>OY804606.1:17910141-17936090 GCA_963680895.1 Fragum sueziense
ACACGATCATGATGTTTTCCATCAAAGAGCCACAATTGTCTAGATATATTTGAAGAGATACAATAATTTGTGTTGGGCATGCCTATCCAAATTGTTTGGTGAAGATGAAGCATTTTATCGACACATGGTGGGGACAACGTGGCACATCAATTGCAGAAAAACTTCAATAACTTTGATAATATATGTCCAATTTGGCGATAGTTCGAAGCAAAGGATGAAGAAAGACGTTAGGGTTTGGATGGATAGTATATCTTTTATAAATCAGCTGGTAAAGAAGTTATCCATCCAAAATTTTGGTTGGTCGTCTCAATAACTTTTTCATCGGCTGAATTTTAATAGATCTAGCACATGCAGCTAATATCAGGCGATAACGCACCTTCTCTGCAATCAAACCGAATTTGAAATGGTCAAATATTAACATAATTAATGAAGATTTTCTGAAATCGTTATGTCACGTGATTCCCGACCATACCAGTTGTTTTAGTATTATCAACGTATTATTACTCCTTTAATGCCAGACGCGTTGAATTATATATCAAGTCACAATAAAGTACGAAGATAAAAGGGGTCGATTACGGGTCTCCAATTAATCAAAAGCATGCCTCTCATGAATATAAAAATTAAAGAAGAAAACAGAAGCCACTAAACACGCGTGCTATACCCTTTCCAAAGCAGACAAGACCTGACATTTGACGTTGGTAGTGAGAGCTTAGAAAACGTCGAGGGCAAGACGACCTTCAATCGGCTAGTGACCATCCTTTTACCGTAATTTTTTTACGATTTATCATAATTTTTTTTAACATATTGACCCATTTCTAAACAGCGGAGCCTTTTGATGCCCTAATAGGTAAAGGCTTTGGAAAACATGTAGTAATGAAGTAATTGCTTGTGACAATGTTTCTTAAATTTCATTAACTTGAAATTGTCGACTGCGATATTTTTTCTTAATTGGGCCAGTCTAAAATTTTGTCAATGTATCACGGGGTATAACCTGATGTTCGTAACTGCAGTAACGCACATCAAATATGGCGACTTCAAAATTAGGGGAATAATTCCCAAGCTTTATTTGAATAACTGGACGTGTTATTCGTTCGGTTTTCTTCACCAATACGATGTTTATTTATATAATAAACGGAGTTTGAATCGAAATTACTCTTTTAGGTTAGTATAAAAGCTGTAATAAAGCTTTCAAAAATCACGATGATATGCGTTACTGTTGCTTGAAAATGGGTCACATCATGTATTTCAGTTACGCACATCATGCCATTTTTTCGAGCTCCGATATTGGCCTACTAAATAAATATATCGGAATAAAGAGAGTGTAACATTGTTAACAGGGTTATTATTGATCAAGTTCGTCAAAAATATATCAAACGCATTGAGATAGTGCCTGAAATCGATGCTTGTAAAACTCACCTATTTGTCGCTCCGCCATATTGGATGTGCGTAACTGCAGGTACGAACATCAGGTTATACCCCGTGATGTATGGGTTAAGCTTTTTTCGAATATAATTTTGAAGGGTTTCACTATGAGAACGACTAAATTCTAGGTTTGATTCTCGTTCTCACCTATGAATGAAGGAGATTGTCCCTCTCGTAGATCCACATCACAGTACAGTAGTATTTCTGCGTATTTTCAACACAAAAATTCATAAACACCATGATTATTTTAATTATAACCTTTCATCATTTTTATGACTTTAATTTTTGTGCCTCTTGTCCTTAAATTTACGTCAGTCTTTTTACCAACTACCAGCACAAGAACTATTTATTCACCGTTGGAAGTGGTAAAAGGGTGTCGAACGTGTAAAGGGGCGAAATTCTCGCAAAGAAAATGAATTAGTTATAAACGAAGAAAACCAGACGTATGGGAATTCGATAGTTTTTATTTCCACAAAAATCGGTGTGTATAGAGAATTTCAATTGTTATCGGAGAACGTTTTCTCTCTCATCCGTCTTCTACCCTTATCATCTGTTTAAACACTTTCCCAAAGAAGACATCTGTTTGACTTTGACGTCCCTTTTTATAAGATATAGGAAAGGCTTGAGAAAAAATTAAGACAACAGAAGAAAATGCTGATAATCAGCATTTTCTTCTGTTGCCTCAATGTTTTCTGTGCTATAATGTACACAAGTTCTTTATCAGTTAACGTCTGTTCTCTTGTCTGCATCAGCAAATTGGTGCGCCCTAATGAATCGTTCTATGGGAAAGGGTTAACCCTTTGTCGTGCGGAGTATGCTATGTATTCGCATAATATACATGTCCGTCCTTATATAATTTGCCACAACAGCTTCAAATTGTTCTGTGGACAACTTCGTTCTTAATTCTCCCAACTGTATTTAACGTAAATTCAATTAAAACGATTGGGAGAATTTGTAATAACTGGGCGATTGGTATAAAGTTCCGACGTTATGGCACATGTTTGCACGTTCTAACAACTATTATAATTTTATATGCGTTGCCTTTGGTTCGAATCTTACACGTGGCAGACATCTTTTTCACCTATCATTTTCTGTGTGACAAATTTTTGGAAACGCTTTCAAATCGAAAGCTGTAGCAGAAGATATCATAAATTCTTTTTAAAAAAGTAAACATGTAAGTTACAGCATACAAAATGCCCATGGGAATGTTTTCCCTTGATTTCTCCTCGTGGAATGCTGTCTCAATCAGGAAGTGTCTGTTTGGTTTGGTAAGGGTTTAGATAGCATGAACTTCAAATACCGAGTAATGGTCTAGAAGTCCTAAATGTCCTAAATGTTAAAGTAGCCGTGATAATGAGATGGACATGATCTTCACATCCACTTGAAGAAATGGTTTCTGATTGAAACGTTCTGATACAATAATACAAAGTGGCTTTTCGACAAAAACATTGTAACTGCAGCTTGTTTTGAGCTGCAGTTACGTGGGTTTTGTTGAAAAGCAACGACAATAAAAATCACAATCGTACTAGAATTGAAGAAAATTGACATTATCAGACCATGCTATTTCTTGGAGAATGTTTCGAGTCACTTTAAAAATATTGGATGGTCTTCTTTTTGTCTTTAATCATGAAGTGAATTTAAAACAAGAGGCCCAGGAGGGCCTGAATCGCTCCACTGGTTAAAGTGGAAGATTTATCCCATGGTTTCTTGTAAGCCTTACACAGCGGCAGCCAAATCTTGATATTTGTGAATAAATTTTGAAGAGAGACTCAAAGAACATTCTTGCAAAGTCTGGTTCAAATTGGCCTTATGGTTGATTTTTAAAGAATTTTCTTATGATTTCTCTAAGTCTGATAAGCCCCTTTCTCCCTGCCACGGCCACATTTTTTGACAAATGTAAAAAATTGTGAATAAATTTTCAAAAGAGAGACTCAAAGAACATTCCTGCAAAGTCTGGTTCAAATTGGCCCTATGGTTGATTTTTAAAGAATTTTCTTATGATTTCTTCAAGTCTGATAAGCCCCTTTCTCCCCGCCACGGCCACATTTTTTGACAAATGTAAAAATTTGTGAACAAATTTTGAAAAGAATGACTCAAGGCATATTCCTGCAAGGTTTGGCAAAAATTGGCCCAATGGTTGATTTTTAAAGAATTTTCTTATGTTTCTTTAAGTCTGATAAGCCCCTTTCTCCCTGCCACGGCCACATTTTTTGACAAATGTAAATATTTGTGAACAAATTTTGAAAAGATTGACTTGAGGCACATTCCTGCCAGGTTTGGTTCAAATTGGACCAATGGTTGATTTTTAAAGAAATTTCTTATGATTTTTTCAAGTCTGATAAGCCCCTTTCTCCCTGTCACGGCCACATTTTTTGACAAATGTAAAAATGTGTGAACAAATTTTGAAAAGAATGACTCAAGGCACATTCCTGCCAGGTTTGATTCAAATTGGCCCAATGGTTGATTTTTAAAGAATTTTCTTATGATTTCTCTAAGTCTGATAAGCCCCTTTCTCCCTGCCACGCCTACATTTTTTGACGAATCAAAAATTCGCGAACAAGTTTTGAAAAGGGTCACCCAAGGAACATTCCTGGCAAGTTTGGTCAAAATTGGCCCACTGGTATAAGAGGAGAAGATGTTTAAAGAAAAAGTTAACGGACGGACGCACGGACGCACGAACGCACGACGGACACAACGCCATGACAATAGCCCGCTGGCCTTCGGCCAGTGGAGCTAAAAATGGTGTATTTTGTCCGACATAACGTAATCTACATGAAGCGAAACAAATTAAACATGGTCTGGAGATCAAATTCCTATCAATAGATAAATTTACCCAATCATTTACTGCGCATGTGTAATGGGTGCGTGGGAAAATACTGTCTTGTCACTATAGAATATCTTCGAGACAATCGTCCTTTTTATATGTTCAACTCAATGCCTATGTTTAAGATAATTACTGTATTGTTTAAAATCAATGTTAAGGCATTGACATAACTTCAAAATAAAATATCGTCGTTGGAAATGCAAAACCTCGTATCTCGTTTTCGAAAAATTTTAAAGGGGGAGGAAAAAAGTGTAATAACTTTTCCCAAACTGAAAGGTGTTACTTGAAACTTGGACATAATGTTCACAGATAATGTGTCATTAATACTGATCAGTACAATTACCTCAAAACCTGCGAGAATCTTCTTAACTGGACACAGAAGATTTTACTTTGAAAATTGCGACAATCGACATACGAGGTTTTGCATTTACACCGACGATATGTGAAATAATGTGCATAGTACATGTGCACTTAGCAGTTTCGTGTAATATTCGCATAGAAAACTGTGTTGCTCTACATCGGTAGAAGTTTCGAAATAGGGATCGATTTTTACAAGTTAACCATGACGTAATTTCGGACAAACAATTAGCATTTCGTGGATGTTGTTAAAAAATCTCGAAACTACGGCTTGATTCAAGCCGTAGTTACGAAATTTGATAAGAAGAGGACCATGATGGTCCTATATCGCTCACCTGAACCTAAATGATACGAGCAACACTTTTGTTCAATTCAATAAATATTTATGACTTTAAGACTGAAAACGAACTTACGGTCAATAACGTTGTGAAAATCGAACTCATCCAAGATCTTATGGTGCCCAACATTGTGTCCAAGACTTGTCTTGTTTGATAAATAATTGTAGATTCTGGTCCAGTGGAGTATAAACAAGGTCGAAACAGCCGAAAACAACAATTTTGTCAAATTCAAGGGCACATAACTCTCGACTTTTTGATCAGATCAGATTGAAAGTCAAACTCATTCCAGATCTTATAATCCCCAACATTGTGTCCAAGTTTTGTCTTGATTGGTCAATAATTGTAGATTTTAGAGTATAAACAAGGTCGAAAACAGTCGAAAACGGTAATTTTATCAAATTCAAGGGCACATAACTCTCGACTTTCTAGTCAGATCAGGCTGAAAATCAAAGTCATCCCAGATCTTATGATACCCAACATTGTGTCCAAGATTTGTCTTGATTGGTCAATGATTGTGAATTCTAGAGTGTAAAAAAGGTCGAAAACAGCCAAAAACAGCAATTTTGTCAAATTCATGGGAACATTTCTCTCGACATTTTGATCAGATCAGACTGAAAATCAACCTCATCCAAGATCTTATGGTCCCAAACATTGTTCAAGTTTTGTCTTAATTGATAAATAATTGAAGATTCTAGAGTGTAAACAAGGTCGAAAACAGCCAAAAATGGCAAATTTGTCGAATTCAAGGGCACATTACTCTCTTCTTTCTGGTCAGATCAGACTGAAAATAAAACTCATCTGAGATCTTATGGCCTGCAAAATGATTATGTCCCAGTTTTGTCTTGATTGATCAATAATTGAAGATGCTAGAGTGTAAACAATGTCAAAACTAGGTTTGATTGATCAATAATTGAAGATGCTAGAGTGTAAACAATGTCAAAACTAGGTATTTTTCGCAATCAAGGGCAGATAACTCCTGACTTTCTTGTTCGATCTGACCCATAATCGAACTCATCCGAGATCTTATGGTCATACATATTTTGACCCAGTTTTATCAAGATTTGCTCATATTTGTAGATGCTAGAGTGTAAACACGAAATTGTGGACGGACGGACAGACAGACGGACGACGGACAAAAAGTGACCACAATAGCTCACCTTGAGCACTTTCTGCTCAGGTGAGCTAACAACACCGACGGTTTATCAAACATAACGGTAAACTCTGTCTATTTCCGCACAAAATTCTTTGCCATTGCCAAAAACCTTGTATCATTCACAAGAGGCTTTGTCTTGAATTTCATATGTTTTAGCTCCATTTTATGAATTCATGTGAACAATACAGGTGTGTAGAACATAATGCTTTGCTCTCAGCACTTTTGATGGGGGTTTCAAAACACTACATGTATTTTATTAACAAAACAAACAAACATGGAAAATCCAAAATGAAATTAAGGTATTGAATCCATTATTAGATGGATACAAAACACTTCGTGCGACTACGGGCGTCATCCGTGACAATAGAAATTGACAATGGTATCCCTGGTCGATTACCGTTATCACGGATGATAATCCAGAAATTGATGAAGGTATCCTATCGTAAAATTAAATTGCCGCGGATGACGCCCGAAGTTGAATGAAGTGTTTGGTATCTGATGATGGATGGGATACCTTAACTGATACAACGTTACGTCTACTCATACTGGCATAAGATACTATCACGTGATGAACAGGATATGTTCAAGGTCATTGTTAAACCCTTAAGGTATTACAGCCTTAATCTGGTTTTGATCTAGGCGAATCCAAACGCCGTTATGCTGATTCATCATTAACCCATTTTTTATAGTGACGCCTTTTGACAACCTATAAAATAGCGGCTTTGGACAAATTTTGGAAAATGAACAAGCAATTCCTTCATTTACCACGATGTTTTCTACCCAGAACGACAAAAAAAGTAAAATTTCGTGATGATGCATTTGGCGGTGGCTGTGGTTGTGGAATTGCCTGCGACTCCTGAACTTTAACGCAGGGTTCTCCACAGAATAATTCATAAAACAAGCTGCAGTTATAAGGTTTTTGTTGAAAATAAGTGGTTTGTTCTTTCTAACGTTTTATTTTGAGCATTAGTAACCCATCACGTACTCAACGGAAAAACTTAGCATATTATCATATTACATTTGCAATTTATCGGTATCAAATTATATTTGAATGTCAATGCATTGAAATTTAAGCCTTCATTTAGATGATAAATAGAATGTCGAATGTAGAATTGTGTATACCACGCTATCAGTGCAACGACATGTGAATATTTTCTACCATTCAAATGTTTTTATACGGTATTCATACCAATCAACCTTGTGCCTTTTTAGGCTGTAAATACGACGTTTTCCAACGTAACTAATTAGCCGAAGATGTATGATTAATCCTTTCCCAAACAACACACTTTTAGGGTGATCCACTTCAAAAACTGCCACAAATGACAAAATGGATGTTATTAAAGATAGAATTTGTGTAAAATATGGCACAGAAAATATTGAGACAAAAGGAGACACTGCTGGTTATCAGCAGTTTCTTCTTTTGTTTCAATGTTTTCCCAAACCCTTTCTATTAGGGACGTCAAAACCAGGTCTTGTTTGGGAAAGGGTTAAATAACAGTTTCTGTGGAAATATCGCTTGCAACAATGCCGAATAGAAATGAAGATTCCAATGTTTCCAATACCAGGGATTTTTTTAAAGAATGTGTGAAGACACAGTTAGGAAAATCAAATGTGACATCCTTAGTTTAGGGGGAATTCAAAATGTATTTTATAGAAAAAAGTTCCATTGAAAGGTCAAAATGCTCTTATACCCACCATTGTATTTTTACAAAACAGCAGGGTTAGGTTGTAAAGCTGTGGCAATTATGAAAAATATGTGTCATTTTTCTATTCTATGAGATTTTTTAAAATATGTTTTGGGGACATTCTTCAGTGAAAAGTTTTTTAGGGGGTACTTGTGTCACGTGCTTTGTGCAGGGGAGGACGCTGGAAACCAGTGTCACTTCCATAAGAGGAAATTTCCGAAATAAAACCTGATTGAATACCATTAGAAAAATCCTTGTCTGAAATGATCTTGCCATTCGCAATTTTCAGTGTATTCCGCCTTTACGTAGATTAATATATTCATTTGAAGAACAACTATGAGTATGCCCAAGTACAATTTAGTCAAATGCACTAAGAACAATACGTACATTGTTTTGTATCAGAACATGTTGATAGTTATATGTTTCGATGAGTACTAGTAGTTTTCTGTCCAGAGGTGCAGAAAGGAGAGGGAAGTGACCTTTCAAAACCCAATATTTTATATATCGTTTATCAAACCCTATGTTGTGGGTACTCATTTGAATCGTCTCTATGAGTTTTGTATTTGAAATAACAAATTATGAAGGTATTCCCTCCCTCGTATCTGTTGCTCATTCTTCATTGGCATTTGTGTAATACAGTCATGAGATAAGGACACGTGGTGACATTACAAGGCATAGAAACATGATATGACATGCACAGTCATTGTTATAAACACTAACACTTTGTCGCGTTTGTCATGAAATGGCCAATTAGCATTTTTAAATTCAAAAGCTTTTCAATGACTACATAAATTCATGAAAACACAACAACAACTCTTGTTGTTTTCTATTGCTGCTTGTTTTTGTTGGTGTTGGTGTTGGTCTAGATGTAATTGTTGATCGTATTTTGTCCCCGGAAATTTTGGGGCACGATTCGTATAGTTCCCTTCTTCCTTGAATGTTTAGCTCTTGGCATCAGATTTCTCAATTATTTTGCTATTGTAATGGCGATGAAATAAGTAAATGTTGGATTCATATTGACTACAACAACCCGTTATTGTTCGAGCACTGAGTAGTTAGATGGACCCCTCCAAGCTCATAGGGGTCTGTAATTTGACTCATAGCATCTTATACTCATATTAATTAATAAATATGAGTTTAATGAGCTAAGAGTCAAATTACTGACCCCTATGTCCAAGCTAGGTCGTTAAACCTATTATCAGGTAAAAAAATAGTTTCAAGAAATACGGTAGGAGTTGGTCAAGCTTTATCATCGCATGGGTTGGTCATACTTTATGGGTTAGATCAATCATGTTCAATGAAAATTCGAATTAAATTCATTTAGTCCTTCTAAATCGAGTATGTTTGTAATTTACCTAACCCGCTCTCTATTTATAATAAAATTTCTGGAAACTGTGCCTTAAAAGATGGCGAAAAACTTGGTATTCGTGCCAAAATTACTGCCTGCTTGTCCCTAGATACCGCTAATGCAATGCACCACACAAAGTTTCGACCTCTGACAGTCCCCATGTTGTTCTGATCCTTGAAATATCTAGAATGAGCCCCTTTGAGCTAAAAATACTCAAAACCAAAATAGTTGATTTCCCACACATACCAAATAAGGATGCGATTGAGAAAACTACTTGAGAATGCTTGTTCATTGCATGTCAATGTTTGATATCATTATCCATTCATCTTATTATAAATAGCCTACTTAACCATCGCCACAGAAAAGGGGTCATTTTCAGTATTACATTATTACACACGGATAAGAATTGTGATTACATAATGATGTGATCCGTCACACTGTAAGGGATCTTCTTAAAACTGTGAAATGAATCGACCCTGGTCCGCACAAACTGACTGAGATGAAAAAAATACTAAAAGTTTTTTTATTATCTAAGTTTTTCACATCATTAAATACTTTCATTTTCAAAATGCGACATCTGATTGATACCAACTAAGTGAAGTCTCACTCTGATATGTTTCTAAAAAGGTCCACTTTGGCATGACGGATCACTTAGATATCTGGAATACCACCGGGTTATTTTTTTTATTTATTTATTTATTTATTTATTTTTTTTTGATGATCTCGTGTTTCAAAAAGTAAAATGGAGGTTGAGTAAGAATACATTAACACGGAAAATATTGTGGCAACTAGTAAACACTGGTTACCAACAAATTCTTAGTTTGCTTCAAAGTTTGCTAAAGTCTTTTTATCAGTGGCATCAACCGATTGGAAATTTTCAAGGAGTGAAAACAACATATGATTGTTTTAAGCTGCAATTACGAGGTTTTTGTTAAAAAGCGATGGTATATATGGTTTTGTTATCAAATAATAAATACAGAGCAATTTTATCCCATTTTATATGTTATTATATTGTGTGTAATGTTGGCATTCTATATCCAATCACTGAGTGCCCCTCCAAAAATCCAACATCGCGGGTTGTTGGGTATTGTACCCAACAACCCATGGCGTTGGATTTTTTAGGGGCACTGTTTGAGTTTATTGTGGTTTTACGCCGCTTTCAACTACCAGGGTCATATCGCGGCGGCTGGAGCACCTACCCATGGATTCCTGTTGTTTCTCAAACCAGTACTACCACAACACCCTTACCGAGCCTCCAGCTGCTCGCCCACTTAGGTTAACGATTTCAAACCCATTGGTGGATGACAATTTTGTCAGAAAGGGTATTAGCCGCGGCCGGGTATCGAACCCGGGACCTCTCGAATGAGGGTCAGATGCGCTACCAACTGCGCTAAGGCCGCGGCCTTGAGGGGCACTGTACTCCACATCTAATGAGATTCAAGCAACGTCGGAATTTCTCAGACGACTTCGTGAAAGAGCCATTTTTTTCTAAGTCAAAACGTGTTTATGATGTTCGGATACGTTACGAATTTTTACGACGTCACACTAAAAACTCGCCGCGTGATCTTTTTTAGGGGTGGACAACCTAAAATCACATGGTTTAGTCTGAGCTACTCGAATTAGCTGTTTGACTGCATTAGTCCTAGGACTAAACATTGATTCTTACGTTGTTTTAATTATATCAGAAACTATATTTCCTGGAAAGTTTGGGTGTGTTTTATCGTCTGTATACAAGAAATAAAAGAGAAAGAAAAACACGAAGAACTCCAGAGAAAATCACTTTCAAGTCTATCCATTACATTGGATTGATTTATTAAGGATTCAAGTGAGGGAACATTGGGGGAATAAACAAGCAAGCTAAAAGGATGAGCCGAGATCTGTTGATCTTTGATCAGACTGTGTGTATGCACAGACTGATCTAGATCCATGTTGTTCTTAAAAGCTATTGAAGGGACCTTTTTCCAGATCCTGGCTCATATAGCCTCTTCATTACATCTAGTTTCCCCATCGGATGCCCCACATTACCACTGACGAAGTCTTCAAAGAGCTATCAGACAACATTTTCTGATAACACTATTCTACTGCACGAAGATGGGCCAAAATTCTATACATGAATTACGCTTAGCCTGGAGTAGTGCCCTTTACTTAGCTACCAACTTCTCGTCGATCATGTTTGAACATTTCAAAACTATGGCTAGAATAAAATGAACCTTCGGTATGTTTGTACGTTACCGCCCTACATATGTGTCGTAACTGTGGGTTGTTTGCTTTTCACCCAATATTCAACTTGGCAGTATTAGATCCAAACTAACACTGTAACAAATCCGAGCGACCGATAATGTCATTTCCAGAAAATCGCGTTAGATGCATAGAAAATTGTTCGGGAAATGATTAAAAGTTTAATTTAATAAGCACATGATTCAAAATTTATTATCAACTGAATAACTCCTTCGAAAATGAGCTCTCACCACTTTAAATTATGACTATATTTTTTTTAATATTCTGTAAAGTAACTCATTAACGACGGGTTTTCTAATAAATAATTAAGATAAGAATGTTACCACCTCGTGCGTTTAGGACGTTTCTCTGATGAGTTTTTGTGCACCTGTTTAAATTGAATTATTGAACGATTATCGATTATTTGATTGGATGAACAGTTCTGGGTTAGCTGCAGTAAAAATCAAAGTGCTGTCAGCACTGTATATTGGGCATCACTGAGAAATTGATATTGTGACAAAGGGACAATATTCTGATTTGCAAAATTGCCCCATTCTCTATTCGATGTTTTTAAGCATTTTATATGAAGCGAGTAAAAAGGTGTCATCGTTTTGAAAATGGTTAATTACTGTGTAGGCAAACGTGCATAGGTGATAAAAAAAAGTTGAATGTACACTCTCGAGGTGAATCCAAAATGTGAGGCTGTTTGGGAAAAAGGAAAATGTTACACTTTACCGGATTTTACATTAAATCAACATGTTGGATTATTTCTTATTCTTAGCTAATCAGAATAATACCAAATACAGACCAATTGTAGAGGCTTAGCCTAACTGATCTCTGATCTGCAAATATATTTCGATTAAATAGAATGCACTTGTTCATTGGTCCAAATGATCAGTCTAAGAACAGTATATGAGGTAAAAATGTTAAAATTCTAGAAAACGGCAAATTTAAGACGATGGTTTTACTTTGATCAAAATATTTTAAAATCACAGTGTCTATACTCTATAGGCTAGCCTCTAAACATTCGTCCTTTTCTAAACAAGACATTGTTATGAAGCAAATAATATGAAACATACAAAGATAACCGGAATTTTCTCCTTTGTCCCAATACTTTCTGTGCTTCATTGTACATGACATGATTTCATCTTTATCGTCACCTGTTTCGTCGTCTGCAACTCTTTCTAATTTTAACAACTCTAACATATTGTCGTTTGAAGAGCCTTCAACACAAGAGTTGAAAAAAAACAATAAAGAAAAAGTGAATGCAGAATAAATCCTTAACCCATTATCAGTCGCCAATTTCAAGCAAATAAATTGTTACATTGTTTGGTCTTTCTACTAGGAAGAAAATATTGTGGGAAATGAAGAACTTGCTTGTCACAACCATTTCTTCATTTTCTACCATGTTTTCCAAACACATATATTTCATGGGAACCTAAAGGGGTCAGAATATAGGAATGGGTAAAGCGCACACATTGTATCTAGGGAATGGGCTAAGGGTATGAATACACACACAATTGTAAGGTCAAGCAGTGGGCCTCCAAGCAGTGACCCAGTTAAACACCTGTCAGTGCTTGCACTGGTAGGCTAAATGACCGTTGAAAAATCAGAGCAGTAATATTGTAACTACATGGAATTTATCTTAGAGTTACACTATTTTGCTTTCAACTCCTTTACTCAACCGAAAAGATTGTAAAAACGCTGAAAATGCTAACAGGTATTCAATCTAAGCAAAAAATTCATCAAATGTAATTATTAACCCCCTCCTTATTTGTCGCTGAAGTGAAAAAGATGAAAAACGTTGAAGATAGTGACTGATAAAGGACGTTTCTGTGGTGTTTGAAATAACGTAGTTTGGCTTGAACACATAGCTCAGCGGGTTAGGGTTAGAATGTAGTGTCTGGAGAGATGTCTGTAGTGAAAAACTGGTTATAATATATTGGGCTATGCCCAATATAAAAATCAGGGTTCTCCACAGAATAATTCGAAGCCGTAGTGGCAAATTTTAAGTATTAGTAAACCTTGAAATGCATTGTGTTCATGCAAACGCTTGTGAATAAAAACATAATGGGAAAAGAATAAATTGCTCAATTTGAGCAATTTCTTCTTTTCCCATAATGTTTTTATACAGAATTATTACATTTAATTTCATAAGAAGGCGTTATTTATCACTTTTTGACTACAAATCACACTATTTGGTGACCTTTTTTGAGGAAATTAAGCTGTGGGGTACTTGTGAAGCTGTAGGGGCATTACACTGATTGACATTGAAGCTGTAGTGGGGCCGATACAGCCTATTGGGCTGGAGAGAACACTGAGTAATTCTGGGGCGATCTACGACTTCATTCCTCTACCATTTCTAATGCATTACATTTTCGGGAACTGATAGATGTGTAATGGTTATTGGACCATATGACCCATCGAAATTGTGAAAACAAAAGAGCTTTTGTGTGTCTATAGCCACACCAATCAGCCTCTCTTTATTGTTGTTCTAAACACTGAATGGACACAGACTTTATATAGTTTTCGTTCAATATTCTTTATAGTGTAACGTGACAAGTGTTACTGATATAGTCACATGACGTATTCACGAAAAAGCCTATGTCGTCGTTTCTGTTCGTAAGCAAGCATAATTCCATATCAATCAAAAGAAAGTCAGTAATTTTAGACACTGAAAAGATGTTGCAGTGGTCCGTTGCGGTCAGTATCAAACTGAATAGGTTCTAGCCTACGTTGAACTTGATACATAATTAGGGAAACGCGTAATTTTCAAAGCAAAAGGATCCAGTTTTTAACATCAGGATAATGTGTCAAAGTGCATTTAAGGAAACCGCATGTCAGCTCTTAATGGATTTGGGATTTCAATAATCAATACGTGTATTTTCTGGGATTTCTCAGAACAATCGATATTATCTATTTCTCGTAAACGGTGATATCTTTTGGCTTGAATTTTCAGTATGTTCATAAGAAAATATGCTCTTTCAGATTAAGTAAAATTTATGAAAAAATATCTGAAATCTCACTTTAAATCTAGATAAAACTATAGATTTATTGATTTTTTTCTTTAAAAAAATGGTTATCTACCTAAACGAAACCTTCCCGATATTAATATATTTTCTAATTTATACATTATTTCCTACACAAACAGTCGTTAAATCAAGATACGTAACATAATACACTTCGGTATTATAATAAACTCGAATTTTACCTGAGGGAACATTATTAGAATACAAAACTCATTTATCTTTGTAAAATACGTCTATACATGAACGGTCGGTCTCTAACACACACGCTATATAGCTTGGCCTCCCATATGATTTACCACAAACCATAAATCGACCACCGTAGCGAATTATCATACTTCAGATCGAGCAGACGTCGTTTTACACAAAACCGCAAAAACAAGTCGTCCATTAAGACAAAAAAGTAGGTCTCGCTAGCTCTGTGCATTAAAATATGCAAAACGCAGCGGAAGTTAAATAGCTATACTAAATGCATAAAAATGTGTAAAGTTTGTGCAAAGTCAATACACAGTGTTTAGTGTGTAAAGCACGCTGTTCGCTCCAATATCTCTGTGCAGTGCATAGCCAAACGACAGCCTATAAATATCGACTTCATTATTTATTCGTAGGCATATGTGGGCGGAGCTTAATTCATCGAATTAGTATACTTTTATTTACAATTTTACAATATCTATCTTCGATAATTCTCAAATCTATTATCACCAGTTAAACCTTCGATATTTTATTGAACGAAATCCAAAAAATCACACATGAAAGATGATTCTTTGAGGAGAAATAAAATTTAATTAAACCCACATGAAACGGACCTGCCGGGTGAGCTCGCGATGGCCGCCATCTTGAAAATATTTCCGAGCGGTTATTGTATACACAAATATCGTATTTTCTACTCAAACAATACACATTTCAGACAATAGTTTAATATGAAACCATGTAGAAAAATCGTATAAATAAATACAAACACTTACCTTCGTGAAATTCCGTAAAATTAGAGTAAAATCCGACACTTTTCCACTCGCTATGTGTGTGACATTGCCCGCCGCAGTTTCATGTAAAATAGTTCGACTGTCGATTATTTTACGCGGACTTACCACGTGACTCGCATATATTAGGCATTATTTTTCCTTCGAAGTCGGGGGATTTCTCCTATTTTTGAACGATCCTTGCGTGTATCTTAAAAGCTTAGAAGTTCGGATTTCTGTTCGAAATAATTATAATAATTGTTGTTAAACTTTGTTTGAGGTTATGCAAGTTTTCTTCAATGTAAGATTAAGTTACACGATTTTTGTTAGCGAACTATTATTTTCGCCAGTTCTGTAAATGTCATGTGAACGAAGATGAGTAGTTTAGATACCATTATAAATCACGCACTAAGACGTGAACTTATGCTTCATTACAAAACAATAGATTTTTAGATTGTCTGTTTCTATATAGGTCTATAAATTATGAGCTGAAGTTTCTATAAATTACTAGTCCGCAAGGAATACGATTCTATTTTTCTATATTTTTCTCCCATATTTTTCTACGATTCTATGTTTGTGATTCTCGTTGAAATAGACAGGGTCACTCGTATTTCATCATACTTTTACAACAGGAAATTTCGACATCCCGTCAAGCATTCTTTGTCTTTAATGTTTCGGTCAAATCATTATTCATTATGCAGTGTATAAATTGGTTTCTACTTACGAAAAGGAAACAGTTATTTCCGTATGTGTGTTTTCATATGCGTTTCAATCACTACTGGTATTTCAGGGCATTTTGCTATTTCCTCAACTTCATAGAGACAAGTCATTAAAATGTTTTTAACTTACAATAGCGAATATGACATTAAAACGGTCGTTATTTCAGAACTCCCAAATGCTATTTTAGCAAAACGTGTTTTGTGTAGCTTCTGAGAGTCTTTTCACTGTACAACCACCGAGCTTTTTTTTGTAGTATATTTTATTATAACTATGCTTTAGCCCAGTAACAGACGGCAACATTTTTGACTAGATCTACTCGAAATTCTCTCCCATGTGGTGCAGAGTAATACTTTACGTTTTTTGTGTGTGTCTTTCTGACTAGAAAACATTTTTGGAACTACGAATTAGGTTGTCACAAGCAATTTCTTCCAAAATGTTTTCCAAAGTCCTAGTCTTATGGGGCGACAAAAAGCGCCATAACGTTGGAATGGTAAAGTATTTGTAGTCTTGCAACTGTCAAAGAAGGGATCTTAAATGATACTGTATTTTCCCATTTAATTTGTTCCAATTTTCTAAAAGGTTATAGAATATACTTGGAAAATGAGTTACAAAGTTTTGTAGATGTTCAGCATTTTCCGAAGTAATTTCTACATAGACCTGTCCAACTGGAATCAGCACCTTGCCATTGTACATTGTCGCTTTTCATCAGAAACCTCCTAATTTCAGCTTCAAATAATATTAAGTTATGAGATTTTTGTTGAACACTAGACTTGCATGATTTATTTATACCCAAATGCTAGAAAATTCAGATGTCGATCGTTCACAATCCCAGCCATGTAGACCTGTATCATATTTACTCTTGTTGTATAAATTGATACCATGTAACACGAAAAATTAAGTTCATAATTTACTATGATCATAATTATAATTTTCTCTAACACGGAGATATTTTTTCTTTCTTCTCTTGAAAAAAGGAATAAATATGAACCATGTTTACTGTTTTTAACGTTTTAAGTTTCCAATTTATTGAAAAGCGGGTCTACGCGAAAGAATTTAAAAATGACTTTCCAGTTTATATTTTATCAGTTCATTTGTAGACACTATATGAAAAGAATACATGTACTTTCATTTTTTCCCAAAACGAAATACATTTCATCCCATTTCATTTTTTAAGGTAGGTTCACACTAACGAATTTTCCTTACGAATCCTTACGAATTGGACATTCGTAGGCCATCCGTGAACATTCGTAATTGCTGGCATCCGTAAATAACTCGTAAGTATAAAATGCTTTATTTCTCAATATCAGCTGCTTGATGATGATATGGAGATTATATCTTATTATTTACAACCAAAAAAATAATAGACATAGTAAAGAAATCGTACACATTCATAGATTTCGTTTTGAGTGGCCCATTCGGAAAGTCCCATCGTAGGACTATCGTATATAACCGCAAGTATTCGTAAACAACTCTTAAGCATTCGTAAACAACTCGCAATGAATCGGGGACAGTCTTAATGGTTCGTGCTCATACGGGGACATTTTTTGACATGTCGAATTTTTTTCTCACGAATGTCCACGGACTAAATGTTCCGTTATTCAATCGTAAATGACTCTTAGTTAATCACAAATCATCCGTATGTGATTCACGAATTTAATACGGCAAGTTCACGAATATAAACGAGCCGGGATATTTAAAAAGGGCAATTGTGATATGAGATTCCGAGAATGATTCTAAAACAGACCAAGCTCCACAAAGGGCCTGATGAGGGTTATGTTTGATGGGGAAGCTGCGAGAGGACAGTGTGGGTCCTGGTCAGACCTTGTGTATATGCAGAGGCTTAAGATGATAAATATTTATCTTACATGATATAAGTACACTTTTCCGAAATCATTGCTCATATACTATACTTCGATTCAAAATTGATGAGAAATATAATGTATGATAGAGGAAATACTATTTAATGTTTTGCTAAACGTCAAACGATTTCCAATTGGATTTGCAATAAAATGAGGACTAAGAGCCCTTTTTTTTCAATGTGTTTATATGCACTGGGGTCATTTGTTTTATCCCATCACAAAATTGACGATAAGTCCTTCAAACGTTGTTCGATGTTCAAGAAAAAATGATTTATTATCAACGAATATAAGATTGAAAAAGTAAAAAAAAAAAAAAAAAAAAAAAAAAAAATAAACGTGCATCGGAGAACAACTTTGAATATAGCATTCATAGATATATGTCTGGGGTCATAAATGACCCAATACGGTAGTATGAGGGTTATTCTGGTAGAAGCACTTAAGTTTTCTTTCCCAAACTGCAAGACTTTTTGTTGTTTCGATCTGAAAGGAGTTACAGACAAAACAATTATTGATGTAAGAAGTGTAAACTTTGTATGTTATTGAACAGAAAATTCTGAGTGAACAGAAAGATTATCAGCAATTTATACTTTTCTCTCAATATTTCCCTAAACCATGGGACGTCAAAACTAGGTCTTGTTTGGGAAAGGGTTAATGGTTTTGAAGAAATTGTCGGTACAACCCAATCTTATTTCGTTCGCAAGTCATATCGTCTTGTCGAATGTCAGATTTTCAAAAAAAACGAGGTTGTCTTTCTTACAGCAACAACAAAATAATAACAAAGGACTCGTAAACTTTCGTAACTAAGTCGGTAATACTCCTATTGATTCGTAGATAATCCGTAACCAGTCCGTAAACTAGTCGTAGAAATACGTAAACCGTCCGTTAAATTCGCTCAAATCGTAACAATACGTGAACTTATCGGCAATGTGATTACGAATGTCCAATTCGTAAGGAATCGTAAGAAAATTCGTCAATGTGAACCCACCTTTAAAGTATGTCTTGATGCCAATATTGCTCATTCTAATGGGTATAAATGCTATCAGCAAATGGTTTTTTTAAGGGGACATTTCATTCCAATTTATTTTTTTTTTAAAAAGTATGTCTTGATGCCAAGATTGGTCATTCTAATGAGTATAAATACTATTAGTTTTTTGAAGTTGTTGCAAATAAGCGAGAAACACGCATTTAAAGTTGAGACATAATCGATAAATTGCATATAAATACGAACTGTTGTCCACAACAATTTGTTCAATTTTAACCCAAAAATATAACTTTCTCGTAAACGGCGCATTATTTTGGCTTGAAATTTTCAGAATTTTCATAAGTAAATATGCTCTTTCAGATGAAAATAAAAGTAAAATTTATGACAAAAAATTCTGAAATGTCACTTTAAGTTGTTGGTGATGAGCGAGAAACACGCCTTCAAAGTTGAGACAGAAACGACGAGCTTGAAATGTTCAGAGTTTTCATAAGAAAATATACTCTTTTATATAAAATGAAAGTGAAATTTATGAGAAAACATTCTGAAATGTCACTTTAAGACGTTTCTTTGTTTTGTTTATACATTTTCTTTTTCAACACTCGGTTCGTACTCATTTTCCGAAAAAGAAAACATTATTTTTTGAGTAGGTAATATTTTCTTTAGCAGAACAGTCTACTCTTTTGGCGTTACAAAATTATCAGTATCTTTGCGTGTATTTCTCGCGCTGGAAATATCGTTAAAAATCGTTTCGTATGTCCCGTTTTATTTTTTTCTATTCTATTTTCTATATTCCTTCAAAATACATCTAGGCAAATGCGAACACGATTTATGGAAAAAACATGTATTTAATATAGCTTTTTCAAAGAGAGACTCATTTTGCAACTCCACTGAGTGTGTTTACAAAGCTTTATAAGAAAAGAAGAAACAACGATAATGTTGTTCAGTGAGATTTTTTTTTTTTTTTTTTTTTTTTTTTTTTAACATGGCTTCCTATCTTTAAACGGTAGTGATAAAATATGGGACAGCTGAATTTACATTTGCAATTAAGAAAACAATATTCCAAATGAATTTAAGGATGAAACGGGACCCAGGTCTTCTTGAAACACAAAATAATTATGAAATTTAAAACAGTTTTGCATACGACAGTATTGCTATCTTGTTATTAAAAAGGAAAGACAATTAAAACCCCTTAAAAATAAAAAAAAAGTTTGGTTTGTTATTGGGATTATTTACCTATGAGGATTGATTTAAATGTTTTACGTGTGAGTCGTTCTCGATTTATTAATTGTGGAGACGAAATCAAGCATAAATATTGAGAGAAACAAAATGTTTTAACCAAAAGGTTAATTAATAGGTTAAAATCTTTTTGCCATGAAAACCTTTGATCCTAGCTGTTTTAAAGCAGTTTCTTCACGGCGTAAAATCATACATTATTGTTATTACACAACAGTTTCGATAACATTTTTTTTAAAAAAGATGAAGCAGAGAAAGCGTGACTTTCCCAGGGATTTGCTGAATACAAAAAGTTATTGACTACCGTCAAAATTTAGGTTTTCTATCACATATACATACCAAAAATTCCTGGTGTTTTCACTTTCTCTGCTTCATAAACAGAATTCAAGTATTACAAAAAATATTTTCTTATTTTTTTGTGTTAAATCAAGCTGTAATAATGAGCTTTTGCAATAACCCCAATGTACAGCTTAACAGTACAAAATGACAGCTGATAGTAAAGTTGCGCTTTTTTAACGGCGGGGAATCACGACAACAACAACAAGTGCAGAAAATATCCAATGAAAAAATGTACAATTTTCTGTGTGTCTCATGATTCCATATCCGCGTCGAGTCTTCGGAGCAAACTATTCAATACTCGCGTAACATCAAAAATTAAAATTTGCGGGAAATTTCATAAACTTTAAATTGATGTATGCTACTATTTTCAAATTGGAACAGTAAGAAATTATGATGTCTGAAAAAGGGCTTAAAATGCAGTTATTACATTTGTGACCCATCACCAGACGATGATTCGATGGATCATTAGCTACAGGTCACAAAATGGATTTTGATTATTATCCCACTACCAGACGTAAAAATTTTAGACTAGTCCAATGTCAGAGAAGTAACAGACGACAATTTCAAATGATTTTTTTTTCTTTTTTTATTTATTCTATTATTATTTTAGATCTATTATTTATTATTATTATTATTATTATTTGTTGTTGTTGTTGTTTTGTTATGTTCTGTGCTGAAAACATTGTTGAGAATGACAAATTACAATGTCAAAAGCAATGTCTACATTTTCCACAAAGTTTTCCCTAGCCTTTGTGTTGAGAGACGTCAAAAGCGTCTTTATGTTTGTAGTATGGCATTGAAGAATAATGAGTCAAAAGGAGAAAATATTGATTATCAGCATTTTCATTTTGTGTCTGAATATCCTTCACATGCCTTTTTCTAGTAGGGACGTCAAAACAAGGTCTTGTTTGGAAAATGGTTAAACAATACTTGTTTTTTGCGTGTCTCAAAAAGGCCTGGGAAAACATTAAGGCAAAAGAAGAAAATGATAGTAATTAGCATTTTCTCCTTTTGCTCCAATATATTACGTGCTATTTTGTTGGCATCAGATGTCCAAAATTATTAGAAGGGCATTGGGACTATATTTTATTTATTGACAATTTCGAAAGGAAAACTTTCGGTGTATTTGTTGGCCCTGAAAAGGGCCGTTGTTATGAACTCTGGAACAGTTCATTCGTCGTCTGTGTCGCTGTCATCCATAACTTCCGAGTCGCTGTCCGAATCTTCCCGATCAGAGGCGGAGATGATCGTCACGCGCTGGTTAAACAGGTCTCGGCGAAGTTCGGCAACCTCCTCGGCGCGGTCTCGGGCATATTCGTAATAGACGTTACGAACACCCTCGAACACCGCCAGCTTCACACGCAGGTTGTATCTGAATGACTTCTGGTTGTTGGCTCGAGCCCGATGGTAGCGGCGTGACAAGTGTACGATACTGTCGTTCAGCAGGACCACAGTCGAGCAGGCCTTGTTCATCTTGACCTCGCTAGTCTTCAACTGGTGTATCTTCTCGGCACGTGACATCTGAGCGATCGTGTCTGGATTGATGACGACAGGCTGCTTGGCTTTAGATCTCGTAACAACCATTTTGGTGATGTGATAGTTTCGTGATATGTCGATGTGAATAGTTCAGTGTATAAATACAGAATGACTTTAACACAAAATCTGTCCAATTTATATAGTCACAATAACACTACTAACAATTTGCGTATCGGCGTCATATCCTTCAGAACTCACAATTAAAATCTCTGACTCAATTAACAACGGCGTGTAGTGTCAAACTTAGAAATATACCTAGACGTTAATTGTTCTGTCGATTTCTATGAAATGAACATATGTGGACACGCGCCAGATGTAATATACATGTCGATTAGCCTAGGTGTCAAAAGCCATTAAATTTTTCGTCGCTTTTCAACAAAAAACTCGTAACTGCAGCTTAAAATAAGCTGCAGTTACGAGGTTTTTGTTGAAAATCAGTCATTTATAGAATAAACAATGGTGTTTGTGACACGTGCCTGGAATGTCAAAACTTCTCAATAAACGAAATCTGTTACTTTTTTAAATTATATTTTTGAAGTTAAAGGTGACATTTCATATTTCGAAAATTTAATTTCATATTTGGTGAAATTGAAATGAATCTAAATTATTATCTATCAATTTTTCATATTGTTTTCGATCATGACAGCTACTTCCTAATAAAGAATAAAAAATAACGTCTTAGTAAAACGAAGTCTTTAACGGCAAAACTAGAAGCGAAAAATGAAAAAATGAAAAAAAAAAAAAAAAAAAAAAAAAAAAAAAAACCGAAACAAATAAATAAATGTGACTGTAAGATTCGTTTTAAAATGTGTATAAAAAAGTATTTCATCTTTTGTGTCGTTTTAACCCATTTCCAGACGGCATTTTTTTTACTGGTCCAAATTAAAAAAAAAAACGTTGCCAACAACAATTTCATGTGAATTAAATTTTACATTTTGCATATCGCTCTTGGTAGGAAACATTGTGGAAAATGAAGGAATTGTTTTTCGCTAGATGTTTCTTCATTTTTCATAATATTTTCCAAAGCCACTATCTTGTAGATTTAATTTTCAGCAAAGTTCGCAGATTTCATAAAAACTAAATTTTGTACAAATCTTTGGAATGATATAGAAATCAAAGCTATTCTTTTAATTTGTAGAATGCATATTTCTGCGAATTGTAATCTCAAATACATTTCTGATCAAGATTTTCAAACTTGCTAAAAAGTTAATAATTTTGCTCTTGAAACTTTGTGATAAATGAAGAAATTTGCAATTTTATTTAGACAATGGTGTCACGGCCTTTTGCTTTAGGGGAGTCAAAAAGAGCCAACCTGTGGGAATGTTTTAATATGAATAGCTTGAGAAACAATTGAGAAAATGGAAATCATCATTTTCTTTAAAGCTACTATTTCCCAGATTTGGACCCAAAAATTGTCAAATACAAACGAAATGTACACTTTTTAAGCTTTATATGACCTGATTAAATGATTACGACAAACTATTGCAGTAACGACTCATTTTTTCGCAATTTGATACCAAATTCATGAAGCGATATCGAAAGTAGGTCAAAACAGTAGGACATGCGACTTTCTTAAATGACGTCACAACATACATGATGACGTCATATTGAAATTCAAGTTTGAATCTCGTTTGAATCATGGTCCGCGCTGTATGCGCATGTGCAATAATTTCAAAATAATTCTAACCCCATCAGTGATGGGGTTGAATTTAGGTTTGGATTCTCCCTAAATTCAGCTATCTGTCTTGTAATTTCGGCTGATTCTCTGTCTGAATCGCATATTATTAACCATCCCGAGGTTGTCAACACAAAAGTTTTGCATATTTTTTCAAAAAAATTCATTTTTTGCAATTAGACCATCTGTTACCGTCGCCCTTTAATTGTCATTATATTTTCTGTGATGAATATAAATTTTTTTCACATTAATTTACATCCATTTATATGTTCGTATTCTGTATCGCATATGAAAAAATACGTTTTGGGAAAATAAGAAATGATAATAATTTACTAATTTGTTATTTGAATCCATTACCACACAATGACCCTTTTTAGCTCCCCACAAGATAATAGTTTTGGAAAACATTGTGGAAAATGAAGAAATTGCTTGTGACAAGCAATTTCTTCATTTCCCACAACGTTTTCTATAAAAAATGACAAAAAATAAATTTCATTCATTTCAAATTGTCGTCCGCAACATCTTTGAATTTGAAACAGTCTAAAATTTTGTCGTTTAGTTATGGGTTTACTAATGCTACAAAACAAGCAGAAGCAATGATGTCGAAACTTGAAGTAAAGGAGTTCCGACACTTTTCAATCTGCGGTTGCAGATAGCGTAAAAAATAAAGCTATATTGTAACACAAAAGTGTTTTAATCCTTTTTGAAATACCACAATGTTTTGACGTCTCTGTAAATTTTAAAACGTTGATGGAAAGGAAGAAAATGTAGATTTTTATCATTTTTTCTTTTCATGTTTTTTTCTATCCATGTTTTTTTTAACCGTAAAATACAAATTTTCTTATCTATTTTTGCCATGCATTTTTCTGTCTACAAAATAATTTTATTTAAACTTGTGTAAAATCTTGTCATTTGGGAAAGGGTTAAAAAGGGACCGGAAGAAGTCCTTATTTGTTTATATAGGTCGGAAGCGTTGCCTACTCTAGATTAACCCTTTCCCAAACAAGACCTGGTTTTGACGTCCCTAATAGAAAAGAATTGGGAAAATATTGAAACAAAAGAAGAAACTGCTGATAACCAGCAGTTTCTCCTTTTGTCTCAATATTTTCTCTGCCATATTTTACACAAATCCTATCTTTAATAACACCTATTTTGTCATTTGTGGCAGTTTTTGAAGTGGATCACCTTAAAATTTTGTTGTTTGGGAAAGGGTTAAATCCATTCAACAAACAATCTGACAGGGGCTTCTGTATGAAGCTGTCTACTCTCAACACGTAATAATCTCCCGCCAAAAATATTTCGCCTTCTTTTCAACAAAACATCGTAACTACACCTTAAACCCTTTCCCAAACAGCAAAATTTTAGGGTGATCCACTTCAAAAACTGCTACAAATGACAAGATGTATGTTACTAAAGATATGATTTGTGTAAAATATGGCATAGAAAATATTGAGACAAAAGGAGAAACTGCTGGTTATCAGCAGTTTCTTCTTTTGTTTCAATGTTTCCCAAACCTTTTTCTATTAGGGACGTCAAAACCAGGTCTTGTTTGGGAAAGGGTTAAACAAGCTACAGTAACGAGTCTTTTCTTGAAAAGTGACGATTTAACCCTTTCCGGAACAAGACTTGGTTTTGACGGCTCTAGTAGAAAAACAGTTTGAAAAATATTTCAAAAAAGAAAAATTGCCGATAATCAACACTATTTTTTTTTTTTTTTTAATTTCCCCAGATCAATATTTTCTATTATAGCAAATTATGTACATAAATTCCAATTTTTATCGATGTAAACATATGTCATCTAGAGTAGCTTTGTACATTGGAACATTAGAAAAAAAAATCAACGTTTTGGAAAAAGTTAACCTTTTCTCATAGAAGTCTTGGTAATGAAGAGCCTATTTTTTGTCTATATTTTTATTGGGAAAAAAACGAAAGAAAGAAAAGAAAAATGGATTGAAAAGGGGAAAATACTGAGACATGTATTCACTAAACACTAAGTTATCACCCTATATGTTTTAGAAACACGCACACTTTTTCCAAAGCCTTTTTCTGCTTGAGACTTTCATGAATAATAAGAAAAAGAGAATTGCTATTTTCAAAGGCCTACGATTAAAAACTTTTAAAACAATTAACAAGAAATCTAGCCAAATGTATTGATTTTGCATCTCATAGAAATAACATCACTTTACATCCAATTTTACATTGTAACATCATTATTATTAATTTATTCTCTTTTCTCTTTTCCTCTTTTCTCTTTTTCTCTCTCTCTCTTCTCTCTC
>OY804606.1:17936290-18232616 GCA_963680895.1 Fragum sueziense
GCGCAGTATAAGCTGAGAAAATAAACTGAATGAACTTGCAACAGACAATTTTTCGGTGTGACCTCTTCCCAAAAGTCACGTGTGTTTTTTACCGTGATAATGATAGCTGTATGGTGCTCCCAGATTAACCCGGCACATCTGAAAAATGTAATTATCCCACTTCGGCAATGTTTTCTTATGGCACTCAACTAACGGACTAAATCGACGAAAATAAAGTTGTCCCTAGTTGATATTTGCACCATACATACAGTGACAAAATTAACACAATTCCGTTTTAAAAAGACAAACGAGACAAATAATCAGGGAAGTTTCAAGATTTTCTTCTTTCCATCATCATTTCTATAACTTAACGAAGGAGATCGGAATTCGATACTCTGTGTAGGAGTAAGCCTTTGACAGAGTAATTGATAACTTTTTTCGTTTAGCATCAATTGCAACAGAAAGTTTAAGACAACGTTAATGTATATTTAAGATAATTTATGAAGTTCTCGGTTCTTCCAAAATCAGAGGAGAAAAATTCGACCTGTAGATAAAAAAACACGAAAAAATTAGATCTAACTAAAAGAATGAAATTTTGATAGAAAATAATAAGGAACATGGAGAGAATGCTCGTTCTCACCAGTTTCTGTTTTTTCTTCAATATTTCCCAAAGCTGGATTCAGCCTTTTTTTTTTTTTTTTTTTTTTTACTAAATTTACAATTTTTCACAAAACTGTCAGCGTCTGGATTGAATATGTGTCTCAATGGCCAGAACCAAAAGTTAGATAGATAGATAGAGTAATGGAGTAAAGTAATGATAATAACAACGTGAATGATAATCCAACAACCGTTCCCTATTATCACCTCCTCGATAGTATAGTGGTAAGTATCCCCGCCTGTCACGCTGGAGACCGGGGTTCGATTCCCCGTCGGGGAGCAGTTGTTTTTTGACGCAATCCCAGTTAAAGTGGACAATTGACTAAATTTTTTTTCGAAATTTTTCATTTTACCATTCACTCATTCTGGAAAAATTTTCTTCGTGGATCACATCTTCTGCACAAATTTCTCTTGTTTTGTCAACTGGGCTTGCTTAGTTTTGGATTTATAGACTGTTAAATGATCAAATGTGTGCATAAAAAACTACGTATTCTAAATAGACCCCTTTGTGAAATGTGTTTCTAATTTCACATTAAGTAATGCATAAAGAATAATAAATCCGATTTTGTGAATCAATTGACAATATGGATGAAAATAGCGAATTGTACCTATGCGAATGAAAATACAAAACGGCCATCCTTGTACAATTCCTTTATTTTAGAACGTTGACTACTTCCAACTCTTCTAAAATACACCAAACAACCTTTAATTTTCTATTGTATTGTTAAACAAAAGCAATGAGTTATTCCCTTAATCGATATACCGAAATGGAAAGTCGATGATTTGCTACAAATCAACAATAGTTTAAAACTGGTCTGTCCCGAACGTAACTACAGCTTGTCCCGTACGTAATATATTTTCTTTTCTTCAACATCACAGCCTCTGTGTTATTACCTTTTCAATCAAATCATAATATTATCAGGCAATATCCATTTACCAGACACTTTGTCGAAAAAATTGTAATGAAATGAATAAATGAAAATAAATACAACTCTATAAGCCATCTGGGTGTGTTGTTTTATAAATTAAAACTTCCTAGCCAAATTAGTTTCAATTTATAAAAGTTGAGATGTTCGTATTGTTTTGACACATGAGGTATGTGTAATTACTTCTTAATTAAGTGAGACGTTATCCAAAATTTGCTAGACATCCTTACCTCTGATGGATCTAATATACGAAAACGTACGGGACACTTTTTATAAAGGTGAGAAACGCTGAAATAGTCTATTTTAATGCATCAATCTAGTGTAATATATATGGGTATGAATATATTCCTATATATATTAACAAAAAAAACGGCTTATTTTGTGGAACTTTCTTCAATATTGTAAAAATAGTATCAATTAAGCGTAATTATAATACCGTAACGTACGAGACTAGTACGAGTACGTGTACAGTTTATTATGTGCATTAAAAATCTATTTTGCTTAAACTGGAGTCCTTAAGGAACCCAAAACACATACACTTAAAGACACTTCTAACGCAACACTTACCTTTTTGGTAATAACTTGATATTTAACCAACCAATCTTTATCAAATTTTCAACAAATTTAATTCATTCACAATTGCATATTATCTGTAATTTTCATAAAGCAACATTGAGTAGAAATGATCAAATTTACAGTGCATATAATATGACTTGAAAACAAAAAGTCGCAAAAAAGCTGTGCGAGCTGATAAAGAAAATTCATGTTATTCAGGCCCGTATGAAGCAATTTCATATCGGGGTGGCTGAAGCCCCTGTGTTTGGATATTGGGGGGCGTAATTGGATTTTCCATACATTTTCAGTATAAAATAAGGAAAATTTGGCATTTTGAGCAACATTATGGAGGCTACGACTCCCCCTAGCCCCGACTGTTCCTACGGGCCTGTTATTAATGTAACAGCAGTAAAGTTTATGAATTTATGCTAACATTCTGTGTGTCCGTCATGAACCTAAATGACACGAAGACACACCTTTCTCATTGATAAAGCATAATTGATGGTGAATCTTTGCGGGATAATTCTCAACTCGTCCCTATTAAGTTCCTGTTGCAGTTGTTGAAAATTTCTTGGGGCAAACGGGCGAAAAGCTAATGTCTGGTAACAAATTCAATGATTTTTGTGCAATGCTGACACGTACAAAACATTAAACAAAATAGGTGCGACTGAATTCTAGTATTGCATCGCACATGAAAGCATGTTATCAAATCTTATGAAGCAGTGATATGAGTTTTGAGCATGATTTGGTGACGCTGCTTTGATGCTATTGAATTCTGGAATTGCCTGGGGTTTTGTGACTTTTCATATTTGAGTCTTAGTGAAAAACCTAAATATTTTTTATGTTCGGATCAGTCGATTTTCTTGAAACTTACAGAAAACATGTAAACGTAATTGATTGATATTTGCTGAAAATTTCATGAAATATACTGCATTATTTATTTAGTTATGATGAAAACCGTAAGTGTTGCGTTGGAAGTGTCTTTAAGTGTAGAATAAGCACAGGAAACGTTCCAATTCAGCAATTTAAAAACTGAAAACTAAAAATTGCCTCGAACGTTATGGACTCGTACGTCACTTTTTAACGGGTACCCAATTTTATTTGGCCTGCTGTATCAATGCTATTATAGTAATCGGCATAATTCTTTTTGTCATATTTGAAGACACGTCGAATAGTGATGTTACTTGAAGAATTAAACTATTTACAGTTACACATTTTTAACTACAGCTACTTTAGTTCTTGCCTTGTACGTTACGGGGTTTAAATTACGGTAAATTGTTTAAGAATGACGTTGATTTTTCAAAAATATTGACAAAAGTATATCAAAATACGACTTCATTTTGATTATATATATTTATACTAAAGTAGATTACGCTAGATTAATGCATTAAATGTAGATTTATGTCAGTGTTTCTTAGCTTTAAATAAAGTGTCCCGTACGTTTTTTTAATTTTGGAGACAACGACTCGAGGCTGTTCTACAAATTTTGGATTACATTTTTTTATATAAATCTTGGTATCGTATTGGAGCTCTAAGTTTTCTGTACAAGATTGGGACATTTCTGTTAGGATAATCTATTGTTGAAATTGACATTTTTGGTTTGAAAGTTAGAATTTATACCCAGAGACATCGGTTTTTCGTACCCCCTAGTTTAATTGTCACATGATTTTCATAAGAAATGATGTTCTTACGAACGTAAAATATAGATACATTTTTTAGTTATAAGTGTTGGATGAAAATAAATATGGAAGGCATTTATATAATATTGACTATTTGCAGCTAGAACATATTGAAGGCCGGAGACATCAATTGTCCCTTTTAACTGGGATTGCATCTTTTGCAGTAATCATTTAGTACAATGCTTACTCATTTAAATTGTTTATAATCACATTCTAATAACACAATGGAATTTTTGGAAACGTACACACCGAAAAATCGCCCGCTTCAAATAAGTTTTGTTTAATTTTACAGCAGCTACATATTTTGACAAAATAAAGTGCACCGTACGCGCCTTTGAGAGGGCCATTCCCGGGGCAAACTCATTTTACACAGAATCCTTTGATTTCTTCAAACGTTCACACTAAATGCTTTCGCTTAAATGATTGTAGAAAACATGGGATTTGGTGAAGAGTGAGTTAGGATCGGGAAGGTATCTCTCAAAAGCGCGTTCAGTGTATTTTATCTCGTTGAAATATGTACAGGATAAGCTGAGAAATTAAACTAAATGTACTTGCAGCAGACTAATTTTCGGTGTAAACGTTTCCCAAAAGTCAAGTGGTTATTTACCGTGATAATGATAGCTGTATGGTGCTTCCGGATTAACCGCGCACATCTGAAAAATGTAATTATCCCACATCGGCAATGTTTTCGCATGGCACTCAACTAACGGACTAAACCGACGAAAATAAAGTTGTCCGGTGTTAATATTGGAGCCCTACATACAGTGACAAAATTAAAACAATTCCGTTTTAAAAAAGACAAACGAAACAAATAATCAGGGAAGTTTCAAGATTTTCTTCTTTTCCATCATCATTTCTTTAACTTAACGAAAGAGATCGGGGTTCGATACCCTGTGTAAGACTAAGCCTTTGACAGAGTGATTGATAACTTTTGACGTTTAATATCAATTTCAACAGAAAGTTTAAGACAATGTTGGTGTTTATTTCAGATTATTTATGAAGTCTTTAATTCTCTCATAATAAGAGAGAAAATTGTACTGTCGAAAAAAGAAAACAAAAATATCAAGAATGTTCAGGGAAGATTACAAAATTTTCTTCTTTCCCATCATTATTTCCAAAACTGCACGAAGGAGATAGGGATTTGATACTCTGCACTGATGTATATTTCAGATACGGGTATTTTATGAAGTCTTAAATTCTATCGCAACCAGAAAAAATGTTGAACCTGTCCCAAAAGGAAAACAGTTGATTCTCACTCAAAGAATGAAAATTGTGATAGAAAATATTGTGGAAAATGGAGAGAATGCTCGTTCTCACCAGTTTCTGTTTTCCTTCAATATTTCCCAAAGCTGAGTTCAGCCTTTTCTCACTAAAATTACAATTTTTCACAAAACTGTCAGTGTCTTGGTTGAATACCTGTCTAAATATTCAGAACCAAAATTTAGATAGATAGAGTAATGGAGTAAAGTAATGATAATACCAACGTGAATGATAATCCAACTATCGTTAGTCATCTATATCTCCTCGATAGTATAGTGGTAAGTATCCCCGCCTGTCACGCGGGAGACCGGGGTTCGATTCCCCGTCGGGGAGCAGTTAATTTTCGCAGTGATCATTCAGCCCAGTGTTTACTCATTTGAATTGTATATAATCACATTCAAATAACCCAAATGAATTTTTGGAAACGTACACACCAAAAAATTTTCCGCTTCAAATATGCTTTGTTTAATTTTACAGCAAATATGTATCATCACAAGATCACTGGTGGTGAACTCGGACAAAGCGAGGAACATTTTTCATGAACACAAGGTACAGATACTTCATGTTTAAATGCGCGTTTAAAAACCAGTTTTACTAGTTTGAGCATGTACACAACGATTTGCACGTGTTTATCCGCCTAAAACAATATGGACGAATTGGAGAGACACTTAGAGGCTATTGTATTTTTTTTTTATTTCATTTCTCTGACTGATTCTGAAGTTGGTATTACAATTCTTGGAGTAGAAGTTTTTTTCCGATGTGAAAATCGTAGTTAACGTTTTTTGAAGGGGACTTGTACGGTTTATTCATGACACCGTGAACATTTTCAATGTCTGTTCGAATTGCAATGACTTTTGTCCTAACAATAGAATGGGTTTTCGGTTAAATATGGATAAATCGTAGGTGTTGTTATAAAATCCCGTAACTACAGCTTCAATAAAGTTGAGTTTGTGACGTTTTAGATTTACACCGACGAAGCATTAGTGTTTGTCCGAAAAAACGTCACTAGGTCTATATATAGTAGATAAAAATTATTCTTTTTCAAATACGAATAAATGGTATACAATAATCATTTCCAAAACAATAGGCCTATCTGGTATTGCAGCCCCCAATTAGAAGGCTTTCAGTAATGACCACCATATAGAAAGTGCTTCGTTTGCCCGTCCGTCCGTTTTTCTACCCGTCCGCCAAGTTCTCTAGCTGACTGCTCTGGGTGTCAAAATACATTAATTTATTATGTTGAGAGTTAAAATGTGTGTACTAAATAAGAAAATATGAAAGGAAAATATTAAGAAAAAAAGAGTCAAATTATTTTCAGTATAGATCTATTCTTCTTTTGATTCAATGTTTTTCCAAACCTTTCTAAATGGGGGAAACTGTTTCGGAAATATATAATGTATTTCATTGCTTCGTCTTTGAATATGGATCAATTTTATCAAGAAAGCAGTGATTAATTTCGGATTACGATGGCATTCCGTAAATGTAAACGTAAAACGTCGCAACTAGAGCTTGTTTGAAGCTGTAGTTACGACATTTTATACCAATACCAACGGTTTATAAAAACAGAACAGTAACCAAGTCTATTTTAGCACACAATTGATTGCCATAACCGATATCTCTTATTCATGTGTTCTTCCTATTGATGAGTGAAACATTTTAACAGTTTCCCAAACAATGATTTTGACGTAATCTGTCAACAATAATATTGGGGAAAATACAAAAGTCGGAATGCATAGCGACGAAAATTCTCTTGAAAACTGTCTGAAAGTTTTTTGGACTGTCATATTTACAAAGTCATTGTACATTAAGTATTAGTGTGGCCTTTCGAAGCAGAACTTAAAAAAATATAAACATAGGTATAAGAATTAAATATATAGAAATAGGAAAGTTCCACCGTCCTAAATTAAAGAAATCACCATGGAAACATGCCACATGCGTATAATAATATACACAAAAATATGCTAATTTCATTTTTGATTTTAGTTTGTATATCCTATTGGACATTGTATTGTTAAGAGGTTAAACTGAAAATTGAAAAAGTAGAAGTTGTATGACAATAAGCTATACGTTCTTCAACGCCAATTACACAAAACGCGGGAACAACGTCGTATTGTTTGGCGGCGATGTTATAAAGTCATGAAAACAGATCATGAACGTAAACTTTTGTTTCAGGAGAAATGTAGTGAAACGTCTTTTTTAACATTTTATCTTCCAGAAATCTAAAATATTGAAACAAATGGATTTAATCATATTAGCACAAATATACTCCCCGTCATAAGAAAGTAGCCACCTGTCTAATGCAAATGGTCGCCAATTTTAGAATTATTCATAAATGTACCGAAATAAATACAAGATATTGAAGCATGGCAAGTAAATCGAAAACAGTCGAATTACCCCATTAATTAGACTGTTTCGATTTTCTTGCCATGCTACAATTTTGAGACGATTCCAACACATCCAACGTCTACACGTGACGTCATTCCGACAAGACAACCATTATCGGGACTACTACCTGTGAAATCGACAGAAAAAGGCAAACGTTACAGATAGATTGCTTCCTGGGTTGAGTTCTATCAGCAGTAGAGGCTGATTAACGTATTAGACCATCCGTTTCAGACGTCTTGCGATACCCATAGTCTTGTTACGATGTTATTGACAACATTACCTTCAGTGGTTTAGACAGCATCTATTGTTTTCTAAGGACAATTGCATAGCATGTATTAATACCAACGGTGTTCACACTCGAAAATGTCTTGTAAACGCGAATCTTATCCTTATCCACTTTCAGGAATTGTTACGGTAATAACAAGTATAGTGATAAATTGACAATTATTGAAAGTAAAAGATTAAATGTGCATTTGTAAAATTTTATTCATGTACTGCATGCAATCAAGGTGTTAATTAAAAAGGAAATGCGCACTGTTAACTTTTCCCGTTAGTATACTTTAGAATGCATGCCCGTAGAAAGCAATTCCATATGGGCCCTGTCTAGTCCAGTGTCTAATATTCGGGGGGGGGGGGGGAACTAAATTAGATTTGCCATAAGTTTTAAATGTGAAATGATGAAAATTCGGCATTTTTGCCAACTATGAGGGGGGGGGGGTGGCTCCAGAGTCCCCCTGTTCGTACGGACCTGGGATGTGTGAAGCAGTGGATCCTCCTTAGAATAAATGGTGATAATGGTAATGACAAATATTACAGTATAGATCTGGAAACGTTCATTTAGGCTTTTGCGACCAACATGGATTCAGATCGGACTTTGCATGTGCACTGTCTGATCAAGATCCATCTTGTTCTCATTTAATAGCTTATTCTCCACCTGTACCAAATTTAAGAAGGCATAACGAAAATCTTACCGGTGAAACTCCAAGGTAACGATAAAAATGATGATGATGATGATGATGATGATGATGATGATGATGATGATGATGATGATGATGATGATGATGATGATGATGATGATGATGATGATGATGATGATGCGATATTACCGAATAAATGTTTAAATGTGCCGTTAAGTCCAGTGCAATCGATTAATTTATCAAACATGTGCTCATAAAACACCGTAGCTGGAAAAGATAACATCGGAAACATGCTGTAACGTTGTCACGAAGAAACCGCACAATGATTTTCAATGACATGACACCGAAAACTGCCATTTACAGCCTTTATTTGTACATTTATATGTCTTTTTTGTGTACTTGCAATGCAAATAGATAAACATAAACAGTGACATCGTACCATTTCGTTCGGGCGATTAAGATCAACCCACATGATCTCAATATGCGCTTTGTGCACTTGCAATCCGTTTATACCATTTGAAAATAATGATCGATAAAACTGATATTTTCGTGCGTATTATAAATCATATCTACATACCTTAGTAACTTCCATTTGAGTGCATCCTTTAAAAAAAGACGGAAAAAGAAGTAAAACAAAATGCCACGTGTATTGTTTACAAAAATCCGTATGTGCAATGAAGTATCTGTACCTTGTGTTCATGAAAAATGTTCCTCGCTTTGTCCGAGTTCACCACCAGTGAAGATAAAGTATACCGTGTGCACCTTTGAAAGGGCCATTCCAGGGTCAAACTCATTTTGTTCAGAATCCTATGGTCTTTTTAAACATTCAAAATGGCACTCAACTAACGGACTTCATTGACGAACATAAAGTTGTTCCAGTGTAAATATTGGAGCCATATATACAATGACAAAGTTAACGCAATTCCGTTTTAAAAATGACAAACGAGACAAATAACCAGGGAAATTTCAAGATTTTTTTCTTTTCCACCATTATTTCTAAAACTTAACGAAGGAGATCGGGTTTCGATACCCGATAATTGTAAGAGTAAGCTTTTCACAGAATAATTGATAACTTTTTCTTTTAGAATCAATTTCAGCTGACATTTTAAGAAAATGTTAATGTATATATCTAAGATAATTTTTGAAGTCTTTAATTCTTTCAAAATCAGATAAGGATTTGACCTGTTGAAAAATATGAAAAAAATAGATTCTCACTCAAAGAATAAAAAAATATAGAAAATACTTTAGAAAATGGAGAGAATACACGTTCTCACCAGTTTCTGTTTTCTTTCAATATTTCCCAAAGTTGGATTCAGCCCTTTTTTCACTAAAATTACAATTATTCACAAAACTGTCCGTGTCTGGATTGAATACGTGTCTAAATGGTCAGAACCAAAAGTTAGATAGATAGAGTAATGGAGTAAAGTAATGATAATACCAACATGAATGATATTCCAACAATTGTTATCTATTATCATCTCCTCGATAGTATAGTGGTAAGTATCCCCGCCTGTCACGCGGGAGACCGGGGTTCGATTCCCCGTCGGGGAGCAGTTTTTTTGCAGTGATCATTTAGCCCAATGTTTCGTCGTTGTAAATGCAAAACCTCGTATCTCGTTTTGGGGAAAGGGAGGGAAAAAGTGTAATAACTTTTCCAACACAGAAATGCTTAACTTGCTTAACTTGAAATTTGGACATAATGTTCACAAATAATGTGTCATTAATACTGATCAGTAAAAATATCTCAAAACCTGCGAGAATTGGGTAAACTGGGCACACAAGTCTGTACTTTAAAAATCACACGAATCGACATACGAGGTTTTACATTTACACCGACGGTTTACTCATTTGAATTGTTTATAATCACGTTCGAATAACACAATGGAATTTTGGGAAACGTACACACCGAAAAATCGCCCGCTTCAAATAAGTTTTGTTTAATTTTACAGCAACTACATATTTTGACAAGATAAAGTGCACCGTATGCACCTCTGAGAGGGCCATTCCCGGGTCAAACTCATTTTACACAGAATCCTTTGGTTTCTTCAAACGTTCACACTGAATGCATTCGCTTAAATGATTGTATAGTCTGGCCCAGACCCTAGTATTAAGGTTATAGTATTTAAAGCAAAGACCCTTTTTAAATGACATCCTAGTCTAGAATACTAAGTTTCTGTTGGCAATAAATAGCTTGGACTTGGATTAAAGAGGCAAGTCTTAAAGAGAATAATGCACCCATTTACAAATAACGCAAACAGAAACGACTAGGGCTAGTCTAATGATTGTAGAAAACATGGCATTTGGTGAAGAGTGAGTTAGGATCGGGAAGGTATCTCTCAAAAGCGCGTTCAGTGTATTTTATCTCGTTGAAATATGTACAGTATAAGCTGAGAAATTAAACTAAATGTACTTGCCGCAGACTAATTTTCGGTGTAAACGCTTGCCAAAAGTCAGATAGGTTATTCGCCGTGATAATGATAGCTGTATGGTGCTTCCGGATTAACCCGGCACATCTGAAAAATGTAATTATCCCACTTCGGCAATGTTTTCGCATGGCACTCAACTAACGGGCTAAATCGACGAAAATAAAGTTGTCCGGTGTTAATATTGGTGCCCTACATACAGTGACAAAATTAAAACAATTCCGTTTTAAAAAAGACAAACGAGACAACCAATCAAGGAAGTTTCAAGATTTTATTCTTTTCCATCATCATTTCTAAAACTTAACGAAGGAGATCGGGGTCCGATACTCTGTGTAAGACTAAGCCTTTGACAGAGTAATTGATAACTTTTGACGTTTAGTATTAATTTCAACAGAAAGTTTAAGACAATGTTGGTGTTTATTTCAGATTATTTATGAAGTCTTTAATTCTCTCATAATAAGAGAGAAAATTGTACTGTCGAAAAAAGAAAACAAAAATATCAAGAATGTTCAGGGAAGATTACAAAATTTTCTTCTTTCCCATCATTATTTCCAAAACTGCACGAAGGAGATAGGGATTTGATATTCTGCACTGATGTATATTTCAGATACGGGTATTTTATGAAGTCTTAAATTCTATCGCAATCAGAAAAAAAGTTGAACCTGTCCAAAAAGGAAAACAGTTGATTCTCACTCAAAGAATGAAAATTGTGATAGAAAATATTGTGGAAAATGGAGAGAATGCTCGTTCTCACCAGTTTCTGTTTTCCTTCAATATTTCCCAAAGCTGAGTTCAGCCTTTTCTCACTAAAATTACAATTTTTCACAAAACTGTCAGTGTCTTGGTTGAATACCTGTCTAAATATTCAGAACCAAAATTTAGATAGATAGAGTAATAGAGTAAAGTAATGATAATACCAACGTGAATGATAATCCAACTATCGTTAGTCATCTATATCTCCTCGATAGTATAGTGGTAAGTATCCCCGCCTGTCACGCGGGAGACCGGGGTTCGATTCCCCGTCGGGGAGCAGTTAATTTTCGCAGTGATCATTCAGCCCAGTGTTTACTCATTTGAATTGTTTATAATCACATTCAAATAACCCAAATGAATTTTTGGAAACGTACACACCAAAAAATTTTCCGCTTCAAATATGCTTTGTTTAATTTTACAGCAAATATGTATTATCACAAGATAAAGTATACCGTGTGCACCTTTGAAAGGGCCATTCCAGGGTCAAACTCATTTTGTTCAGAATCCTATGGTCTTTTCAAACATTCAAAATGGCACTCAACTAACGGACTTCATTGACGAAAATAAAGTTGTTCCAGTGTAAATATTGGAGCCATATATACAATGACAAAGTTAACGCAATTCCGTTTTAAAAATGACAAACGAGACAAATAACCAGGGAAATTTCAAGATTTTTTTCTTTTCCACCATTATTTCTAAAACTTAACGAAGGAGATCGGGTTTCGATACCCGATAATTGTAAGAGTAAGCTTTTCACAGAATAATTGATAACTTTTTCTTTTAGTATCAATTTCAGCTGACATTTTAAGAAAATGTTAATGTATATATCTAAGATAATTTTTGAAGTCTTTAATTCTTTCAAAATCAGATAAGGATTTGACCTGTTGAAAAATATGAAAAAAATAGATTCTCACTCAAAGAATAAAAAAATATAGAAAATACTTTAGAAAATGGAGAGAATGCACGTTCTCACCAGTTTCTGTTTTCTTTCAATATTTCCCAAAGTTGGATTCAGCCTTTTTTTCACTAAAATTACAATTATTCACAAAACTGTCCGTGTCTGGATTGAATACGTGTCTAAATGGTCAGAACCAAAAGTTAGATAGATAGAGTAATGGAGTAAAGTAATGATAATACCAACGTGAATGATATTCCAACAATTGTTACCTATTATCATCTCCTCGATAGTATAGTGGTAAGTATCCCCGCCTGTCACGCGGGAGACCGGGGTTCGATTCCCCGTCGGGGAGCAGTTTTTTTGCAGTGATCAATTAGCCCAATGTTTCGTCGTTGTAAATGCAAAACCTCGTATCTCGTTTTGGGGAAATTTTAAAGGGGAGGGAAAAAGTGTAATAACTTTTCCAACGCAGAAATGCTTAACTTGAAATTTGGACATAATGTTCACAAATAACGTGTCATTAATACTGATCAGTAAAAATATCTCAAAACCTGCGAGAATTGGGTAAACTGGGCACACAAGTCTGTACTTTAAAAATCACACGAATCGACATACGAGGTTTTACATTTACACCGACGGTTTACTCATTTGAATTGTTTATAATCACGTTCGAATAACAAAATGGAATTTTGGGAAACGTACACACCGAAAAATCGCCCGCTTCAAATAAGGTTTGTTTAATTTTACAGCAACTACATATTTTGACAAGATAAAGTGCACCGTATGCACCTCTGAGAGGGCCATTCCCGGGTCAAACTCATTTTACACAGAATCCTTTGGTTTCTTCAAACGTTCACACTGAATGCATTCGCTTAAATGATTGTATAGTCTGGCCCAGACCCTAGTATTAAGGTTATAGTATTTAAAGCAAAGACCCTTTTTAAATGACATCCTAGTCTAGAATACTAAGTTTCTGTTGGCAATAAATAGCTTGGACTTGGATTAAAGAGGCAAGTCTTAAAGAGAATAATGCACCCATTTACAAATAACGCAAACAGAAACGACTAGGGCTAGTCTAATGATTGTAGAAAACATGGCATTTGGTGAAGAGTGAGTTAGGATCGGGAAGGTATCTCTCAAAAGCGCGTTCAGTGTATTTTATCTCGTTGAAATATGTACAGTATAAGCTGAGAAATTAAACTAAATGTACTTGCCGCAGACTAATTTTCGGTGTAAACGCTTGCCAAAAGTCAGATAGGTTATTCGCCGTGATAATGATATCTGTATGGTGCTTCCGGATTAACCCGGCACATCTGAAAAATGTAATTATCCCACTTCGGCAATGTTTTCGCATGGCACTCAACTAACGGACTAAATCGACGAAAATAAAGTTGCCCGGTGTTAATATTGGTGCCCTACATACAGTGACAAAATTAAAACAATTCCGTTTTAAAAAAGACAAACGAGACAACCAATCAAGGAAGTTTCAAGATTTTATTCTTTTCCATCATCATTTCTAAAACTTAACGAAGGAGATCGGGGTCCGATACTCTGTGTAAGACTAAGCCTTTGACAGAGTAATTGATAACTTTTGACGTTTAGTATTAATTTCAACAGAAAGTTTAAGACAATGTTGGTGTTTATTTCAGATTATTTATGAAGTCTTTAATTCTCTCATAATAAGAGAGAAAATTGTACTGTCGAAAAAAGAAAACAAAAATATCAAGAATGTTCAGGGAAGATTACAAAATTTTCTTCTTTCCCATCATTATTTCCAAAACTGCACGAAGGAGATAGGGATTTGATATTCTGCACTGATGTATATTTCAGATACGGGTATTTTATGAAGTCTTAAATTCTATCGCAATCAGAAAAAAAGTTGAACCTGTCCAAAAAGGAAAACAGTTGATTCTCACTCAAAGAATGAAAATTGTGATAGAAAATATTGTGGAAAATGGAGAGAATGCTCGTTCTCACCAGTTTCTGTTTTCCTTCAATATTTCCCAAAGCTGAGTTCAGCCTTTTCTCACTAAAATTACAATTTTTCACAAAACTGTCAGTGTCTTGGTTGAATACCTGTCTAAATATTCAGAACCAAAATTTAGATAGATAGAGTAATAGAGTAAAGTAATGATAATACCAACGTGAATGATAATCCAACTATCGTTAGTCATCTATATCTCCTCGATAGTATAGTGGTAAGTATCCCCGCCTGTCACGCGGGAGACCGGGGTTCGATTCCCCGTCGGGGAGCAGTTAATTTTCGCAGTGATCATTCAGCCCAGTGTTTACTCATTTGAATTGTTTATAATCACATTCAAATAACCCAAATGAATTTTTGGAAACGTACACACCAAAAAATTTTCCGCTTCAAATATGCTTTGTTTAATTTTACAGCAAATATGTATTATCACAAGATAAAGTATACCGTGTGCACCTTTGAAAGGGCCATTCCAGGGTCAAACTCATTTTGTTCAGAATCCTATGGTCTTTTCAAACATTCAAAATGGCACTCAACTAACGGACTTCATTGACGAAAATAAAGTTGTTCCAGTGTAAATATTGGAGCCATATATACAATGACAAAGTTAACGCAATTCCGTTTTAAAAATGACAAACGAGACAAATAACCAGGGAAATTTCAAGATTTTTTTCTTTTCCACCATTATTTCTAAAACTTAACGAAGGAGATCGGGTTTCGATACCCGATAATTGTAAGAGTAAGCTTTTCACAGAATAATTGATAACTTTTTCTTTTAGTATCAATTTCAGCTGACATTTTAAGAAAATGTTAATGTATATATCTAAGATAATTTTTGAAGTCTTTAATTCTTTCAAAATCAGATAAGGATTTGACCTGTTGAAAAATATGAAAAAAAATAGATTCTCACTCAAAGAATAAAAAAATATAGAAAATACTTTAGAAAATGGAGAGAATGCACGTTCTCACCAGTTTCTGTTTTCTTTCAATATTTCCCAAAGTTGGATTCAGCCTTTTTTTCACTAAAATTACAATTATTCACAAAACTGTCCGTGTCTGGATTGAATACGTGTCTAAATGGTCAGAACCAAAAGTTAGATAGATAGAGTAATGGAGTAAAGTAATGATAATACCAACGTGAATGATATTCCAACAATTGTTACCTATTATCATCTCCTCGATAGTATAGTGGTAAGTATCCCCGCCTGTCACGCGGGAGACCGGGGTTCGATTCCCCGTCGGGGAGCAGTTTTTTTGCAGTGATCAATTAGCCCAATGTTTCGTCGTTGTAAATGCAAAACCTCGTATCTCGTTTTGGGGAAATTTTAAAGGGGAGGGAAAAAGTGTAATAACTTTTCCAACGCAGAAATGCTTAACTTGAAATTTGGACATAATGTTCACAAATAACGTGTCATTAATACTGATCAGTAAAAATATCTCAAAACCTGCGAGAATTGGGTAAACTGGGCACACAAGTCTGTACTTTAAAAATCACACGAATCGACATACGAGGTTTTACATTTACACCGACGGTTTACTCATTTGAATTGTTTATAATCACGTTCGAATAACAAAATGGAATTTTGGGAAACGTACACACCGAAAAATCGCCCGCTTCAAATAAGTTTTGTTTAATTTTACAGCAACTACATATTTTGACAAGATAAAGTGCACCGTATGCACCTCTGAGAGGGCCATTCCCGGGTCAAACTCATTTTACACAGAATCCTTTGGTTTCTTCAAACGTTCACACTGAATGCATTCGCTTAAATGATTGTATAGTCTGGCCCAGACCCTAGTATTAAGGTTATAGTATTTAAAGCAAAGACCCTTTTTAAATGACATCCTAGTCTAGAATACTAAGTTTCTGTTGGCAATAAATAGCTTGGACTTGGATTAAAGAGGCAAGTCTTAAAGAGAATAATGCACCCATTTACAAATAACGCAAACAGAAACGACTAGGGCTAGTCTAATGATTGTAGAAAACATGGCATTTGGTGAAGAGTGAGTTAGGATCGGGGTCCAGACTACAGTAAAATTGTCTGAATTCTTGATGTCAACACACCTATCACCTCACAGCCGATTAAGCTCCCCCAAACAACAACCTGCAATGAAAGGAACATTTTTCAAGCATAAATGAAGTGTAAAGCTTGAACAAAAATGCTATGATTTAAATAAATACATGAAGTCAGTGTGAAATTTACCAATCACAGATATTTGACATGGCTGCCAATTTCGCTGAAAAATGACGCGTTTTACACCAAACTCAATCTTATGTGGTAGCCACAAGGGAAATGATGGCCCATAAATGGCTTGCTTTCTGTAAAGTAGAAACAGTACAAAGTCTGCTGGTGCATCAAAAACTATATGGTTTCCGTCTACTTTTTTCACAATTGTTTGATAAACTCTTACCTCACTATTTTACCCTCTGCATAAGGCAAAAATCCGTTACCCCACCCACTTTCTGTTTCTAAACTCACCGGGTGCAGGAAATAAGTGTAAAGCTATTTACCATTCTTTGCGCATTCCGGAAATGGTCCCAAAATCATGTTATGCAGTCATTTAAAGAACCACTTTCTTTCTTTAACATCAACTGCCACCTCAAAACTTTCATTTTCATAATATTTCTGATTTTGACCAGGGCCACTTCGAATATTTCACCCACTACTGTAGACTGGGACCTCGGGAAGGTATCTCTCAAAAGCGCGTTCAGTGTATTTTATCTCGTTGAAATATGTACAGTATAAGCTGAGAAATTAAACTAAATGTACTTGCCGCAGACTAATTTTCGGTGTAAACGCTTGCCAAAAGTCAGATAGGTTATTCGCCGTGATAATGATATCTGTATGGTGCTTCCGGATTAACCCGGCACATCTGAAAAATGTAATTATCCCACTTCGGCAATGTTTTCGCATGGCACTCAACTAACGGACTAAATCGACGAAAATAAAGTTGCCCGGTGTTAATATTGGTGCCCTACATACAGTGACAAAATTAAAACAATTCCGTTTTAAAAAAGACAAACGAGACAACCAATCAAGGAAGTTTCAAGATTTTATTCTTTTCCATCATCATTTCTAAAACTTAACGAAGGAGATCGGGGTCCGATACTCTGTGTAAGACTAAGCCTTTGACAGAGTAATTGATAACTTTTGACGTTTAGTATTAATTTCAACAGAAAGTTTAAGACAATGTTGGTGTTTATTTCAGATTATTTATGAAGTCTTTAATTCTCTCATAATAAGAGAGAAAATTGTACTGTCGAAAAAAGAAAACAAAAATATCAAGAATGTTCAGGGAAGATTACAAAATTTTCTTCTTTCCCATCATTATTTCCAAAACTGCACGAAGGAGATAGGGATTTGATATTCTGCACTGATGTATATTTCAGATACGGGTATTTTATGAAGTCTTAAATTCTATCGCAATCAGAAAAAAAGTTGAACCTGTCCAAAAAGGAAAACAGTTGATTCTCACTCAAAGAATGAAAATTGTGATAGAAAATATTGTGGAAAATGGAGAGAATGCTCGTTCTCACCAGTTTCTGTTTTCCTTCAATATTTCCCAAAGCTGAGTTCAGCCTTTTCTCACTAAAATTACAATTTTTCACAAAACTGTCAGTGTCTTGGTTGAATACCTGTCTAAATATTCAGAACCAAAATTTAGATAGATAGAGTAATAGAGTAAAGTAATGATAATACCAACGTGAATGATAATCCAACTATCGTTAGTCATCTATATCTCCTCGATAGTATAGTGGTAAGTATCCCCGCCTGTCACGCGGGAGACCGGGGTTCGATTCCCCGTCGGGGAGCAGTTAATTTTCGCAGTGATCATTCAGCCCAGTGTTTACTCATTTGAATTGTTTATAATCACATTCAAATAACCCAAATGAATTTTTGGAAACGTACACACCAAAAAATTTTCCGCTTCAAATATGCTTTGTTTAATTTTACAGCAAATATGTATTATCACAAGATAAAGTATACCGTGTGCACCTTTGAAAGGGCCATTCCAGGGTCAAACTCATTTTGTTCAGAATCCTATGGTCTTTTCAAACATTCAAAATGGCACTCAACTAACGGACTTCATTGACGAAAATAAAGTTGTTCCAGTGTAAATATTGGAGCCATATATACAATGACAAAGTTAACGCAATTCCGTTTTAAAAATGACAAACGAGACAAATAACCAGGGAAATTTCAAGATTTTTTTCTTTTCCACCATTATTTCTAAAACTTAACGAAGGAGATCGGGTTTCGATACCCGATAATTGTAAGAGTAAGCTTTTCACAGAATAATTGATAACTTTTTCTTTTAGTATCAATTTCAGCTGACATTTTAAGAAAATGTTAATGTATATATCTAAGATAATTTTTGAAGTCTTTAATTCTTTCAAAATCAGATAAGGATTTGACCTGTTGAAAAATATGAAAAAAATAGATTCTCACTCAAAGAATAAAAAAAATATAGAAAATACTTTAGAAAATGGAGAGAATGCACGTTCTCACCAGTTTCTGTTTTCTTTCAATATTTCCCAAAGTTGGATTCAGCCTTTTTTTCACTAAAATTACAATTATTCACAAAACTGTCCGTGTCTGGATTGAATACGTGTCTAAATGGTCAGAACCAAAAGTTAGATAGATAGAGTAATGGAGTAAAGTAATGATAATACCAACGTGAATGATATTCCAACAATTGTTACCTATTATCATCTCCTCGATAGTATAGTGGTAAGTATCCCCGCCTGTCACGCGGGAGACCGGGGTTCGATTCCCCGTCGGGGAGCAGTTTTTTTGCAGTGATCATTTAGCCCAATGTTTCGTCGTTGTAAATGCAAAACCTCGTATCTCGTTTTGGGGAAATTTTAAAGGGGAGGGAAAAAGTGTAATAACTTTTCCAACACAGAAATGCTTAACTTGAAATTTGGACATAATGTTCACAAATAACGTGTCATTAATACTGATCAGTAAAAATATCTCAAAACCTGCGAGAATTGGGTAAACTGGGCACACAAGTCTGTACTTTAAAAATCACACGAATCGACATACGAGGTTTTACATTTACACCGACGGTTTACTCATTTGAATTGTTTATAATCACGTTCGAATAACAAAATGGAATTTTGGGAAACGTACACACCGAAAAATCGCCCGCTTCAAATAAGTTTTGTTTAATTTTACAGCAACTACATATTTTGACAAGATAAAGTGCACCGTATGCACCTCTGAGAGGGTCATTCCCGGGTCAAACTCATTTTACACAGAATCCTTTGGTTTCTTCAAACGTTCACACTGAATGCATTCGCTTAAATGATTGTATAGTCTGGCCCAGACCCTAGTATTAAGGTTATAGTATTTAAAGCAAAGACCCTTTTTAAATGACATCCTAGTCTAGAATACTAAGTTTCTGTTGGCAATAAATAGCTTGGACTTGGATTAAAGAGGCAAGTCTTAAAGAGAATAATGCACCCATTTACAAATAACGCAAACAGAAACGACTAGGGCTAGTCTAATGATTGTAGAAAACATGGCATTTGGTGAAGAGTGAGTTAGGATCGGGAAGGTATCTCTCAAAAGCGCGTTCAGTGTATTTTATCTCGTTGAAATATGTACAGTATAAGCTGAGAAATTAAACTAAATGTACTTGCCGCAGACTAATTTTCGGTGTAAACGCTTGCCAAAAGTCAGATAGGTTATTCGCCGTGATAATGATAGCTGTATGGTGCTTCCGGATTAACCCGGCACATCTGAAAAATGTAATTATCCCACTTCGGCAATGTTTTCGCATGGCACTCAACTAACGGACTAAATCGACGAAAATAAAGTTGTTCGGTGTTAATATTGGTGCCCTACATACAGTGACAAAATTAAAACAATTCCGTTTTAAATCAAAGTGCTGAGAGCACTGTAATTGGACGTCTCTGATTGATTGAGCGGGATTGTACATGAACGAAAGATATTATTTTATTCATTCTTCTGTGTTTTATTCTATAAGATCGGTTTCGGAAATACGAAATCGGCCTTAATACCAGAAAACCCTTTTCAGGCTTCAAATTGATTTGCTTGCCGTTTCAAGACAACTGATTTGTCTCTATGAATAATCACTATTAATTTGATTACCAAATTCAATTAAGGCCATGCGATTAGCAGTTTTGTCTTCTTGTTTCGGTTTACTATGAGTATTGTCGTCAGTTATACTTTTCATTGATTTTATAAAGTACGCTACAAAGCAATTTATTCAAAATGTAAGCCAACACGCTACATAAATGAAAGCCGCGATAGCTCACTTAGCAGAGCACTCACCTTGTACTCTTTACACATGTTATATGCGAAAGACCCTGGGTTCGAATTCTACTCAGACATTGTTCTTTTTAATCATCTTTTTTATACGCCGCCGGAGGCGGACGTATATTGGCGTCATCTTCTCCGTCTGTCCGTCCGTCCATCCGTCCGTCCATCCGTCCATCCGTCCGTCCGTCCGTACGTCCGTCCACTTTTCTTGTCAACGCAACTCCTCCTAAGTTTCTGGCTGGATCTTCTTGAAACCCGGTCAATGTTATCACCTGAATTGGTAGATGTGCATGAAGGAAGGATTTTATGGTTCGTTGATTTTTGCCTGAGTTATGCCCCTTAAAAACTTAGTCTCTGGGGCTTATTGAAATTGCAGCCTTGTCAACGCAACTCCTCCTAAGTTTCTAGCTGGATCTTAATGAAACTTGGTCAATGTTATCACCTCAATTGGTAGATGTGCTAAAGGAAGGATTTTATGGTTCGTTGATTTTTGCCTGAGTTATGCCCCTTAAAAACTTAGTCTCTGGGGCTTATTGAAATTGCAGCCTTGTCAAAACAACTTCTCCTAAGTTTCTGGCTATATCTTAATGAAACTTGGTCAATGTTATCACCTCAATTGGTAGATGTGCACGAAGGAAGGATTTTATGGTTCATTGATTTTTTCTAGAGTTATGCCCCCTTAAAACTTAGTCTCTTGGGCTGATTGAAATTGCAGCCTTGTCAACACAACTTCTTCTAAGATTCTGACTGGATCCTTATGAAACTTGGTGGATGTTATTACCTTAATTGGTAGATGTGCATGAAGTATGGATTTTATGGTTCATTGATTTTTGCCTGAGTTATGCCCCCTTCAATCTTAGTCTCTAGGGCTTAATGATATTTCAGTCTCGTGAACGCAATTCCTTCCAGGTTTTTGACTGGATATTTATAAAAACCTTTTTGTGAACACAACTTTTTACAGGTTTTTGTGTGAATATTTATAAATCCTTGTCAATTTCATTGTTTTTTGTCTCAAGTTTTATAAGTGGCGGCGTATATTGTGACCATGGCACTCTTGTTCGACTTCTATCTCCACCATCGTTGGCGAAAAAACGACCGCAATGATTTAGAATCGATCTTAACACAAATTCAACGAAATAAAGTAATGAAACGCCGATCATTTACATACAATTCCGCTCAATCAATGAGAGGCGTCTAAATATAGTGCTCCAAGCACCTTGATTTTTATTCCTGTTTAGAGTAAAAAAAGAAAAAAAACACGGTAGCAGTTTTCCTGGTTGTGGTTACAAGACAAATTCAATACATAATTTTCCTGAAACAAAATACCAGATGAACTGGAGCACCTAACCATGGATTCCTCATACAAGTACTACCGCAGCATCCTTACATCTACAGATGTGCATAAAAAGAAGAAATTGGGAACGTGCCGTCGGGAAAATGGCAGTGGAGTACAATAAGCAATTTAAATCTTCATATCATTATCAACGAAAATTTGAGAATAGCAATGTCCCTATCTGTACACATATTCATACGATCATCCAGGTACCATCTGTTGCAGACCCATTGCTTCATCTTCTTAGCTCAATACACGTAAACGGGTCACTTAAACGAAATAAATACAGATCGCTGTCACTTAGTCTTATACTAGTAATAATCATTGTTGTCATGATCATCGAACAGTATGTAAATAGGTCATGATACTGTCAAATATCAGTGATACAGATGCTGGAGAAAAAAACTCGTAAGAGTAACTATTTTTCTGAATAGGTGGATTTCACTTGTGTCTCATCTGAGGCTGTTCAGATGGAACCCCGTTTTGTCATCGAGTCGAACCCGAGTTGCGAAATGAACTCACTCCCCGATAATCAATTTCAAAACCCTGGTTCCAAAGTACGTCTCGTCGAAACCCCGTTCCTTTAAATATGTCAAAGACTTAAACAACAATGATCAAATAAAAGGAACCTATCATACACAATACGTGCTTTAAATTGGGTAATCATTCTAAAATGTGTGTTTTCAGTAAACACATCAAGAAAAACAAACGTTTTAACAAACGTTTTACAGAAAAAATAATCCGAACTGGTTTTGAACCAACGGCGTTCCAAATTTCAAACTGAAAAAAGGTTGCGAGGTTAATCTTTTCCCGTTTGAGCTATCGCTGCTGCTGATGATATAGGGTGTCTGTTTACATTATAACCATAGTGTATGCATGTATCGCTTTCTAAAGATCTTACCCTTTACACAATAAATATTACGAAAGTAAAAAAACTACAAGAAAATGATTAAATCGAAAAAAGATCGTAAAGTTGGTTAAGACGTGGCATGAATTGAATCGGCCAATGAATCTTATAGTATTTGTTAGAGAACACATAGAAAGTAGGAAAAGATACGACAGTTTTCCTGCATGGTCGCAAAATCTATTTTGAATTTTGGTCAACTGGCAATTGAGTCTGAGAAAGGGTTTTTGGGTAATGAAAACCCATTTCGCCTGTCCAAAAGTGGTTATAAGAATTGTACGTCCTTTCGGACGTCCAATTAAAAAGACAAACGAGACAACCAATCAAGGAAGTTTCAAGATTTTATTCTTTTCCATCATCATTTCTAAAACTTAACGAAGGAGATCGGGGTCCGATACTCTGTGTAAGACTAAGCCTTTGACAGAGTAATTGATAACTTTTGACGTTTAGTATTAATTTCAACAGAAAGTTTAAGACAATGTTGGTGTTTATTTCAGATTATTTATGAAGTCTTTAATTCTCTCATAATAAGAGAGAAAATTGTACTGTCGAAAAAAGAAAACAAAAATATCAAGAATGTTCATGGAAGATTACAAAATTTTCTTCTTTCCCATCATTATTTCCAAAACTGCACGAAGGAGATAGGGATTTGATATTCTGCACTGATGTATATTTCAGATACGGGTATTTTATGAAGTCTTAAATTCTATCGCAATCAGAAAAAAAGTTGAACCTGTCCAAAAAGGAAAACAGTTGATTCTCACTCAAAGAATGAAAATTGTGATAGAAAATATTGTGGAAAATGGAGAGAATGCTCGTTCTCACCAGTTTCTGTTTTCCTTCAATATTTCCCAAAGCTGAGTTCAGCCTTTTCTCACTAAAATTACAATTTTTCACAAAACTGTCAGTGTCTTGGTTGAATACCTGTCTAAATATTCAGAACCAAAATTTAGATAGATAGAGTAATAGAGTAAAGTAATGATAATACCAACGTGAATGATAATCCAACTATCGTTAGTCATCTATATCTCCTCGATAGTATAGTGGTAAGTATCCCCGCCTGTCACGCGGGAGACCGGGGTTCGATTCCCCGTCGGGGAGCAGTTAATTTTCGCAGTGATCATTCAGCCCAGTGTTTACTCATTTGAATTGTTTATAATCACATTCAAATAACCCAAATGAATTTTTGGAAACGTACACACCAAAAAATTTTCCGCTTCAAATATGCTTTGTTTAATTTTACAGCAAATATGTATTATCACAAGATAAAGTATACCGTGTGCACCTTTGAAAGGGCCATTCCAGGGTCAAACTCATTTTGTTCAGAATCCTATGGTCTTTTCAAACATTCAAAATGGCACTCAACTAACGGACTTCATTGACGAAAATAAAGTTGTTCCAGTGTAAATATTGGAGCCATATATACAATGACAAAGTTAACGCAATTCCGTTTTAAAAATGACAAACGAGACAAATAACCAGGGAAATTTCAAGATTTTTTTCTTTTCCACCATTATTTCTAAAACTTAACGAAGGAGATCGGGTTTCGATACCCGATAATTGTAAGAGTAAGCTTTTCACAGAATAATTGATAACTTTTTCTTTTAGTATCAATTTCAGCTGACATTTTAAGAAAATGTTAATGTATATATCTAAGATAATTTTTGAAGTCTTTAATTCTTTCAAAATCAGATAAGGATTTGACCTGTTGAAAAATATGAAAAAAATAGATTCTCACTCAAAGAATAAAAAAAATATAGAAAATACTTTAGAAAATGGAGAGAATGCACGTTCTCACCAGTTTCTGTTTTCTTTCAATATTTCCCAAAGTTGGATTCAGCCTTTTTTTCACTAAAATTACAATTATTCACAAAACTGTCCGTGTCTGGATTGAATACGTGTCTAAATGGTCAGAACCAAAAGTTAGATAGATAGAGTAATGGAGTAAAGTAATGATAATACCAACGTGAATGATATTCCAACAATTGTTACCTATTATCATCTCCTCGATAGTATAGTGGTAAGTATCCCCGCCTGTCACGCGGGAGACCGGGGTTCGATTCCCCGTCGGGGAGCAGTTTTTTTGCAGTGATCATTTAGCCCAATGTTTCGTCGTTGTAAATGCAAAACCTCGTATCTCGTTTTGGGGAAATTTTAAAGGGGAGGGAAAAAGTGTAATAACTTTTCCAACACAGAAATGCTTAACTTGAAATTTGGACATAATGTTCACAAATAACGTGTCATTAATACTGATCAGTAAAAATATCTCAAAACCTGCGAGAATTGGGTAAACTGGGCACACAAGTCTGTACTTTAAAAATCACACGAATCGACATACGAGGTTTTACATTTACACCGACGGTTTACTCATTTGAATTGTTTATAATCACGTTCGAATAACAAAATGGAATTTTGGGAAACGTACACACCGAAAAATCGCCCGCTTCAAATAAGTTTTGTTTAATTTTACAGCAACTACATATTTTGACAAGATAAAGTGCACCGTATGCACCTCTGAGAGGGTCATTCCCGGGTCAAACTCATTTTACACAGAATCCTTTGGTTTCTTCAAACGTTCACACTGAATGCATTCGCTTAAATGATTGTATAGTCTGGCCCAGACCCTAGTATTAAGGTTATAGTATTTAAAGCAAAGACCCTTTTTAAATGACATCCTAGTCTAGAATACTAAGTTTCTGTTGGCAATAAATAGCTTGGACTTGGATTAAAGAGGCAAGTCTTAAAGAGAATAATGCACCCATTTACAAATAACGCAAACAGAAACGACTAGGGCTAGTCTAATGATTGTAGAAAACATGGCATTTGGTGAAGAGTGAGTTAGGATCGGGAAGGTATCTCTCAAAAGCGCGTTCAGTGTATTTTATCTCGTTGAAATATGTACAGTATAAGCTGAGAAATTAAACTAAATGTACTTGCCGCAGACTAATTTTCGGTGTAAACGCTTGCCAAAAGTCAGATAGGTTATTCGCCGTGATAATGATAGCTGTATGGTGCTTCCGGATTAACCCGGCACATCTGAAAAATGTAATTATCCCACTTCGGCAATGTTTTCGCATGGCACTCAACTAACGGACTAAATCGACGAAAATAAAGTTGTTCGGTGTTAATATTGGTGCCCTACATACAGTGACAAAATTAAAACAATTCCGTTTTAAATCAAAGTGCTGAGAGCACTGTAATTGGACGTCTCTGATTGATTGAGCGGGATTGTACATGAACGAAAGATATTATTTTATTCATTCTTCTGTGTTTTATTCTATAAGATCGGTTTCGGAAATACGAAATCGGCCTTAATACCAGAAAACCCTTTTCAGGCTTCAAATTGATTTGCTTGCCGTTTCAAGACAACTGATTTGTCTCTATGAATAATCACTATTAATTTGATTACCAAATTCAATTAAGGCCATGCGATTAGCAGTTTTGTCTTCTTGTTTCGGTTTACTATGAGTATTGTCGTCAGTTATACTTTTCATTGATTTTATAAAGTACGCTACAAAGCAATTTATTCAAAATGTAAGCCAACACGCTACATAAATGAAAGCCGCGATAGCTCACTTAGCAGAGCACTCACCTTGTACTCTTTACACATGTTATATGCGAAAGACCCTGGGTTCGAATTCTACTCAGACATTGTTCTTTTAAATCATCTTTTTTATACGCCGCCGGAGGCGGACGTATATTGGCGTCATCTTCTCCGTCTGTCCGTCCGTCCATCCGTCCGTCCATCCGTCCATCCGTCCGTCCGTCCGTACGTCCGTCCACTTTTCTTGTCAACGCAACTCCTCCTAAGTTTCTGGCTGGATCTTCTTGAAACCCGGTCAATGTTATCACCTGAATTGGTAGATGTGCATGAAGGAAGGATTTTATGGTTCGTTGATTTTTGCCTGAGTTATGCCCCTTAAAAACTTAGTCTCTGGGGCTTATTGAAATTGCAGCCTTGTCAACGCAACTCCTCCTAAGTTTCTAGCTGGATCTTAATGAAACTTGGTCAATGTTATCACCTCAATTGGTAGATGTGCTAAAGGAAGGATTTTATGGTTCGTTGATTTTTGCCTGAGTTATGCCCCTTAAAAACTTAGTCTCTGGGGCTTATTGAAATTGCAGCCTTGTCAAAACAACTTCTCCTAAGTTTCTGGCTATATCTTAATGAAACTTGGTCAATGTTATCACCTCAATTGGTAGATGTGCACGAAGGAAGGATTTTATGGTTCATTGATTTTTTCTAGAGTTATGCCCCCTTAAAACTTAGTCTCTTGGGCTGATTGAAATTGCAGCCTTGTCAACACAACTTCTTCTAAGATTCTGACTGGATCCTTATGAAACTTGGTGGATGTTATTACCTTAATTGGTAGATGTGCATGAAGTATGGATTTTATGGTTCATTGATTTTTGCCTGAGTTATGCCCCCTTCAATCTTAGTCTCTAGGGCTTAATGATATTTCAGTCTCGTGAACGCAATTCCTTCCAGGTTTTTGACTGGATATTTATAAAAACCTTTTTGTGAACACAACTTTTTACAGGTTTTTGTGTGAATATTTATAAATCCTTGTCAATTTCATTGTTTTTTGTCTCAAGTTTTATAAGTGGCGGCGTATATTGTGACCATGGCACTCTTGTTCGACTTCTATCTCCACCATCGTTGGCGAAAAAACGACCGCAATGATTTAGAATCGATCTTAACACAAATTCAACGAAATAAAGTAATGAAACGCCGATCATTTACATACAATTCCGCTCAATCAATGAGAGGCGTCTAAATATAGTGCTCCAAGCACCTTGATTTTTATTCCTGTTTAGAGTAAAAAAAGAAAAAAAACACGGTAGCAGTTTTCCTGGTTGTGGTTACAAGACAAATTCAATACATAATTTTCCTGAAACAAAATACCAGATGAACTGGAGCACCTAACCATGGATTCCTCATACAAGTACTACCGCAGCATCCTTACATCTACAGATGTGCATAAAAAGAAGAAATTGGGAACGTGCCGTCGGGAAAATGGCAGTGGAGTACAATAAGCAATTTAAATCTTCATATCATTATCAACGAAAATTTGAGAATAGCAATGTCCCTATCTGTACACATATTCATACGATCATCCAGGTACCATCTGTTGCAGACCCATTGCTTCATCTTCTTAGCTCAATACACGTAAACGGGTCACTTAAACGAAATAAATACAGATCGCTGTCACTTAGTCTTATACTAGTAATAATCATTGTTGTCATGATCATCGAACAGTATGTAAATAGGTCATGATACTGTCAAATATCAGTGATACAGATGCTGGAGAAAAAAACTCGTAAGAGTAACTATTTTTCTGAATAGGTGGATTTCACTTGTGTCTCATCTGAGGCTGTTCAGATGGAACCCCGTTTTGTCATCGAGTCGAACCCGAGTTGCGAAATGAACTCACTCCCCGATAATCAATTTCAAAACCCTGGTTCCAAAGTACGTCTCGTCGAAACCCCGTTCCTTTAAATATGTCAAAGACTTAAACAACAATGATCAAATAAAAGGAACCTATCATACACAATACGTGCTTTAAATTGGGTAATCATTCTAAAATGTGTGTTTTCAGTATACACATCAAGAAAAACAAACGTTTTAACAAACGTTTTACAGAAAAAATAATCCGAACTGGTTTTGAACCAACGGCGTTCCAAATTTCAAACTGAAAAAAGGTTGCGAGGTTAATCTTTTCCCGTTTGAGCTATCGCTGCTGCTGATGATATAGGGTGTCTGTTTACATTATAACCATAGTGTATGCATGTATCGCTTTCTAAAGATCTTACCCTTTACACAATAAATATTACGAAAGTCAAAAAACTACAAGAAAATGATTAAATCGAAAAAAGATCGTAAAGTTGGTTAAGACGTGGCATGAATTGAATCGGCCAATGAATCTTATAGTATTTGTTAGAGAACACATAGAAAGTAGGAAAAGATACGACAGTTTTCCTGCATGGTCGCAAAATCTATTTTGAATTTTGGTCAACTGGCAATTGAGTCTGAGAAAGGGTTTTTGGGTAATGAAAACCCATTTCGCCTGTCCAAAAGTGGTTATAAGAATTGTACGTCCTTTCGGACGTCCAATTAAAAAGACAAACGAGACAACCAATCAAGGAAGTTTCAAGATTTTATTCTTTTCCATCATCATTTCTAAAACTTAACGAAGGAGATCGGGGTCCGATACTCTGTGTAAGACTAAGCCTTTGACAGAGTAATTGATAACTTTTGACGTTTAGTATTAATTTCAACAGAAAGTTTAAGACAATGTTGGTGTTTATTTCAGATTATTTATGAAGTCTTTAATTCTCTCATAATAAGAGAGAAAATTGTACTGTCGAAAAAAGAAAACAAAAATATCAAGAATGTTCATGGAAGATTACAAAATTTTCTTCTTTCCCATCATTATTTCCAAAACTGCACGAAGGAGATAGGGATTTGATATTCTGCACTGATGTATATTTCAGATACGGGTATTTTATGAAGTCTTAAATTCTATCGCAATCAGAAAAAAAGTTGAACCTGTCCAAAAAGGAAAACAGTTGATTCTCACTCAAAGAATGAAAATTGTGATAGAAAATATTGTGGAAAATGGAGAGAATGCTCGTTCTCACCAGTTTCTGTTTTCCTTCAATATTTCCCAAAGCTGAGTTCAGCCTTTTCTCACTAAAATTACAATTTTTCACAAAACTGTCAGTGTCTTGGTTGAATACCTGTCTAAATATTCAGAACCAAAATTTAGATAGATAGAGTAATAGAGTAAAGTAATGATAATACCAACGTGAATGATAATCCAACTATCGTTAGTCATCTATATCTCCTCGATAGTATAGTGGTAAGTATCCCCGCCTGTCACGCGGGAGACCGGGGTTCGATTCCCCGTCGGGGAGCAGTTAATTTTCGCAGTGATCATTCAGCCCAGTGTTTACTCATTTGAATTGTTTATAATCACATTCAAATAACCCAAATGAATTTTTGGAAACGTACACACCAAAAAATTTTCCGCTTCAAATATGCTTTGTTTAATTTTACAGCAAATATGTATTATCACAAGATAAAGTATACCGTGTGCACCTTTGAAAGGGCCATTCCAGGGTCAAACTCATTTTGTTCAGAATCCTATGGTCTTTTCAAACATTCAAAATGGCACTCAACTAACGGACTTCATTGACGAAAATAAAGTTGTTCCAGTGTAAATATTGGAGCCATATATACAATGACAAAGTTAACGCAATTCCGTTTTAAAAATGACAAACGAGACAAATAACCAGGGAAATTTCAAGATTTTTTTCTTTTCCACCATTATTTCTAAAACTTAACGAAGGAGATCGGGTTTCGATACCCGATAATTGTAAGAGTAAGCTTTTCACAGAATAATTGATAACTTTTTCTTTTAGTATCAATTTCAGCTGACATTTTAAGAAAATGTTAATGTATATATCTAAGATAATTTTTGAAGTCTTTAATTCTTTCAAAATCAGATAAGGATTTGACCTGTTGAAAAATATGAAAAAAATAGATTCTCACTCAAAGAATAAAAAAATATAGAAAATACTTTAGAAAATGGAGAGAATGCACGTTCTCACCAGTTTCTGTTTTCTTTCAATATTTCCCAAAGTTGGATTCAGCCTTTTTTTCACTAAAATTACAATTATTCACAAAACTGTCCGTGTCTGGATTGAATACGTGTCTAAATGGTCAGAACCAAAAGTTAGATAGATAGAGTAATGGAGTAAAGTAATGATAATACCAACGTGAATGATATTCCAACAATTGTTACCTATTATCATCTCCTCGATAGTATAGTGGTAAGTATCCCCGCCTGTCACGCGGGAGACCGGGGTTCGATTCCCCGTCGGGGAGCAGTTTTTTTGCAGTGATCAATTAGCCCAATGTTTCGTCGTTGTAAATGCAAAACCTCGTATCTCGTTTTGGGGAAATTTTAAAGGGGAGGGAAAAAGTGTAATAACTTTTCCAACGCAGAAATGCTTAACTTGAAATTTGGACATAATGTTCACAAATAACGTGTCATTAATACTGATCAGTAAAAATATCTCAAAACCTGCGAGAATTGGGTAAACTGGGCACACAAGTCTGTACTTTAAAAATCACACGAATCGACATACGAGGTTTTACATTTACACCGACGGTTTACTCATTTGAATTGTTTATAATCACGTTCGAATAACAAAATGGAATTTTGGGAAACGTACACACCGAAAAATCGCCCGCTTCAAATAAGTTTTGTTTAATTTTACAGCAACTACATATTTTGACAAGATAAAGTGCACCGTATGCACCTCTGAGAGGGCCATTCCCGGGTCAAACTCATTTTACACAGAATCCTTTGGTTTCTTCAAACGTTCACACTGAATGCATTCGCTTAAATGATTGTATAGTCTGGCCCAGACCCTAGTATTAAGGTTATAGTATTTAAAGCAAAGACCCTTTTTAAATGACATCCTAGTCTAGAATACTAAGTTTCTGTTGGCAATAAATAGCTTGGACTTGGATTAAAGAGGCAAGTCTTAAAGAGAATAATGCACCCATTTACAAATAACGCAAACAGAAACGACTAGGGCTAGTCTAATGATTGTAGAAAACATGGCATTTGGTGAAGAGTGAGTTAGGATCGGGGTCCAGACTACAGTAAAATTGTCTGAATTCTTGATGTCAACACACCTATCACCTCACAGCCGATTAAGCTCCCCCAAACAACAACCTGCAATGAAAGGAACATTTTTCAAGCATAAATGAAGTGTAAAGCTTGAACAAAAATGCTATGATTTAAATAAATACATGAAGTCAGTGTGAAATTTACCAATCACAGATATTTGACATGGCTGCCAATTTCGCTGAAAAATGACGCGTTTTACACCAAACTCAATCTTATGTGGTAGCCACAAGGGAAATGATGGCCCATAAATGGCTTGCTTTCTGTAAAGTAGAAACAGTACAAAGTCTGCTGGTGCATCAAAAACTATATGGTTTCCGTCTACTTTTTTCACAATTGTTTGATAAACTCTTACCTCACTATTTTACCCTCTGCATAAGGCAAAAATCCGTTACCCCACCCACTTTCTGTTTCTAAACTCACCGGGTGCAGGAAATAAGTGTAAAGCTATTTACCATTCTTTGCGCATTCCGGAAATGGTCCCAAAATCATGTTATGCAGTCATTTAAAGAACCACTTTCTTTCTTTAACATCAACTGCCACCTCAAAACTTTCATTTTCATAATATTTCTGATTTTGACCAGGGCCACTTCGAATATTTCACCCACTACTGTAGACTGGGACCTCGGGAAGGTATCTCTCAAAAGCGCGTTCAGTGTATTTTATCTCGTTGAAATATGTACAGTATAAGCTGAGAAATTAAACTAAATGTACTTGCCGCAGACTAATTTTCGGTGTAAACGCTTGCCAAAAGTCAGATAGGTTATTCGCCGTGATAATGATATCTGTATGGTGCTTCCGGATTAACCCGGCACATCTGAAAAATGTAATTATCCCACTTCGGCAATGTTTTCGCATGGCACTCAACTAACGGACTAAATCGACGAAAATAAAGTTGTCCGGTGTTAATATTGGTGCCCTACATACAGTGACAAAATTAAAACAATTCCGTTTTAAAAAAGACAAACGAGACAACCAATCAAGGAAGTTTCAAGATTTTATTCTTTTCCATCATCATTTCTAAAACTTAACGAAGGAGATCGGGGTCCGATACTCTGTGTAAGACTAAGCCTTTGACAGAGTAATTGATAACTTTTGACGTTTAGTATTAATTTCAACAGAAAGTTTAAGACAATGTTGGTGTTTATTTCAGATTATTTATGAAGTCTTTAATTCTCTCATAATAAGAGAGAAAATTGTACTGTCGAAAAAAGAAAACAAAAATATCAAGAATGTTCAGGGAAGATTACAAAATTTTCTTCTTTCCCATCATTATTTCCAAAACTGCACGAAGGAGATAGGGATTTGATATTCTGCACTGATGTATATTTCAGATACGGGTATTTTATGAAGTCTTAAATTCTATCGCAATCAGAAAAAAAGTTGAACCTGTCCAAAAAGGAAAACAGTTGATTCTCACTCAAAGAATGAAAATTGTGATAGAAAATATTGTGGAAAATGGAGAGAATGCTCGTTCTCACCAGTTTCTGTTTTCCTTCAATATTTCCCAAAGCTGAGTTCAGCCTTTTCTCACTAAAATTACAATTTTTCACAAAACTGTCAGTGTCTTGGTTGAATACCTGTCTAAATATTCAGAACCAAAATTTAGATAGATAGAGTAATAGAGTAAAGTAATGATAATACCAACGTGAATGATAATCCAACTATCGTTAGTCATCTATATCTCCTCGATAGTATAGTGGTAAGTATCCCCGCCTGTCACGCGGGAGACCGGGGTTCGATTCCCCGTCGGGGAGCAGTTAATTTTCGCAGTGATCATTCAGCCCAGTGTTTACTCATTTGAATTGTTTATAATCACATTCAAATAACCCAAATGAATTTTTGGAAACGTACACACCAAAAAATTTTCCGCTTCAAATATGCTTTGTTTAATTTTACAGCAAATATGTATTATCACAAGATAAAGTATACCGTGTGCACCTTTGAAAGGGCCATTCCAGGGTCAAACTCATTTTGTTCAGAATCCTATGGTCTTTTCAAACATTCAAAATGGCACTCAACTAACGGACTTCATTGACGAAAATAAAGTTGTTCCAGTGTAAATATTGGAGCCATATATACAATGACAAAGTTAACGCAATTCCGTTTTAAAAATGACAAACGAGACAAATAACCAGGGAAATTTCAAGATTTTTTTCTTTTCCACCATTATTTCTAAAACTTAACGAAGGAGATCGGGTTTCGATACCCGATAATTGTAAGAGTAAGCTTTTCACAGAATAATTGATAACTTTTTCTTTTAGTATCAATTTCAGCTGACATTTTAAGAAAATGTTAATGTATATATCTAAGATAATTTTTGAAGTCTTTAATTCTTTCAAAATCAGATAAGGATTTGACCTGTTGAAAAATATGAAAAAAATAGATTCTCACTCAAAGAATAAAAAAATATAGAAAATACTTTAGAAAATGGAGAGAATGCACGTTCTCACCAGTTTCTGTTTTCTTTCAATATTTCCCAAAGTTGGATTCAGCCTTTTTTTCACTAAAATTACAATTATTCACAAAACTGTCCGTGTCTGGATTGAATACGTGTCTAAATGGTCAGAACCAAAAGTTAGATAGATAGAGTAATGGAGTAAAGTAATGATAATACCAACGTGAATGATATTCCAACAATTGTTACCTATTATCATCTCCTCGATAGTATAGTGGTAAGTATCCCCGCCTGTCACGCGGGAGAACGGGGTTCGATTCCCCGTCGGGGAGCAGTTTTTTTGCAGTGATCAATTAGCCCAATGTTTCGTCGTTGTAAATGCAAAACCTCGTATCTCGTTTTGGGGAAATTTTAAAGGGGAGGGAAAAAGTGTAATAACTTTTCCAACGCAGAAATGCTTAACTTGAAATTTGGACATAATGTTCACAAATAACGTGTCATTAATACTGATCAGTAAAAATATCTCAAAACCTGCGAGAATTGGGTAAACTGGGCACACAAGTCTGTACTTTAAAAATCACACGAATCGACATACGAGGTTTTACATTTACACCGACGGTTTACTCATTTGAATTGTTTATAATCACGTTCGAATAACAAAATGGAATTTTGGGAAACGTACACACCGAAAAATCGCCCGCTTCAAATAAGTTTTGTTTAATTTTACAGCAACTACATATTTTGACAAGATAAAGTGCACCGTATGCACCTCTGAGAGGGCCATTCCCGGGTCAAACTCATTTTACACAGAATCCTTTGGTTTCTTCAAACGTTCACACTGAATGCATTCGCTTAAATGATTGTATAGTCTGGCCCAGACCCTAGTATTAAGGTTATAGTATTTAAAGCAAAGACCCTTTTTAAATGACATCCTAGTCTAGAATACTAAGTTTCTGTTGGCAATAAATAGCTTGGACTTGGATTAAAGAGGCAAGTCTTAAAGAGAATAATGCACCCATTTACAAATAACGCAAACAGAAACGACTAGGGCTAGTCTAATGATTGTAGAAAACATGGCATTTGGTGAAGAGTGAGTTAGGATCGGGGTCCAGACTACAGTAAAATTGTCTGAATTCTTGATGTCAACACACCTATCACCTCACAGCCGATTAAGCTCCCCCAAACAACAACCTGCAATGAAAGGAACATTTTTCAAGCATAAATGAAGTGTAAAGCTTGAACAAAAATGCTATGATTTAAATAAATACATGAAGTCAGTGTGAAATTTACCAATCACAGATATTTGACATGGCTGCCAATTTCGCTGAAAAATGACGCGTTTTACACCAAACTCAATCTTATGTGGTAGCCACAAGGGAAATGATGGCCCATAAATGGCTTGCTTTCTGTAAAGTAGAAACAGTACAAAGTCTGCTGGTGCATCAAAAACTATATGGTTTCCGTCTACTTTTTTCACAATTGTTTGATAAACTCTTACCTCACTATTTTACCCTCTGCATAAGGCAAAAATCCGTTACCCCACCCACTTTCTGTTTCTAAACTCACCGGGTGCAGGAAATAAGTGTAAAGCTATTTACCATTCTTTGCGCATTCCGGAAATGGTCCCAAAATCATGTTATGCAGTCATTTAAAGAACCACTTTCTTTCTTTAACATCAACTGCCACCTCAAAACTTTCATTTTCATAATATTTCTGATTTTGACCAGGGCCACTTCGAATATTTCACCCACTACTGTAGACTGGGACCTTAAGGGGTGAAAAAGTTTTCTTCTAGCATAGAAAAAGTACTTACATTTATAGATTGATGTTATCCTCAAAGAATAAGACCATTGACATCACCAGTTTTTGACATTAAATGTCCAAATTCCAGCATTTAACCATTTACTAAAGTAGCTCATTTTACCTCAAAATTCTATGAAAATGTTACTTACATACTATTAATCATGTTAGTTTCTCCCATGCACAAGTGCTTATTTCTCAATCTTGTTAGCCAACTTTTTTGATTTGGTATATATTCCACTTTGCTGAAAGATGTGCCCAAAGTCATTCATTCATGACTTATGTTCTTGTTTATGCCAAAAAATAGAAATTGTCAGCCCGCGACATGTCAAATAACCTGTGAATTGGTGTGAGCCATTTATTTTTTCCAAGACTTTTTAACTTTTTTTTCTATGAAATAAAGTAATTCAAAGGCATCAGAATGTTATATCAACAAAATAAAATAAGAAAAACCCTGATTGCATACATGCCATAATTTTAGCAAGCGGGGATGTTATGTCCGGGGAGCTAATGTCACAGCCCTAGTGTCGGCATCGCATCACACCTTCAATTGTAAAAAAAACTGTATCCTGGTCTATATCTCAGGCACTATTAGAGATATAGTCATGATATTTCAGACATGGATACTTCCTGCCAAAACCTTTTATTTGAGACAATGACCTTTGACCTATTGACCTTGACCTTGGAGTTTGACCTAATTAAAAAAAATTTAACCTGGCCCATATATCATGCACTATTATAGATAAAGCCTTGATATTTCATGTGTGGATAACTTGTGACATGACCTTGACCTTGAGACAATGACCTTTGACCTAGTGACCTTGACCTTTGACTACTTTATGCGACAAGCTCTCAAATAGGTGAACTACATTGTCTGTGGACAAATCGTGTTCCAATGGAATCCGGGTTATTGGACGAACGATTTCTGGGATTTGCGATGTTTTTTCCGGAGCTCAACCCACTCTACAACCCCGCAATAATGAGCTGATAGAATCGCCTACAGACCTCCCCCCCCCGCACCCCCCCCCCCGCATGCTACACACCAAGTGACCAAGACAACCGACTCGTTGTCGGAGAGTATTACAAATAATGGCGAATCTGTCCGGAGTCAAAGAAGAACTCAACTGGCCATAATTTGGGGTATTTTGAATTTATTTCTGTAATATCAGAAGAGTCAATTCATCTAAACTGTGCAGACAAGCACAAATGCATTATTTAAGGTTCCAAAATTCAGAATTAACACCAGAAAATCAGAAAATAACAAAAAAACCACTTTCGACATTTTCTCGGAATTTTGTTTTTTTGCGCGTTCTGGAATTACCTCCCTTTTTTGAAGTGTAATCATGACCCAAGTGAAGATTTGAGACCCATTTAAAGGACATTATCTGACTTAAAATTGGTGAAATTACTAAAAGAAAGGCATTTAAAAATCAGCTTTTAAGAAATTAGAAATGTCAAATTTACCTTAAGGGTCCAGACTACAGTAAAATTGTCTGAATTCTTGATGTCAACACACCTATCACCTCACAGCCGATTAAGCTCCCCCAAACAACAACCTGCAATGAAAGGAACATTTTTCAAGCATAAATGAAGTGTAAAGCTTGAACAAAAATGCTATGATTTAAATAAATACATGAAGTCAGTGTGAAATTTACCAATCACAGATATTTGACATGGCTGCCAATTTCGCTGAAAAATGACGCGTTTTACACCAAACTCAATCTTATGTGGTAGCCACAAGGGAAATGATGGCCCATAAATGGCTTGCTTTCTGTAAAGTAGAAACAGTACAAAGTCTGCTGGTGCATCAAAAACTATATGGTTTCCGTCTACTTTTTTCACAATTGTTTGATAAACTCTTACCTCACTATTTTACCCTCTGCATAAGGCAAAAATCCGTTACCCCACCCACTTTCTGTTTCTAAACTCACCGGGTGCAGGAAATAAGTGTAAAGCTATTTACCATTCTTTGCGCATTCCGGAAATGGTCCCAAAATCATGTTATGCAGTCATTTAAAGAACCACTTTCTTTCTTTAACATCAACTGCCACCTCAAAACTTTCATTTTCATAATATTTCTGATTTTGACCAGGGCCACTTCGAATATTTCACCCACTACTGTAGACTGGGACCTCGGGAAGGTATCTCTCAAAAGCGCGTTCAGTGTATTTTATCTCGTTGAAATATGTACAGTATAAGCTGAGAAATTAAACTAAATGTACTTGCCGCAGACTAATTTTCGGTGTAAACGCTTGCCAAAAGTCAGATAGGTTATTCGCCGTGATAATGATATCTGTATGGTGCTTCCGGATTAACCCGGCACATCTGAAAAATGTAATTATCCCACTTCGGCAATGTTTTCGCATGGCACTCAACTAACGGACTAAATCGACGAAAATAAAGTTGTCCGGTGTTAATATTGGTGCCCTACATACAGTGACAAAATTAAAACAATTCCGTTTTAAAAAAGACAAACGAGACAACCAATCAAGGAAGTTTCAAGATTTTATTCTTTTCCATCATCATTTCTAAAACTTAACGAAGGAGATCGGGGTCCGATACTCTGTGTAAGACTAAGCCTTTGACAGAGTAATTGATAACTTTTGACGTTTAGTATTAATTTCAACAGAAAGTTTAAGACAATGTTGGTGTTTATTTCAGATTATTTATGAAGTCTTTAATTCTCTCATAATAAGAGAGAAAATTGTACTGTCGAAAAAAGAAAACAAAAATATCAAGAATGTTCAGGGAAGATTACAAAATTTTCTTCTTTCCCATCATTATTTCCAAAACTGCACGAAGGAGATAGGGATTTGATATTCTGCACTGATGTATATTTCAGATACGGGTATTTTATGAAGTCTTAAATTCTATCGCAATCAGAAAAAAAGTTGAACCTGTCCAAAAAGGAAAACAGTTGATTCTCACTCAAAGAATGAAAATTGTGATAGAAAATATTGTGGAAAATGGAGAGAATGCTCGTTCTCACCAGTTTCTGTTTTCCTTCAATATTTCCCAAAGCTGAGTTCAGCCTTTTCTCACTAAAATTACAATTTTTCACAAAACTGTCAGTGTCTTGGTTGAATACCTGTCTAAATATTCAGAACCAAAATTTAGATAGATAGAGTAATAGAGTAAAGTAATGATAATACCAACGTGAATGATAATCCAACTATCGTTAGTCATCTATAACTCCTCGATAGTATAGTGGTAAGTATCCCCGCCTGTCACGCGGGAGACCGGGGTTCGATTCCCCGTCGGGGAGCAGTTAATTTTCGCAGTGATCATTCAGCCCAGTGTTTACTCATTTGAATTGTTTATAATCACATTCAAATAACCCAAATGAATTTTTGGAAACGTACACACCAAAAAATTTTCCGCTTCAAATATGCTTTGTTTAATTTTACAGCAAATATGTATTATCACAAGATAAAGTATACCGTGTGCACCTTTGAAAGGGCCATTCCAGGGTCAAACTCATTTTGTTCAGAATCCTATGGTCTTTTCAAACATTCAAAATGGCACTCAACTAACGGACTTCATTGACGAAAATAAAGTTGTTCCAGTGTAAATATTGGAGCCATATATACAATGACAAAGTTAACGCAATTCCGTTTTAAAAATGACAAACGAGACAAATAACCAGGGAAATTTCAAGATTTTTTTCTTTTCCACCATTATTTCTAAAACTTAACGAAGGAGATCGGGTTTCGATACCCGATAATTGTAAGAGTAAGCTTTTCACAGAATAATTGATAACTTTTTCTTTTAGTATCAATTTCAGCTGACATTTTAAGAAAATGTTAATGTATATATCTAAGATAATTTTTGAAGTCTTTAATTCTTTCAAAATCAGATAAGGATTTGACCTGTTGAAAAATATGAAAAAAATAGATTCTCACTCAAAGAATAAAAAAAATATAGAAAATACTTTAGAAAATGGAGAGAATGCACGTTCTCACCAGTTTCTGTTTTCTTTCAATATTTCCCAAAGTTGGATTCAGCCTTTTTTTCACTAAAATTACAATTATTCACAAAACTGTCCGTGTCTGGATTGAATACGTGTCTAAATGGTCAGAACCAAAAGTTAGATAGATAGAGTAATGGAGTAAAGTAATGATAATACCAACGTGAATGATATTCCAACAATTGTTACCTATTATCATCTCCTCGATAGTATAGTGGTAAGTATCCCCGCCTGTCACGCGGGAGACCCGTGTACGATTCCCCGTCGGGGAGCAGTTTTTTTGCAGTGATCATTTAGCCCAATGTTTCGTCGTTGTAAATGCAAAACCTCGTATCTCGTTTTGGGGAAATTTTAAAGGGGAGGGAAAAAGTGTAATAACTTTTCCAACACAGAAATGCTTAACTTGAAATTTGGACATAATGTTCACAAATAACGTGTCATTAATACTGATCAGTAAAAATATCTCAAAACCTGCGAGAATTGGGTAAACTGGGCACACAAGTCTGTACTTTAAAAATCACACGAATCGACATACGAGGTTTTACATTTACACCGACGGTTTACTCATTTGAATTGTTTATAATCACGTTCGAATAACAAAATGGAATTTTGGGAAACGTACACACCGAAAAATCGCCCGCTTCAAATAAGTTTTGTTTAATTTTACAGCAACTACATATTTTGACAAGATAAAGTGCACCGTATGCACCTCTGAGAGGGCCATTCCCGGGTCAAACTCATTTTACACAGAATCCTTTGGTTTCTTCAAACGTTCACACTGAATGCATTCGCTTAAATGATTGTATAGTCTGGCCCAGACCCTAGTATTAAGGTTATAGTATTTAAAGCAAAGACCCTTTTTAAATGACATCCTAGTCTAGAATACTAAGTTTCTGTTGGCAATAAATAGCTTGGACTTGGATTAAAGAGGCAAGTCTTAAAGAGAATAATGCACCCATTTACAAATAACGCAAACAGAAACGACTAGGGCTAGTCTAATGATTGTAGAAAACATGGCATTTGGTGAAGAGTGAGTTAGGATCGGGAAGGTATCTCTCAAAAGCGCGTTCAGTGTATTTTATCTCGTTGAAATATGTACAGTATAAGCTGAGAAATTAAACTAAATGTACTTGCCGCAGACTAATTTTCGGTGTAAACGCTTGCCAAAAGTCAGATAGGTTATTCGCCGTGATAATGATAGCTGTATGGTGCTTCCGGATTAACCCGGCACATCTGAAAAATGTAATTATCCCACTTCGGCAATGTTTTCGCATGGCACTCAACTAACGGACTAAATCGACGAAAATAAAGTTGTTCGGTGTTAATATTGGTGCCCTACATACAGTGACAAAATTAAAACAATTCCGTTTTAAAAAAGACAAACGAGACAACCAATCAAGGAAGTTTCAAGATTTTATTCTTTTCCATCATCATTTCTAAAACTTAACGAAGGAGATCGGGGTCCGATACTCTGTGTAAGACTAAGCTTTTGACAGAGTAATTGATAACTTTTGACGTTTAGTATTAATTTCAACAGAAAGTTTAAGACAATGTTGGTGTTTATTTCAGATTATTTATGAAGTCTTTAAATCTCTCATAATAAGAGAGAAAATTGTACTGTCGAAAAAAGAAAACAAAAATATCAAGAATGTTCAGGGAAGATTACAAAATTTTCTTCTTTCCCATCATTATTTCCAAAACTGCACGAAGGAGATAGGGATTTGATATTCTGCACTGATGTATATTTCAGATACGGGTATTTTATGAAGTCTTAAATTCTATCGCAATCAGAAAAAAGTTGAACCTGTCCAAAAAGGAAAACAGTTGATTCTCACTCAAAGAATGAAAATTGTGATAGAAAATATTGTGGAAAATGGAGAGAAGGCTCGTTCTCACCAGTTTCTGTTTTCCTTCAATATTTCCCAAAGCTGAGTTCAGCCTTTTCTCACTAAAATTACAATTTTTCACAAAACTGTCAGTGTCTTGGTTGAATACCTGTCTAAATATTCAGAACCAAAATTTAGATAGATAGAGTAATGGAGTAAAGTAATGATAATACCAACGTGAATGATAATCCAACTATCGTTAGTCATCTATATCTCCTCGATAGTATTGTGGTAAGTATCCCCGCCTGTCACGCGGGAGACCGGGGTTCGATTCCCCGTCGGGGAGCAGTTAATTTTCGCAGTGATCATTCAGCCCAGTGTTTACTCATTTGAATTGTTTATAATCACATTCAAATAACCCAAATGAATTTTTGGAAACGTACACACCAAAAAAAAATCCGCTTCAAATATGCCTTGTTTAATTTTACAGCAAATATGTATTATCACAAGATAAAGTATACCGTGTGCACCTTTGAAAGGGCCATTCCAGGGTCAAACTCATTTTGTTCAGAATCCTATGGTCTTTTCAAACATTCAAAATGAATGCTTTCGCTTGAATGTTTGGAGAAACCATGGGATTTGTTGAAGAGTAAGTTAAGATCGGGAATGTATCTCTCAAAAGCGTGTTCGGTGCAATTTATCTCGTTAAGATATATCAGTTGTCCCAAGGTAAACTGATGTTTATAAACAAACCTTTGGCCTATAAAACCCTGTTAATTATAGAGACGTGCACATCGTTTCGTCAATATTACATAAAATACTGATTATCATCGATATGGTTTCGTTTTGACCTGTATAACCAATAATTAGTAAATGGATATTTATTTTATCGTTTGGCAGGAATCAGAATATCGCAGGATTACCATACACTATAAGCAGAAAAATTAAACTAAGTGTACTTGAAGCCGACGATTTTTCGGTGTGAACGCTCCCAAAAGACCGGGGTTCCATTCCCTGTCGGAGAGCGGTTATTTTTCACAGTGATCATTTAGCCCGGTCCTTGCTCATTTGATTTGTTTATAATTACGTTGGATAATCCCCGAGATTTTTGGGAAACGTTCACACCGAAATGCCGTCCGCTTCAAGAACGTTTGTTTAATTTCTCAGCTACTACATATTTTGACAGGATAAAGTGCTCCTTAAGCGCCTTTGAGAGGGCCATTCCCGGTTCTAACTCATTTTGCATATATTCCTATGGTTTATTCAAACATTCAAAATAAATGCTTTCGCTTGAGTGTTTGAAAAAACGATGCGATTCGGTATGGCGCGCGAATAGGGTCTAAAGTCAATATAGCGCTAGACCGATAATTAAAATAGGGGTAGACCGGTAAAAATAGCGGTCTACCCTTATATTTTTACCGGTCTACCGATAAAAATATCGGTCTACTCTTAAAATAAGGGTAAACCCCTATTTCAAATAACGGTCTAGCGATAAATTACCGGTAGACCGATAGTTATTTTTGACCCTTCTACTCGAAATCTCATTAGCCAATCAAATGGCTCGTTACATCCTCAACCCACCGGGAATATCAACGACCGTATAATACAAGCTCTGTGATTGGCTATCGAAAAAAATAGGGGTCTACCGATAAAAATAGCGGTCTACCGGTAATTTTATCGCTAGACCGTTATTTTGAATAGCGGTTTACCCTTATTTTATGGGTAGACCGATATTTTTATCGGTATACCGGTAAAAATATAAGGGTAGACCGCTATTTTTAAGGGTCTAGCCCTATTTTAATTATCGGTCTAGCGCTATATTGACTTTAGAGCCTATTCGCGCGCCATAATTCGGTGCAGAGTGAGTTAGGATCGGGTAGCACTCTCTCAAAGGCGCATACGGTGGAATTTATCTATATACCGGTAGTTAAATTCGTAGAGTATGAGCCGAGAAATTAAACAAAGCGTACTCGAAGCAGACTTGAAGCTGACGATTTTTGGGTGTGAACGCTTCCCAAAGGCCACGAAGGTTATCTTCCGTGATAATGATAGCTGTATAGTTCTCCCAGATGACCCGGGACATGTGCAAAATGTAATGACCACACTACGACAACGTTTTCTTATGGCATCCAACTAACAGACTTAAAATTAATTGACGAAAATAAATTTATCTAGTGTTAATATTGGTACCCTGTACTTAACCAAATTAAGACAATTCCGTTTTAAAAAGACATACGAGAAAAATGTTCAGGGAAGATTTCAAGATAGACACAAGCATTACTGGTCTTAGTGTCCATTTTAGTACAGTCGAAACTGTCGTGTGCAGCCAGCCAGTATCTGATCAAGAAAACATTGAGACGAAGGAAGACATTTCTCCCGTTGACACAATATTTTCTGTGCTATAAACGACTTTGCAACTTTTCTTTTATACATTTAGTTTCATTTTCAAAAGAAATTCTAACGTGATTTATATCACATATATTTCAGATATTTCGGTCTAAGCCATTCACAAACAGAAAAAATAAACCTGTCCAAAATTCGAAGTTGATGTAGTGGACATCCCAGTTGGTCTTTTTCCATTTGGTCTAGAATTAAATTTTCCATTTCGTCTAACCCCCCCCCCCCCTCCTTTTTTTCTATTTTTATTTATTTATTTATTTTATTATTATTATTTCTTTTTTAAGAAATTCCCATTTCGTCTAAAATATTTTCTCACTTTGTCTTATATAATATTATTTATTTTCATCGGTAATGCTTTTACTGATAGATGCAAAATTTCTATTATTTCTGCTATTTCTATGTCCTGGGGGCGGGTGCTGTTTATCTGTATCTTTTTCTTCAATTCCAAAGTTGTTGTTGTTTTTTTTTTTTTTTTTTTTTTCATTACCATTGAAAGCTTTTGTTAGGAAAAGTTCCAAAAACCTGGTTGTCTAATTGTGCAAAACAGATTAATTTTATAGATATTTAAATTTAATAGGAGAATTTCTTATGAAAGATAAAGATATTCATTTTTTGACAATAAATGAAATATCACTCAAAACATAATAGAAAAATAAGAATGTGCATTCTGGAACTATGATATTACAACATTAATTTATTTAAAAAAAATCAAAAAGGGAAATTAAATAGATCTATATGAATAACCATCGTTAAAATATCATGGACTTTAAACAACAATCAAATTATCATCGGTTTCAAGTTGTAGTAGTAGCCTAGTTTTTGTCGTTTCCAACACCAACAAAGTTTTCTACCAAGACATAAAAAAATGTCGTGTCGTGACATCTTTTAATTTGGACAAGCCTAATTCTGTCGCATGGTGATGGGATTATGGTATATTGTTGAACCAAAGTTACCGTGCGCTCATTATTATCAATATTGCAGACGATTATGTTTGTTTATAAATATTCACAGCGCACGGTCACTTCGGTTTTATTATATAACTCATCGGCTATAACTGTAGACTTGTATACAAACACTTTACTTCTTGTTGTTGATCCAACACAAACATTTCCTCTTTTGGGAATAAAATAATTAGGACATTAATTCGCTCGTATAGCTTACGATAAATGGTTTGGTAAATGTTAAAACTATGTATTTGGTTTTTAGTGTTTGTATACAACTCTACTTTTATAACCGATGAGTTATACATGTTTTTGTTTGTTTGTTTTTGTTTTGTTCTTTTTTTTAAATTCAACAACACATATTTTGTCGTCTGCAACTTATTTCAAAATGGAACACTATAAAAGCGGGGTTCGTCGTTTGGGAAAGAGTTAATCATGGTTTAATCATAATGGAGGATTAACCCTTTTCTAAACGATAAAGTGGGACGGTCTAATTTTGAAAACATCTACGGACGACAAATTGATGTTTATAAGGATAGCATACACCACTAGCGTATTAACCCTTTCCCAAACAAGACCTGGTTTTGACGTCCCTAGTAGAAAAGGATTGGGAAAACATTGAAACAAAAGAAGAAACTGCTAATGACCAGCAGTTTCTCCTTTTGTCTTAATATTTTCTTAACTATATTGCACAAAAATCCTTTCTTTTTCAATGTCCATTTTGTCGCCTGCAGCAACTTTCATATTGGACCATCTTTTTTTGTCGTTTGGGAAAGGGTTAAATAACATTTAAATTATTATTGAGACAAAATGAGAAAAGGCTGGATGTCAGCATTTTCTTCTTTTGTCTCATTAGTTTCTCAAGTCTTTTCTATCAGGGCATCAAAATCGTTATTGTTTGGGAAAGGGTTAATAATTGCTTAAAGGAGCTTCTTAATGTACATATATTTAAGTCAAGGAGCTCTTGTTTAACCCTTTCCCAAACAAGACCTGGTTTTGACGTCCCTAGTAGAAAAGGATTGGGAAAACATTGAAACAAAAGAAGAAACTGCTGATGATCAGCAGTTTCTCCTTTTGTCTCAATATTTTCTGTGCCATATTTTACACAAATCCTATATATAATAACATCCACTTTGTCATTTGTGTCAGTTTTTGAAGTGGGTCGCCCTAAAATTTTGTCGTTTGGGAAAGGGCTAAATAACATTTAAATTATTATTGAGACAAATGGACAAAAGGCTGGATGTCAGCATTTTCTTCTGTTGTCTCATTAGTTTCTCAAGTCTTTTCTATCTGTGCGTCAAAATCGTGTTTGTTTGGGAAAGGGTTAATAATTGCTTAAAGGAGCTTCTTAATGTACATGTATTTAAGTCAAGGAGCACTCTTTTTACCCTTTCCCAACCGACACAGTTTTAGGCTGGTCTAATTTGCGGGGACTCCCAATTTGCAATATACTGCAGACAACAAAATGGATGTCAGTGGCGGATCCACGGGGATTCGGGGGAGGGGGTAGAGGGGCAAACGAACGCCCCTCTGCAGTCTGATTTTTTTCAATTTGGTATACGAAAAAAAAAACACAAGGACAAAACCCCACATCCAAAATTTTGCATGGTGGACAAAACCCCACATCATGCATTTTGCACAGTGGACAAAACCTCACACCACTCATTTTGGACAGTGGACAAAAAAGCATGTTGTCAGCATTTTCTTCTTTTGCCTGAATGACATACCGTGTATTTTTGCATGTCAAAATCAGATAATGTTTGGGAAACGGTCGATTCTGTTCAAAGCAAATAAAATAGATCTACATATAGGCCTATTATACCCTTACATACATGTAAACTATTGCGATATTTTTTATTGGGATGTTATTAGCTTACGGCTACGACATGGATAAGCACATAGCATGTCTCCGACGAAAGGACAGTCCGATGACTTTGGTTTATTTATTATTTTTCATCTTAACTTAACAAATGAATTTTAAAAAAATCTTTCCAGTTTCCATATGGACCAGTCCGAAAGTACACTTCTCGGAAAGTGTGAAGTGACATATACACAACCATGTGTCATTATGTATATTTCACACGTGCACATCCCAAGTGGGTGGGGTGTCAAGATGGTCCGACAACATGGCATCTAAGAGGCAGATTAACGTCGCAACTTGTATACAATGTCAACAAACCATCTAGAATATCGCCACTTACGATTAGTGCATCTGTAAATTTACATGTTTTAACATCACATATATTTTTCATTTTACCTGAAAAATACGCATTACCTTGTGGACTTTTCATAAAAAATTGAATTCATGAATTTGGACTATTAAAAGTGCTACAAAAGTAGAAATATAAAGTGCTTATGGACTAAATATTAATCAAGTGTTTGTCAGTACTGTAACTAAATTATTCCATAGTGTTTGAATTAAAATTAACTCAAAGAAACAGACAAGGACTTTTAAAAGCCAAACAACACGAATCAACAGAAATCATGGACGCCATGGATACATTCGACATCACGTCCGAGATCCGGAAGATTCAGATCTGTACGAGCCTGATCGGGATGCTGAAGAAACAACTACATCGTGTGTGTAACCAGGTGGTCGTGCTGGACGATAGGCTGACCAGTCTGCTGCGCCGTTACGACATCGCCGACAAGAACCGATGCTACAGTGTCAGAGAGAACCTAACGTTCCGTATCGCCGTTACAGAGGGAGTACGCAACATGCTAAACGAGTGGATCCACGGTCGGAGTGTAGAGATTGTTCGATTACAGAGAATGGTGATCGTTCACGAGAGAGTACTAATCGAGCGCATCCAACATGGCGACGATCATACAGACGAAGCTGATTATGCCTACAATGATGCCGACGACGACGATGATGGTGATGATTTATCGTGGAATCCTGACGATTATTCTGCGGAAGAAAGTGATACTGACATGTCGACTGATGTAGACGAAGGACATACAGCTCACAGCGTTGGTGGCACGACCAGATCTAACTTACTCATGCGCAGTACAAGGTGCTAATACATTGATTAGGAACGTTGAAGTGAACACATACAGAGGGCTATTTATTTGCAATATCTTTCATTTTATTAAAAAAATATCCTAAAACAAAAAAATAGTTCTAATTGACATTTCCATTTTTGAGATTGTCGAAGAGGAAGAAATATAATTCGTCACTTTTCAACACAAGCCTCGTATCAGCAGCTTGTTTTAAGCTGCAGTTACGAGGTTTCTGTTTAAAAGCAGCGAGATATTGAATGAAAACTCATTTCAAATGAGAAAATCGTTCTTATCAATTTAATAAGCAGCATTTTGTCCTTTACACTGATTATTTCGAAACTCCACTTTCACATCTTTCTTTAAACCATTTGCTATACGACAAATTTTACTTGCTAAAGTGTAAAATATGTTGTAGAAAACACAATAAATGATGAGAAAAGTAAACATTGTGTATGATGATGAATACGAAATATTGAGGGGAAAAGAAGAAATTGTCATTGATCAGCAATTTCTTCTTTTCCCTCAACGTTTTACCAATGTGCTAGAACCGTCAAAACTACAAAGATCTTGTCTGGGAAACGGTTAATCCATTCCCACACAGTGATTCTTTTTTACTCCCTACAAGAATAATGGCCTTTGAAAACATTGTGGAAAATGAAGAAATTGCTTGTGACAAGCAATTTCTTCATTTTCCACGATGGTTTCAACAACAACAACAAAAAAACATCAAAATATGCAAAATTCCATCCACACGAAACTGTCGTCTGCAAAATCTTTCAATTTGGACCATCCCTTAACCCTTTCCCAAATGACAAAATTTTATAGTGATCCACTTCAAAAACTGACACAAATGACAAAATGGAAGTTATTAAAGATAGAATCGACTGAAAATATGGCATAGAAAATATTGAGACAAAAGGAGAAACTGCTGATTATCAGCAGTTTCTCCTTTTGTTTTAATGTTTTCCCAAGCCTTTTCCTATAGGGACGTCAAAACCAGGTCTTGTTTGGGAAAGGGTTAATTTTGCCGCCCGGTAATGGGTTAAAACCTATCCAGACAATTTTTTTCAAATTATTTTCAGAAATTGTTTGACCCTTTCACAAATGACAACATTTTATGGCGAAGCATTTTGACAGATTCTGCAGACAACAAACTGGATTTTCATAAAGATGACATTAATGTATCATATAAACAGGGACTATTGAGACAAAAAGAGAAAATGATGATTATCAACATTTTCTTCTATTGTCTTATGTTTTCCTAAGTGCTTTCCATAAGAGACGCCAAAACCAGGTCTACTAGAAATAGTTTTGGAACATATTGAGAGAAAAGAAAAAAATGCTGATGTTCAGGGTATTTTATATACCCCCAACAACACTTTTTGCACATTTGAAATGAATTATTTTATCATGTGCAATCCTATGGACCAGTTGAAGAAAAGAGTTTGGGACAGAATAAACAAATATAATATATAATATAACGCTTTGTTAAGATATTTAATCACCAGAATTAATCTTATTACTTAAAGTGACATTTCACGATTATTTTTACATAAATTTTACTTTTATTCTATCTGAAAGAGCATGTTTTCTTATGAAAATTCTGAAAATTTCAAGCCAAAATATTGAACCGTTTACGAGAAATATATGTTTTTGTGATAAAATTAAACCAATTGTTGTGGACAACAGTTCAGATTTATATAGAGTTTGTCATTTCTGTCTCAACTTTGAAGGCGTATTTTTCGCTTATAGATAACAACTTAAAAAAAAAACAGATAGCATTTCTACACATTAGAATAAACAATCTTTGCATCAAGACATACTTTTAAAAATTGAAATAAATGTGAAATGTCACTTTAACCCTTTCTAAAACAGCATAATTATATCGTCGCTTTGCAACAAAAAAAAAAACTCGTATCTGCAGATAAAAACAAGCTTCAGATACGAGATTTTTGTTGAAAAGCATCGATGTTCTTAGACTGAACAGGCAGAACATGCAGACTTTATTGATTCTGAAGAAGACACGAGATTCTAGCACAATTTATCACGGAAAAAAATGAGCCGAAAGGAGAAAATGCTGATCACCAACATTTTCTCCTGTCGCCTCAATGTTTCTTCTGCAAGGGCCTTTAAAACCGAGTATTGTGGATGCGAAAACGACTATTCTATTCAACTATAAATACATGACATTTATCAAAACGAACTATTTATTAATAAAACGTAAATTGAAGCAGAAATCTTTCTTTATTTCAATACCCTTATTTGGCTGCCGGACTATATTTTACATATATATTGCCTACGTAATACATATTTCTGAAAATCTTGTGAAGAAAACAGGAAATCGACGCATTTCAACAAAAATCACGTAAATGCAGCTTGTTTTAAGCTGCAGTTACGAGGTTTTTGGTGAAAGGCGACGAAATGCTCGTTACTGATCAAGGCATCATTTGGCATATTTTTCGTGACCGTACCCACATTAAATTCACTGTAAGAAAATATTTAAATTTGTTTGTTTGGAAATGCATAGGCCTATTATTTTGTACAAAAAGACAAATCTTTGGAAAATGTTGTGAGAAAAGACAAGAGGAGAAATTAACGACTCATATAGCATTTATTTTCATTAAACTATCAAAGAACCAGATGAAATAAAGAAAAAACAACGTGGGGAGAAAGGAATATATCCACTATTTCTATTTTCTCCCGATGTTTCTTTGTACGAATTTCAAACGATTTTTTTTCTTTTTTTGATATAGTAACAATACCTGGCTTTGACTTCAATAATAGAATAAACTTTGAAAACATTCAGACAAAAGAAGAAAATGCTGATAATCAGCATTATCTTTTTTTGCCTAGATGTTTTGTATGTTTTATTATTCGCAAATCTTACTTTAAGTAACACAAATTTCGTCGTCTTTGGCAGCTTTAGAATTTTATTTGAAACTCCCAAACTTTCTAAATTGGGAAAACTATTTCTCGAAACACCTTAACCCATTACCACACAATGACCCTTTGACTCCCCACAAGAGAATGGCATTGGAAAACATTGTGGAAAATGAAGAAATCGCTTGTGACAAGCCGTCAATAATTTCGTTATTACTTGGCCTTTTCGAATTCGGGTCGAAGCAGAGAAGATCGGAAAACGTATGACATTATTGAGATGGAGGTTGTATACCTTTTAAAAATCATCTGATAAAAAGGTCGTTGACGACCAACTAAAATTCTGGTTGGTCGTAAATACCTTTTCTTTTTTTCAAGATGATTTTTAAAAGATTAATCGCACTCTGTAGGTCCTTGGCGTTTTTCGCCTTCTCTGCTTCAAAGTTTCAAATAAGTCAAATATTAACATAATTATTAAAAAAATATCGTAAATAATGTGCAGAGCTACAGATAAGAGGGAGTGATGTTTTTTCGAAATGCAATATTTCTTTTATTGCTAATCAAAGCCTATGTTGTGGGTACTCATTGGAATCGTCTCATTGAGACGATTCAAATGAGTACCCACAACATATGGTTTTGAATTATAATAACAAAGTTGGACTGCCTTCACCCCCTCTTATTTGTTGCTCTGGTTGTGTCACGTGATTCCCCGTCATTATATCGTCGCTTTTCAACGCAAACCACGTATCTGCAGCTTGTTTTAAGCTGCAGATACGTGGTTATCGAGGAAAAGCAGCAATAAAAGTTATTCGTGTATGGTAACGGAAAAAGAACGCCAAATCGACGCCAATCTAATTTAGACTTGGTATTTATTTTGTCGTCTCGTCAAAACGACAAAATTCAAAGAGTAAATTCCACTTTCAGAATGAGAATTTTCTTTGGCAGTACAGGTGGGAAATATTGAGGGAGAGAAAATGCCGATAATCAGCATTTAATTTCTATACTTCCATATTTCCCATAGACATAGACATAGACATCCTTTATTACTCTCAATACATGTTATACATGCAGATATGAGGTTTTCAAAATTAACAATTTCAATTAAAGTTTTTTTTTACTTGTCTCATACGATCTGGTGGCGGGTTATATAGAGCAATGATATACATGTATGATCAAGATTATAAGCCAAGCTTTAACCCTTAGATGTGTCAGAAAAAATATAATTGTTTGGGAAAAGCTTAATCATTTCCCAGCGACTTATTGTTAGACGTTTAGAAGGAGATTTCCAAATCAAATGATAAAATCATGTAACATAAAGTAAAATGCGCCTAATATACATAAGAAAACACCGAAAGGAAATGAGAAAATGCTCGAAGTACATATCGTCTTCTATTTCTTCATTCGTTTAAATTTTTTTCTATCAGGTCGTTTAAAGTGACATTCACAATTATTTTTACATAGATTTTACTCTTATTCTATCTGAAAGAGCATCTTTTCTTCTGGAAATTCTGAAAATTTCAAGTAAAAATATTGAACCGTTTACGAGAAATATATATTTTTGAGCTAAAATTAGACAAATTGTAGTGGACAACAGTTCAGATTTATATAGAATTCATCGTTTCTATCTCAACTTTAACGGCGCATTTTTCGCTTATAAATAACAACTTCAAAAAACTGATAGCATTGCTACGCATAAGAATAAGCAATCTTTGCACCAAGACATACTTTTAAAAAAAGAAATAAATGTGAAATGTCACTTTAAACCAGGCACATTTCTCCCAAACGACACACTTGCTGAGTTGCTGAGACAACAAATATATGTTAGGGAAATACGAGTATGCGTACATTGTATGGCGAAAATATTTAGGCAAATGGAAATGCTGGTTATCAGCTAAACCCATTACCAGACAGTAAAACTTCTGGGTGAACAAAATTAAAATTAAAAGATGATGCAGCCGACAATTTCAAGTGAATGGAATTTATAAAGTTTTGGTGTCTTTTGAGGTAGAAAAAACAATGTGACAAATGATGAAATTGCTTGTCAAAAGCAATTTCTTCATTTACCACAATGTTTTCCAAAGCATCTATCTTTCAGGGAATCAAAGTGGGGAAATGGGTTGAATGTCTCGAAACCAGATGTTTTTGGTAAAACGTTTTAAAAAACATGGATTCACTTGTTCTTGGTAATTCTATATTTTATCAATTTCTCGAACAGAAAAATATAGCCCCGTATTTTCGAAAACTGAAAGCTGCCCCAGATGAAAAAAAAAATAATGTTGATTAAGTAGAAATTGTGGCAGTAGCATATCATAGAAAGTATTGAGAAGATGTGTTGAGAAGAGAGAAGAACATGTTGGTTATCAGGATTTTTTCTAATTTTGTCTTAAAATGTTTCATTTTTTAATTCCGTGCGTCAACATCAGATTTTCTTTGGGAAAGGACTAAATTCATTCCGATACCTCAACAATTCTCAATATTGGATTTGTCCTATTTCCAAGAAATCTTAATTTGATCTGAGAAAATCCCGTCTGTATAAATTGATTGAACATATCTGTCAAAACACCTTATTGTTTATTTCATTAAATAACGAGAATCCGCGGTTTCCATGGAAACGGTTCCGTAATATTAGGATTTATTGTTTTTTGCTACTCTAGATCTGGCTTAAGTCCAGAGAAATGTCTTTACTCGGAAACGAAATGCTAAATGTAAACTTCTGGTTTGTATATTGTCTTATCTAGCTAGTTCTTTTCTTTCTGTTTACTTACTTTTCTTTTTCTCCGAAAGTATTCCTTATCTAATTAAATCAACAGGTTTATCTAACATTTTTTTGCCAAAAGTATCCCTTATTGTATGAAATTATAAGGTTTAATCGCTATATTTTTGTGGTGATTGTTACAATTAATTATTTCCCACACAGTGACGACTTTTCACGCCCTTCAAGATAAAGGCTTTGGAAAACATTGTGAGAAATGAAGAAATTCCAAAAGACATTCCCATTTCATTTTTTATGCTCCCCGAAAAATTTCGGGGGAGCATATAGTCGCCACGCTGTCCGTCCGTCCGTCCGTCCGTGTGTCCGTCCGTCCGTCCGTCCACAGCCATATCTCAGCAACCCTTGGACCAAATTCAATGAAACTTCACATGTGAACTCCCTGGGTCAATACCTAGGGACCTTTTTCTCCGCTTGTAAATTTAAGGCTGCGTCGTGGGAAAAGGGGCCTTAGTGTAAAAATTAGTTTTTCTCTTATTTCTCTTCATCTAATGGGCAGAATTTAGTGAAATTTTGTGCTCATGTAATAAATAGGATGCTCTAGACCATATTCTATAAATAATGTGGGTACAAAAAAAGCTGTCATTGGAAAAGGGGGCTTAATGTACGATAGTTTTTATTTTGTGACAAACACTTATTCGGGGAGCATAATCCGTCTGTGACGGCTCTTGTTAAAGTATGCATTTATGCCAAGATTGGTTATTCTAATGCGTATAAATGCTATCAGGTTGAAGTTGTTGCTAATAAGCAAAAACACGCCTTTAATAGTGTAGTGAATTTTAGGCAGAATTTACAAATCCCATACCCAACCGAACTGCTGTATAAATCAATTTGTTTTATTTTAACATGAAAATATATCTTTCTCGTAAACGGAGCAATATTTTGGATTTAAATTTTCAGAAGAAAATATTGTCTTTCAATTGAAAATAAAAGTAAAATTCATGAAAAAATATCTGTGAAATGTCATTTTAAAATATTTAGGTAAAACGTTTAGCCAGAGATTCCTCAAACCTGCACGATTGCCTTTTATGTAAGTCGTTGAAAATGGATTACATCAAACCTGTCATGATTTAGAAAAAAATATATATTAAAAAAATAATTAAAGAGGGAAAAATTACAATTATAGTTGTAGTTTCGAGGGTGCCTTTCATTTCTTTTCAGAATAAGTTAACCCTTTGCCAAAATAAGACCACGTTTTGACGCCCTTACTAGAAATGGCTTGGGAAAACATTTTCTCTTACAGATTTAACGACACTAATTTTGTCGTCTGCAGCAGCTTTCAAATTGGACCTTCCAAAAATCTTGTCGTTTGGGAAAGGGTTAAAGTCGACACTCGATATTTTTACATTGTTATACTCACATTTCGATTTTTAAATCATTTTTTTATAAATGAAAAAGGAAAAATTGACAGTAAATAAAACGTCTTGGAAATGATTCCAACATGGAAATACATTCTTTCCTTTGTTTGGAATATGTCAACCATGCACTTGCTTTCGGGGGAAGAAAGGTAGGCCTACACGAAATACATGTTTATGTACAATTCATGCAAAAACCGGATGTGTCAAACTGCGGATATGTCGAAGTATATCAGTGTATCAGTTCTTTGTATTTGTATTTGCTATAAACAGTGTGTAATGTTTAATGCAATAAAACTAAAAAAAAAAAAATTTAAAAAAAAAAAATAAAAAAATATGTTGAAGTATATAAAGAGCCCCTTTTGATTTTGACACAACGGGTGTCGACTGTACTTGGTCGTGGTAGGTGACTATGACGTACCAAACTATGGCGTACCAAATGGGTCAAAAGTCTATTTAGAGCGTGCGCGCATTAAATATACGCGTCGACGCGTAAATTTTATGCGTCGACGCGTATATTTACGCGTCGACTCATAACATTTACGCGAGCAGTTGAAAATTTATGCGTCGACGCGTAAATTTTCAACTGCTCGCGTAAATATACGCGTCGACGCGTATTCTATCTATTAACCAATCAGATCCTTCGTTTCATCTATCAATTTTATGGTATAAAGGGAAAGATTTCTAATCGCCTCCCCCATTGGCCAGCCTCGGTTTCACATTTTTTACTCCTGCTCGCGTAAAATTTTACGCGTCGACGCATATATTTTCAACTGCTCGCATAAAATTTATGTGTCGACGCGTATATTTTATGCGTGCACGCTCTATATAGACTTTTGACCTATTTAGAACGTCATACCAAACAGTTCATATTTTATGTGCACCCTTAAAAATACAAACCCATGCGTACATTTTGAGGTGATTTTGAAGTAAACTCGTAAAATTTATATAAAAAACTACCAGAGAATTTGCGTGTGCGTGTGTAAATTTTCATGAGTGCACGCTTAAAATTGTTTCATTCACTATTTTTTCGTTTTCAAGGAAACAATTATAAACACCCTTCTGATTGGACGACTCATTTTGCAAAAAAAGTCTCTTAAAATTGCCTAATCGTATATATAAAAAGATACAAATACATTTGTAAATTTACGCGTGCATCTGAAAAATTTCAACCTGGTCATATAAAAAATGCGATTATGCATTTTTGTATATCTAAAATACATGTGCACTTGTATTTTTTAAAACAGAAATGAAAATTAAAGACCATAATACGTACTACATAGGCTACAATTGGCTAGGGAAAAAAGAAGAAACAAAAGGAGAGAATGCTGTTTTCTTATTTAGTCTCAATATTTTCCACGATATATCTTACAGATTTTATTTTAAGTCATATTAGTCATAACACCCACTTTCTCGCAGCATCTCCAAAATCTGTCCAAATTCTTGCTGGTAGAGAAAGCGTTAATCTAACGATGTGAGATATGTTCAACATTTCCAAGAAGTTTATAAGCCAATTTTCCATGAAAGCAGTAATGCGTATTTGCGAGAACTACACGAGTAGAGAGATTGTATTGATCGGCCTCATTTCTGCCCTGGTTAGCTGCCGAGCACTAGAACGTAATTTGGTAAATGTAGCAGAAACGATAGAAAATTAGAAAAAAACACGAAATTGATTTGGAGCGAATAGAAAATTGGTTCGCGGCGAGGCAGGCCTTCAATTTATGTCATTATGGTCTGTCTCCACGGCGACCTTTTTACGACATTGACAAAGAACTTTTTTTTTATAAAATTTCTTGGCATTTTATCAGTTTACGAAGATAATAAGGATTCCTTGTCACGTAGTACAATTCCGAAAAGGAGAACACAAAACTATCATCACATAGAAACGCAGAGAATCACGTGGTACAACAACGTACAACGTCATTTCAAGAAAAAAAACAATGTTTAATACATGACCGATTTCAGCAATTACGTCAAAAATACCACATGGTGGACAAAATGTTGTTTGCTTGCAAATAACCTTTTTATCGGGTGCTGTTTAAAAGATCTACTACATACAAAGAATCTATGAGATGTGTTTGTTTTCTCTGCTTAGAGCCTAAAACTATCTAAAATCGGTAACATATTAATCGAGTTATTGCAGATTATCAGCAATTAACCCTTTCCCAAACAAGAACTGGTTTTGACGTCCCTAACAGAAAAGGCTTTGGAAAACATTGAGACAAAAGAAGAAACTGCTGATAACCAGCAGTTTCTCCTTTTGTCTCAATATTTTCTATGTCATATTATACACAAATTCTATCTTTAATAACTTCCATTTTGTTATTTGTGGCAGTTTTTGAAGTGGATTACCCTAAAATGCCGGTTGGGAAAGGGTTAATATTATTATTGTAGCTGTTAATGAGTCACGTGATTCCTTTTCGTGTGTAACGTTTCCAAACACACGGTGTATAATCACGTGACTCAGAATTTCCGAAAATCTTCAATAACTTTGCCAATACTTGACCAATTCAAATTCGGTTTGAAATAGAGAAGGTGGGAAAATGCCAGGAATAAGCTGGACGTGTTGGATTTTTGAAAAATCAACTGATAAAAAAATTATTGAAGATAAACCAAAATTTTGGTTTATTTTCAATAACTTTTTTTATCTTCAAAAATCAACCACATCCATCTAATGCGTGACGTCTGTCCACATTCTCTGCTTCAAACCGAATTCAAATCGGTCCAGTAATTACAAAATTATTGAAGATTTTCTGAAAATATTGTATCACGTGATTATCCACCGTGATACACACATGAAAAATGGAAGAAAAAAATAAAAAAAATCGGGATTGTTCGACGTCTACTCTATTTTTACAACATTGAGCTCATGTGACAGAGAATTGAATTCTATTATCCGGGCAGAATATTCTAGATTGATTTTCTCCCCGGCTCCAACGAAGACAACATTCCTCTGGTGAATAATAAATTACTAGAAGGAATTTTACGGAGAACGATTTTTGTTTTGAAAACGAAGACGAATCTAAAATAAATTTTAGCCGCTTTCCTCCATCCGTAATCATTAACCCATCAACAAACGGCACATTTTAAACCGGGTCAAACTTAAAAGATGTTGTAAACAACAAATTTAAGTGAATGAAATTTTATACATTTCTGTCCTTTAGAACAGAAACCATTGTGTGAAATAAAGAAATTGTTTGGCACAAGCACTTTCTTCATTTCCCAATTATCATTTTCTTAAGGGGAGCCAATATGCGTCACTATGGAACGCCGGCACTGTCTTATGATGACTTCCACATGCATTCATATGGCTATTTGTCTTTATATGTAGTGGAAACTACTTTATATGTAGTGCAAACAACTTTATATTATGTGCAAACACCTTTATATGTTATGCAAACACCTTTATATGTTGTGCATTTTTCTTTATATAATGTGCATTTTTCTTTATATGTAGTGGAAACACCTTTATATGTAGTGGAAACGCATTTATATGTAGTGGAAACATCTTTATATGATGTACATTTTCCGTTATATGTAGTAGAAACATCTTTATATGTAGTGGAAACATCTTTATATTTAGTGGAAACATCATTATATGTAGTGGAAACATCTTTATATGTAGTGCAAATATCTTTATATGTAGTGCAAATACCATTATATGTAGTGTAAACTACTTTATATGTAGTGTATTGTTCTTTATATGTAGTGTAAACTACTTTATATGTTGTCCAAACACCTTTATATGTTGTGCAAATTACTTTATATGTAGTGGAAACATCTTTATATGTAGTGGAAATATCTTTATATGTAGTGGACACACCTTTATATGTAGTGGAAACAACTTTATATGTAGTGGAAATATCTTTATATGTAGTGGACACACCTTTATATGTAGTGGAAACAACTTTATATGTAGTGGACTTTTCTTTATGTTATGAGGATAATTCTGCATTGGATATTTTTACCGAGCACCGTTTCATTAAGAGGGAAACTTTCGACCAGAGCTACAGATAACAGGGAGTGATAGCTTTTTAAAATGGAATATTTTACTAATTGATAATCAAATCCGATGTTTTGGATACACATTTTTAATTGACTCATCGAGACAATTCAAATGAGTACTCACAACATAGGGTTTAGATTTAGAATAAAAATTGAAGAAAGTCTTCAACCCCTCTTATCTGTTGCTCTGATTCCGTCTATCGTCATTGTGGTCTGGTCTAAAGAGTCCCTGGGGGATTTTACCAACCGGCGATTTGAACTCAAATATTCTCATGTTCCCGGTCAGGAATTTGTTCGTTTTGCATTGATAACATCCAATTTCACCTGAACTTTTTCTTTTTTAAATTGAGAGCATTTACATTGGATCACGGCCTAAACAATAAGATCTGATTCTTAATCATGTGGAGAAAATTGACCTGTTGACTTGACCCCACATTATCACTCTATTACCAGGTCATGTACAATAACTTTTATTCTGGGGTTGTAAGAGCGGTACCCTGTAAGAGTGCATGAACAAGTTCTTTTCTTAGATTGGACCAAGTTATGGATTCATGTATAGAATTAAGACTGTCGTCACATAATCTGGAAATTGAAAAAACATAAAAATCGAATGTATTTTCCTACTGGTTTGCCCGGAATTTAATGAAATTATGAAAAAATCTAATACACTTTTATCACTTTTGGCCCACAGTTATTTTTTTCACTTTTTTCCTAACAAAAAAGTCTAGACCAATTGTTATTAATGTAAAGAAATAATTTATTTTTTTGCTTTCTTTACAGAAATCAAACTTTCATTCAGGTGTTTTAATATGTTCTTCTTTTGTCAAAGTTATTTTCACTTCTTGTGCTTTGTTAAATTGTTTGTTTGCTGCAAACATTGTTTTGTAAAATGCTACAATCTAGTTGAAATGCATTGTATATTGTAAACAGAAAAAGTACAAAGGGGGGGTCTCACCCTATCAGAAATTCCCATAGGGTTGTGCCCACGCTCGGAATTTCATGAAATTTGGTATGAAGTTAGTATTTTTTATTACCACGTTACTCCCGAATTTTTTTTTTTAAAAATCTTTTCTGGAAAATATTTTTTTAAGAATTTTAAGATTTTTGCTTAAAAATGGCGGGTATCCTAACTTAGCGAGGCCATATACACCCAGCTTTGTCGTATTCGAGCCAAATTGTCCCCAAAAATAATGTCTAATAATTTCTCATCGTGTATAAACCAGAATAGTATATATTACTCAACAAAAAACAATTTTCTAGAAGATTTTGTATGACCTCATCGCCAAATTTTTTGGTTTTTAAGTATTTCGTCCAAATTCAGGTCTTAATTTCACCTAGTTCCAGTTTTTGTCAACCTATAAAATTTACGTAAAAATTGCCCTTATATATGCCCATGCTTATGGTAAAATATGAAGAAAAAATAAAACCGGTAACAGTGTTGCTTTTGAATTTAAGTGTAAAGGGTCCAGATTTCTAAGAATGTAAAATCTAAGATTTTACTTAATCATTTTCAAATACATTTGTAAATAGCTCATTATGCTTTGTTGTGTCTTTATTTAACATAACCAACTTACACATGGCATCAGTTTTAACTTTTTTCACACAAAAACATGATTTTAAAGAATATCGGGCACATTGTCGTACCCCACCCACCAATAATATAATGGAAGAAAAAATCCCAAACAGCAGAGTAAATTATAAAATGTTGGGATGTAAAAATAAAGGAGATGCATAATGTTACATATTTAATCTATTTTGTCACCCTTTTTAACTTTCCTTTGTGGCTTATCAGCACTTAGACTACTTTCTTCTTCTTCCGGTTACAGTGCTGGGCCCTTATAAGAGCATTATCGCACAGTTATTAAAAATATAAACATTTTTTTCTTTACTACACTGCTCAAGATAATAAAAAGAACACAAAAACAGTTTTTATTGTACATTAATTGTGCCTTTGAATGCAAAATTGCTAATATTTCTATTGTAATGATGAACTAGCCACTGCTTTGTTGACATATTAACTTTTTGATAATTTCAGATTTGAGAAGAACATGCATCATTTTCGCATGTTTCTATCAACAATATTGATACAAAAATGTTGTACGATGACTCCTCTTGCTATTCTGATTTAAGATTGGGGACTGATATCAATACTACGTAGGCAATACTGAGCTTTTGCTAGATGGCTACCATTAAAATCCGGGAGCATTTTAAGGTGCCGTTGTTCACAATTCTCATTATTTGACAATGTTACCGGTTTCAAATTTTCATCAAATTCTGCATATGACTAGGAGACATATATGGCTAACCTTTTTATCAATTTTATAGGTTGACAAAGACGGGAACATGCAAGTGAAATTATTTGAATTTAAGGTTTTGAAAATTTCTCTGCTGTTTTTCTGACAATTCCTGACCTAATAAATTTCTGAGAATTCTTTTTTTTGCATGTTGGCATCAACATTGTTGGTACCAAAATGTTCTTCAATGACCCCTCTTGCTATTTTGATTCAAAATTTGGGACTGATATCAAAACTAGGTAAGCAAAATTTGGCTTTAACTAGACGGGTACCATTGAAATCCAGGAGCATGTTAAGATGCCGTTGTTCACAATTTTTATAATTTGACAATGTTACCGGTTTCAAATTTTCACCAAATTTTGCATGCAAACAGGGATCATATATGGCCAACTTTCTTATTAATTCCATTGGTTGCCAAAGACGGGAACATACAAAAAAGTTTGATTGAATGTTAGGTTTCATATAATTTTCAGGGTAGTTTTTCTGTCAATTTCTGACTAAATAGATTTCTGAGAAATTATGTGCCATGTTGCTATTAAAAATATTGGTCTGAAAATGTTCTACATGTTCTACAATAACTCTTCTTGCTATTCTGATTTAAAATTTAGGACTGATATCAAAACTAGGTAAGCAAAATTGGGCTTTTGCTAGACGGGAACCATTGAAATCCGGGAGCATCTTTAGGTGTCGTTGTTCACAATTCTCATTATTTGACAACGTTACCGGTTTCAAATTTTCACCAAATTTTGCATGCAAACAGGGGACATATATGGCAAATTTTCTTATCGATTTCATAGGTTGACAAAGACGGAAACATACAAAAAAATTTAAAGAATTTTAGGTTTTGAAAATTTCTCGATTAGTTTTCTGACAATTTCTGACTAAATAAATTTCTAAGAATTTTTTTGTTCATGTTGATATCAACAAAATTGGTACCAAAATATTCTACAGTGACTCCTCTTGCTATTCCGATTTAAAATTTGGGGCTGATATCAAACCTAGGTAAGCAAAATTGTGCTTTTGCTAGACAGGTACCATTGAAATCCGGGAGCATCTTGAGGTGCCGTTGTTCATAATTCTCATTATTTGACAATGTTACCGGTTTCAAATTTTCACCAAATTTTGCATACAAACAGGGAACATATTTGGCCAACTTTCCTATCAATTTCATAGGTTGACAAAGACGGGAACATACAAAAATATTTGATATAATTTTAGGTTTTGAAAATTTCTCGGCTATTTTTCTGACAATTTCTGACTAAATAAATTTCTAAGAATTTTTTTGTTCATGTTGATATCAACAATATTGGTACCAAAATATTCTACGGTGACTCCTCTTGCTATTCTGATTTAAAATTTGGGGCTGATATCAAAACTAGGTAAGCAAAATTGTGCTTTTGCTAGACAGGTACTATTGAAATCCGGGAGCATCTTAAGGTGCCGTTGTTAACAATTCTCATTATTTGACAATGTTACCGGTTTCAAATTTTCACGAAATTTTGCATAAAAACAGGGAACATATATGGCCAACTTTTCCATTAATTTCATAGGTTGACAAAGACGGGAACATACAAAAATATTTGATAGAATTTTAGGTTTTGAAAATTTCTCGTCTATTTTTCTGACAATTTCTGACTAAATGAATTTCTAAGAATTTTTTGTGCATGTTGGGACCAACGGTATTGGTATCAAAAGTTTATACAATGACTCCTCTTGCTATTTGAATTAAAATTTGTGGATTTATACCAAAACTAGATAGCCAACATTGAGTTTTTGTAAGACGGGTATCAATGAAAACAGGGAACACTTTAAGGTGCCGCGTAAAGACCTATATGCGCTCTTTTAGTAAAACGAATATATTTTTGTAGTTCATAGGTCAGGGGCATTCTATGAGTAAAGTTACAAGAAAATCTAAGCGTGGGCGCAAATGAGACCCCCCCTTTATACCTACTCATTTGCGATTTATTCTGTCTTAATGTTTCCAGTGAACTGAGCTTAACTAAACTGAGCCACACAAACATTAATTGACAAAAACTTTGCATAGTTAAAAGTCATAAAATATGAATTACAAAAAAATATTAAAGTAAACTAATGATCACGTGTTCTAAATCTGATTGCTGTATTTGAAAATTTGTCTGGACAAGTTACATTGGATTTATTTATAATGATAATTCGACATAACAAATATTCAGTATACAATATATTTTGTTGAAAGATAAACATGATTTCCTGACAAAGAAAGCCTAATCTGAAAAGATACCAACATTGATGAGCAGTCTTTCTAAAGACACTTAATGTGACATAATGTGACATTAATAAATTGAATAGAATCGAATGAATTTCAGGTCTTTTGGTCTTTCTGAGAAGGAAACATTGTTAGAAATGAAAATATCGCTCGTCATATAATTCAATCTAATCTTATTCTACCAGCATTTACTCTTTTAGCCTAAATGTTTCTGGGATATTGTCCACACTTGCTTTTTCTTTCTATATTAACAATTGTGTGATCTGCATTAGACGTCATTAAACAACATTAAGGGAGAAGTAAAGTGTTATGAAAATAACATTTTCTATACCCCGTCATTGCCAGTCTAAATATGTGTCGACTGATAGATGCATCGTAACATCTGAATGGTTATAATGATTACTGCAAGTGAAAATATTGAGACGAAGAAATAAATATTTAATAATCACCGGCTTCTCACCTTTTTATGATTCCATGATACATTTCAAAACATCTCTCAAGAATTGTTTATTGCACCATCTTTATTTTGATTTATTCGTTTATTTTTGACAATTTAACAATTCATAAAAAAAGTTTGAAGGATTTAAATTTTAAGTAAAAGAAAAATCTCAGAAAACAAGAGATGGCTTTACAGTTCTACACTAATGGGTCTACATTGTAATAAATAGTCCCCTAATGTGTTATCAATTAGGCAATCCCATCACGGGGGTCAGAATTTACGACCCACCTTGACATCGGATGGTATAAAGTGGGAGGACCGTATTCGAATTCATAAGCCAATCAGATAACAACTCTAAGAATCAAGACATAGCCTTTGTCAATAATTCAAGTAAGTACAGACAAAATTGTTTTGTTTCGATAAAGAAATACAATGATGTGTTATTGATACGCCGAACCATTCTTTTACCGTGTTCTTATGTATACGTATGCCTAATTACTTCAAAATTAATGCTTTCGCTTGAACGTTTTAAGAAATCATGGCAGTCGGTGTAGAGTGAGTTAGAATCGGAAATGGCGAGTACGGTACACTTTATCGTGCAAAAATCCGAAGGGTATAGAGGAAAATAATTGACCCGGCAGAGTGACCTTAACTGTACTCAAAAGTGGAAAAGTCTATTGTCCAGTTTAGATGGGAATGGTCCGTTGTTAACTTATTTAAAAGCGTGCACTGTATCCGTTATGCAACATTGTGCCGCCATGTGAAAATAAGATTTTATCTAATCTAGTCAAATAAACATGTTAAAGTGACATTTCACGATTATTTTTACATCAATTTTACTTTTATTCTATCTGAAAGAGCATGTTTTCTTATGAAACTTCTGAAAATTTCAAGCCAAAATATTGAACCGTTTACGAGAAATATATATTTTTGTGCTAAAATTAAACAAATTGTTGTGGACAACAGTTCAGATTTATATAGTATTTGTCATTTCTATCTCAACTTTGAAGGCGTATTTTTCGATTGTAGATAACAACTTTAAAAGTCTGATAACGTTTCTACGCATTAGAATAAACAACCTTTGCATCTAGACATACTTTTGAAAAATGAAATAAATGTGAAATGTCACTTTAAGCTACCGTGGTCCGTTTGGATCGAAATTTTCAGTAAAGATAATCATTAAAATAGGCATAATCTCCAAAAATGAAAATATTCAAATACAGTTCACATCCTGGTCATACCGCACAGATGGCACATGCTGACCGGCATTTTTGGCATCGGCAATTTTGCATATTCAGTTAACCAATTACCATTTTAAGATGACGCGACAAATGTATGCACGTGCAAATACTGTTAAGTCGTTGAATAATATGATTATTAGCTGTAAATAGCGAAGCATGTGAAGTGTTCGGCAAATCACGAGGGATTCCGGCATACCTATCATCCCTGGACGATAAGTCTGTTGACCTTTCTGCTTGGTCTGCCCTGCCGGGTCAAATCTCGCCGTCATTATAACCTGAGAAATTAAACAAAACATAATTGAAGCGCACGATTTATCGGTGTGAACGCTGCCCAAAAGTCACATGGGTTATCCACCGTATTGTAGGAAACCGTTAGTAAAACAGAATGACATGTTTGATATAGAAACAAAAAGACCACCAAGGTTTCCGAAAAAGTATTGCATGCCAAAATTTAGTGATGTTATCGTCATTTTTCCTCAAAACCTCGTAACTGCTGCTTAAAACAGCCTTTAGTTATGCGATTTTGAGACATACATGAGAATATTTGAGTTCAAATCGCCGGTTGGTAAAATCCCCCAGGGACTCTTTAGACCAGACCATAATGACGATAGACGGAAGCAGAGCAACAGATAAGAGGGATTGAAGACTTTCTTCAATTTTTATTCTAAATCTAAACCCTATGTTGTGAGTACTCATTTGAATGGTCTCGATGAGTCAATTAAAATGTGTATCCAAAACATCGGATTTGATTATCAATTAGTAAAATATTCCATTTTAAAAAGCTATCACTCCCTGTTATCTGTAGCTCTGGTCGAAAGTTTCCCGCTTAATGAAACGGTGCTCGGTAAAAATATCCAATGCAGAATTATCCTCATAACATAAAGAAAAGTCCACTACATATAAAGTTGTTTCCACTACATATAAAGGTGTGTCCACTACATATAAAGATATTTCCACTACATATAAAGTTGTTTCCACTACATATGAAGGTGTGTCCACTACATATAAAGATATTTCCACTACATATAAAGATGTTTCCACTACATATAAAGGTGTGTCCACAACATAAAAAGATGTTTGCACAACATATAAAGTAATTTGCACAACATATAAAGGTGTTTGGACAACATATAAAGTAGTTTACACTACACATAAAGAACAATACACTACATATAAAGTAGTTTGCACTACATATAATGGTATTTGCACTACATATAAAGGTATTTGCACTACACATAAAGATGTTTCCACTACATATAATGATGTTTCCACTAAATATAAAGATGTTTCCACTACATAAAAAAGACGTTTCTACTACATATAACGAAAAATGTACATCATATAAAGATGTTTCCACTACATATAAAGGCGTTTCCACTACATATAAAGGTGTTTCCACTACATATAAAGAAAAATGCACATCATATAAAGAAAAAATGCACAACATATAAAGGTGTTTGCATAACATATAAAGGTTTTTGCACATCATATAAAGTTGTTTGCACTACATATAAAGTAGTTTCCACTACATATAAAGACAAATAGCCATATGAATGCATGTGGAAGTCATCATAAGACAGTGCCGGCGTTCCATACGTCACTGTGCAGTAATATGTTAAATGGGTCTATACTTGTCCCCTCAAAAGTGCAAACAAGTAGGCCTAAATATAATTGTACAGAAGATAACTTTGTACGAACTATCAAATCCGAAAGGGTTACCTGTTATGTCAATTGCGAATACGCATCACGTTCATTTAGGCATTTTGATTCAAGTCAGCATCTCTTTTACATTCCCACCATTGATTGTTTGCGTTGAATTACCTGGGTAATGGGCTATGTGACCAGTTATGGATCGAAATCTGTCTGGTGCGAATAGACGATTTAACCCTTTCCCAAACAAGACCTGGTTTTGACGGCCCTAATAGAAAAGGCTTGGGAAAACATTGAAACAAGAGAAGAAACTGCTGATAACCAGCAGTTTCTTATTTTGTCTCAATGTTTTCTATGCTATATCATACATGAATTTAATCATAATCAACATCCATTTTGCTGTCTTCAACAGCTTTTGAATTGGACAACCCTGAAAATTTGTCGATTGGGAAAGGGTTAAAGGAAAGTAATTTTCATTGCTCTTAATTTTTGAATTTTAGAATTTCGTTGCTTTTCTTGCCTACTCTTCATACTATTTAGAAACATTTTCACAAAAAATGTTTAGAATATTCCCCCGGAAATCTGAGGACGCTTAATTATTTTATAACGAAAACAGGCGATATTGCATCTAATGGTACTTTTACAATGCTCGGACTTACGGACGTCACGGAATAAGTCGAAATATAACTTTTATACCGGAAGTGCATTACCCAGGTATTTCCTTTGTATGCTTGTATAATTTTTTAAATCTGATTGTAGATCACTTGTAAAACTCACTATCATACTTATGTGGCTCGATGAGAAAACAAGAACATCTTTATGAACATATTCAAAAGGTTTAGATAAACCATTAAACGGCTGGTTTTCATTCTTGTAAAATGTGTGAATTTTAACAGATAAGAACCGGGGAGGGAATGCCGTTATACTATGCCCTTCTTTAGAAATTCCATGAGAGAAAATGGAGCTGTGCGGAAGACAGAATGAGTAACGCGTCATGAATATGGAAGGCATAAATTACGCCGATAAAAGCGAAACCTGACGATAATAACCGAGGGATTCCGACAGAGAAAATGTCGTTAGACGGAAAGTCGCAAAAATCGATAACACTTTACGACAACCGACTTTACCCAATGCTTTTGTTTCGATTCCAATTCTCATATCTTTTCGAAGCAAACTACGATTTTTTCGTGAATTTGTAGTAAGTTTATTGATGATAATGGTACAATATCGATGAATCTAAGCTCATATTTCATTAGCTAACGCTGCAAGGAAAGGCCGCTGTTTTGAGAAATGTCAGACTTAAGGGTGAGATTCCGGAGAAATATGGAAATGTTTCCCAAGTCTCCGCCCGCAGTCAAGATATCTCCATTATTTACGCTTATTAACGAGTCACCAACAATAGGCTGTGAGTGGGAAGGTCCAATATCGTGGTTAGCTTTAGGTTTCATGAGCTGGAAAAATCGATGGATGGTGCTTTCCCTTCCTGGAATTTTTCAGCAATTTGGAAATGAACCAATTAATGCTAATGAACTTTTCCCAAATTCTTAACAATCTGTGTGTGTTAAATGGTTGCAGGCCTCCTAGGGAAACCTTTAAAAACATTTAATTTCAAAGCAAACCTTTAAAACCTTTACTTTTCCCCAGAGAACCTTTAAAACGCCAAAAAATCCTACAATTCTTTCTCAAAACATTTATACTTTGTACATGTATTTGCTCAGACTAGTTGACGTCCAAGCTTAAAGCAAGTAATTGATTTTGTTCTGCATTTTCCCTTCTTATATGTATTGTCTTACAATGCAGATATCATGAGATGCCTGGAAATATTACCTGATTTTTTAAAATTTTCTTTGGGGAGACCCCCATACCCCCGTTATAAGAGGGGTGCATAGAAATGACTTTGGTTATGACCGTGTATTTTCCGACAGAAATGGCCTTTATCTACTCTTTATTTTAGTCATATTCTACACTTAAAGACCTTTATTTTCACACATTGGGGCCTTTCTAAAAACCTTTATTTCTTGTTTTGGTCTGCTTGGAGGCCTGTGATTATATACACCAAACTGTAGGACCAGAACATATTGTTTAGCACATTAAGAGACAAAACACTAGACTTGTCCAAATTCAAAGATGTAGCATAGGCCTACGACTACTTCAAGTAATTATGATTGTACGTTTTTTGGTATTTATTGATATACAGTGTTGTGGGAAATGAAGATATTGTTTGTTACAAGCAATTTCTTCATTTTCCACAATGTTTTCAAAAGACTTTTCCCGGATGGGCATCAAAAAGCGCCAATGTGTAGAAACGGTTAAACAAAATGCAATACAAAGTATACATGGCAACATTTTTGAAGGAATAACCCCCCAATGGTTAAATGAAATTCTGAAGTCCCGCATGGAGGATTAAATTTCCGGGCGAAAACAACAACTCAAGAGTTTAAGATGGCGAATAAGCCGGAGATTATGTGTTCTGAAAACGACTGAAACCACACAAATATCCTTTCTAATGTCAGGGGTTTCTTTCAAATAATGCGCTGCTCTTTTTCAACGATGCCATAGCGCAATCTGCTTCGCAGTTATCTACCCTGATTCAGGATTAGATCTCTGCAGGCACGACTTTGACGAGATCTGCCAAGATTTTGGCTAATTGATCATTCTTTTTTATTTATTTAGATTTCTTTTTAAAAAAGAAAACACGCTTTTGATAATGTTTTGAAATCGTTCAGCGTTAAATGAAAACTAAGAAAAAAATAATATCAGAATCAAATATTGCGAAAACGTTGCACCCATTCGTCAGAACTCGGCTGATTTCCGTGAGCCAAACAACACTCGAATATGTCAAACAATCCACCATATTATATGAGCCAGAATCTGGAAAAACGTCCCTTAAGGCTTTTGAGCCCAACATAGATCCAGATCAGCCTGTGCAGACGCACAGTCTGATCAGGATCCACGTTGTTCTCTAATAGCTTCTTCGTGACCTGTAGTAACTTAAAGAGAGCAGCATGAATGCATATTGAACTGCATTTGACAACAGGCTGATCTTTAAAGTGGGAATAACACTTAACATCTTACAAATTTTCAGAGAACTTCGTGCAAAAAATAAATATATATTATGAAAATATGGCCTTTAAATTGCATCTATGCCAAATCTTAGCTTTCTACCTTGTGTATTGGCTAGGATGTTGACGGATTTAAAACCCATATGTTTTATTATTATAATTTTTATCCCCCCGACAAAAAATCATGGGGTTTTAAATCCGTCGACATCTAAGCCAATACACAAGGTAGAAAGCTAAGATTTGGCATATATGCAATTTAAAGACCATATTTTAATAATATATATTTATTTTTTTGTACGAAGTTCTCGGAAAATGTGCAAGATGTTAAGTGTTATTCCCCCTTTAAACTCAAATTTTAAAAAATGCTATAAGGGACGTTTTTCCAGATCCCGGCTCAAATATTTTCCTCCTTAACGGCACAATAGATTGGCTTGAGATGACGTATCTCCGACGTAATCACTATTTGGAGATTGGCCATAGCTTAGGTAGCGTTCGAAAACGGTAGAACTACATCTCGAATTTATAAAAACCGATCATCTCCCTTAACCCATTACCACACAATGACTATTTTTGACTACAAAATAATGGACACGGAAAACATGGTGTGACAAGCAATTTCTTCATTTCCCAAAATGTTTCCCATCCAAAAAGACCTAAAATTAAAAATTCCATACACTTGAAATTGTCGTCTGCAGGATCTTTCAATTTGGACCACCCTAAATAATTTTCGTTTGGTAATGGGTTAAAAGCTCTTGATATGAATATATAAAGTTAGCCTGGCTCCTAGGCCGTGAGAATGAGTATTTGAATACCAAAAGAAGTGAACTCTTGCATGTTTAACTCATCCTCTCAGATCACCCCCTTCTAGTTAGAAACTCACGACTAATCAACATTTACAGAGATTAGATCTATAGCAGCGTGAAAACTATGAAAAATGTAATACATACGTATTTTTGTTATTAAAAACAGATTGTCAGACGGGACCCAGTCTAATAAAACATAAAAGCATCTAATTCCTGGTAAAACATCCATTCTAAAGATTGAACCCAAATTGATAAAGATACGTATTGTGCAGACACTATCCATCTGTAAATTTCCAAATTGAACGGTATTATACATGTAAATCCGGAAAACAACGAGGGGTATTTTTAAAATTCTATGTACAATGAAAAAAAAAACAACTCCACTTCAGGGAATTGATATGCCACATTGACATGTTGCATTACTTTTCCAAAGATTTGTTGCACGTACCCAAAACTCGTATCGTCGGCTACAATCTTCTCTTGGAAAAAAAGGTGTGCACATTTCATAAAATCTTAAAATATCATCCATGGAAAAAACGGCAAAATAACACTTTTCAAACGAATCAAATCATCACAAATTACTTTTGCTTTGCTTTGTAAGATTACGTGAAACTAAAGATTCAGGTACTGTAAAGTCTGTAATACATTTTTGCCGAGCCCGGATAGCTCAGTCGGTTACGTCGGAGTCTGTCAATCCAGGGGTTTCGAGTTCGAACCCCGGCTCGGCCAGTATCCATTCTGACATTTGACAAAAGTCATTTGTCTCTCACCAATGGGTGTGAATCATCTATGTGAGAGAGCAGCTGGAGGCTCGGTTTGGATATTGTGGTTGTACTGGTGCGAGAAATACCAGGAACCCACGGTTAGGTGCTCCAGCCGCCGCGATATGACCCTGGTAGTTGAAAACGGCGTAAAACCCCAATAAACTCAAACTGTAATAAATTTAAGGTACGTGCAATCAATCATAAGCACCAAAGAGCAAGACACGAAATTTGACAAGTGCCAGCAATTCCTAAACTGTGATATATTTTCATTCCAAATACAAACATAAGCATTTTGTGCGGTTTAGAATTTTGAATTAATGCATACATTGTACTTATGGAAATATTTGACAAACAAGATGTGTTGGTGAAACACAAATGCCCCCGCAATGGCCATTTCCGTAAAATGTTAAGTTTTCGTCGAGTAAAGGATTGATGAGGGTTAACAGATGACCTTAGGGACAGAATTGCATGGAGCAGATAGATATCATTGAAGGGAAGTTGCATACCAGATTTGAGCTTTGTATGTCAAATACTTTTGAAGAAAACGCAAATGTTAAGTTTTCGGACAAACAGACAGACAGACGGACACGAGTAAAACAATATGCCCCCGATACGAGGGCATAAAAGTGTTCAAAATTACCTCGCTTGCATATGAATATGGAATAAAATAATGTTTGTGAATTATTTTCTTCTTGAAGCATACTCTTGAAATCCGGCACCGTGAACCAACTTATGTGAAGTGTATCTACAAGTGTGTGTAATTTGATGCATTTCGTATGGCTAGAAGGTGGTGTTTTAAGTGGGTCTGTATACCTTAATAATGATTTAGCTACAATACAAATATGCATGATAGTGTTTATTAGCATAATTATGGCAAAACTCAAATTTATATGTTATAGTGTGGATGAAAAACAATCTGTAAATGTTTCTGATTTAGACATACTCCATTTTCTCACCTTATAATAAGAAATTCATGTATATTATCTGCCCTCGAATCGCAAAAACAATATAGTTTTGACAAAATGTAGATAGTATTGTTGAACTGAAGTAACCTTGCGCTCATTATTATCAATATTGCAGACGATTACGTTTGTTTATAAATATTCACAGCGCACGGTCACTTCGGTTAAACAATAAATATACTTTTTTATATGTATGTTATTCCAGGCCTATTATCTCCTAAATCACAACATTCGGTTGAGTATAAAAATATATTCAATGAGGGTAACTTCCGGTTGCCATTGGGAGGAAGTGACAATTCGATGACTGAAAGGAAAATGGCACCATAAAATCGATATTTCTTTGTTTTTAGCTAAAAAATAATAAAGGAAATAAATATAAAAAAGGAGAATGTGCTGCAACTCTTCATTCATTTTTATACATATGCGAGCCCCATCAAAAGCCAAAGGTTCTACCGGTATACCTTTTTGCATTATAAAAGAACAGTACCTTACTAACATTTTATTACCTTATATTCGGCTGTGTCGAATGCACTTGAACGTTACAGAGACCGATGTATATAGTATATTACGCATAACGAACACAATTTATCAAGATAGGCTCAACGAGTCGACCGTAAATTAACGGCAAAATAAGATTTCCTTGTATTATTTGATATTTCTCCGCTGAAGCCGGGACAATACTTTGTGGAATAAAGTGGCACATTCCCACAGTGTCCCCAGGCCAATAGAATGGACCGACCGTAAAAGGCAAATAGTTTCGATAAAAGCTCGCCTCTTATTTCCCATTATTATTAAGCAGGAGATCTAATTTATCATCAGGAACACTCAATGGAATTGGGAGTTTTCCAGGGAAAAACTGGCCCAGTAAACAAAGTGTTTAACCCTTTCCAAAACGACCAGATTAATATTTGCTCCTAACAATGGATATATAAAAAAAAATATATGACTAAGGAGAGACAAGAAGACCATGATGGTCATGAACCGATACGACGTAAGCAACTAGACAGCCCTGACGGCCTCGAAACGCTCCACAGGCCCGAATTGTTTGTCATGTTGAATGTAATTTCAAAACTTATTAAAGTTCTTGTATTCACCAACATTCTGTCCAAGTTATGTGTTGAATGGTCAATATAAATAGTTGCTAGAGTGAAAACAAAGTTATGATATAGCCAAAAAGGGCAATTCGTCAATTTCAAGGGCACATAACTCATGATATGAAATTCAGATCAAGCTAAAAATTATGCCCGTGTAAGATCTTATAGTCACCAACATCTTTTCAAGTTTTGTCTTGATCAGTCAAAATTTGTAGTTGCTAGAGTGAAAGCAAAGTCAAAATGCATGTGTAAAGCCGAAAACGGCAATTTTGTCAATTTCAAGGGCACATAACTCATGATGTAAAACTCAGATCAAACAGAAAATTATACCAAGGCAAGATCTCATAGTCACCATCAAGTTTTGTCTTGATTAATTAATATTTGTAGTAAACAAAGTCAAATCGTCGATATAAAGTGATTGTAGAACTGAAAATATAGTCGAAAATCGAAATTTTGTTATATGACATGGAAAATGACTCCGGATGCGAGATTCATATCAAGCTAAAAATACACACATGTATGATATGGCCATCAACATTCGGCCAACAGCATGACCGTATTGATCAAAATTTGTGGCTGTTACAGTGAAAACATAGTCAAAAACGGCGATTCCGTTAAATTTAAAGGCACACAATCAAAACATTTGTGTCGATCATTATGTAAACCGGTTTAACCCATTACCAAAAACAAAATATTAAGGCGGTCCAATTTGAAAGCTGCTACAGACGATAATATAAATGATCATAAAAGGCCAAAATGTTTATGTTACAACCCAGAAAATTTTAAGGCAAAAGGAGAAACTGCTGGTTATCAGCAGTTTCTTCTTTTGTCTTAATGTTTTCCCAAGACATATCTACTAGAGACGTCAAAACCTGTGCTTGTTTGGGAAAGGGTAGACATCTCGTAGACATCGACATTGTGTCAGGGTTTTATAAAAATAATAAAAAAAAATAAATAAAAATGGCAATTTTGTGAAATTCAAGGGCAGATGATTCACGACCTTCCTGTTCAATCTGGTTGAAAATCACACAAACAAGAGGTAGCAACATTGCGCCCAAGTTTTGTCTTGACTAGTCAATATTTGTGGATGAATTTTGTCAAATTCAAATTAGTGTTCAAATCCATTCCATTCCCGTAAAGGGTAGTCATCTTTGAATGAAATTTTAGCAAATTTGCTCCTGGTAGATTTTTAAGACAATATGCTCCAGATATGGAACCATATGTAAATGCTAGATACATTTCTGTTGCAATTAGTTTGATGTTTGTCCATTTATTGGGACTTATTGACTGGACTATGAACTGCACAGACAACACAATAATTGTTTACCAAATTGAAACTCAGTATAAAATGTAGTGTAGCGTGGAGAGAGCACCGGAGAAGAATATCAAAGTGACTCAAGACTAGAAGACAACATTTCCGTCAATGATTTCATACATATTCTCGCAAAAGAATTGAAAGGCTAGGTATTTTTTGGGAAGAACTAAACTCTTTCCAAAGCAAGACCGGGTTTTGATGTCCCTGTTTGTAAGGGCTTTAGAGATGATGATCAGCATTTTCTCCTTTGGCCTTTTCTGTGCTATATCGTGCACGAATTCTATCTTTAGCACCATCTATTTTGCGGTCTACTTGGACCACCCTGATTATTACCGTCGGAGAAAAGACTAAAATTCTAAAATTCTCCACAAGCAGAGACAAGATAGAAGACGCCGGTGCTGCAATACACAAAAATCAATACACAATTTACAGAGACTCAGTAAAGACGCTGGGATTCCACTTTGCTGCCAACTACAAAATTATCCTCTGTCATTTTTTTCTCCGATACCATTGATCTTAGCTGCGTGCTGAAAACCCTTCACGAGGGAGGATTTCTGTCGGCTGAATATGCAACAAATGTTTCTCTGTAATATTGTACAGGTTTATACGCAATGTTGTTTTGGATTAGTTTTCGATTTCTTTCCGTTTTAAATATTTGAAATTAATGTTTGGGAACCCTTCCCTTACCCAGTTTACATGCCAACTGTTTGTGTCATATTATTGGTCTAAAGATGTGCACAAGGCTTGAAGCCTGGGTCTAGAAAAGTTCAATGTGCTATTTAAGACCAGCATGGATCCGGACCAGCATGTGAATATGCTATCTGATCAAGATCCATGCTTTTCTGTCGTGTATTCTTCATCAACAAGCATGGCTTGCAGCAATTGTCAGATATCAGCATATTAGATCTTAATCAGGGTATTATGCACTTGGGCAAAATGATAGTCTAAAATTCGAAATGCCAACAAAGTGCCATTTCTCCAGATCCGCACCAATATTTATATTTTACCCAAAGAGCATATTCAAAGACGTGTCTAGTACAGGAATACAGGGTTATTGATTCCAGACTATTGGATTCCAGACTATCTCCATGGACTGGTTCCCTGAACAAACACCAATTATTCTCTACTCTATTTAACTCCGCCCCATTTCCCGCCCAAACAATAACCCAGCCCAGATACAATCACAGAAATGTCATGTCAATGCATGTAATTAGTGCCTCCGTGAATAATTGAGCGAAGATCTGTTTATCATGTTTCTATATCAGCAATGGGTCTATGCGCAGTCTAACCAGTATACATGATGCTGTTATACGGTTGTAACTGGAGTTGCTCGAGAACGGCATGGATCTTGATATGGAACTATATGTTGGTAGACTAGCCCTAGTCGTTTCTGTCTGCATCATTTGTAAAGGGGAGCATTATTCTGTTCAAGACGTGTTTCTATAATCCAAGTCCAATGTATATATCGCTGACAGAAAATAGAAACTAGTATTCTAGACTAAAATGTTATTTGAACAGAATCTTTCCTAATACTATATAACCTTAATACTAGGGTCTGGGCCAGACTACTACGTTGGTAAATGCCAAAACCCTTGGCCGGGCTCATTTCTATCATCGGGTCTGGAACTTAGCTTTGACCCATTTTCTGGACCGTTTGAACATAAATATCACATTTTAGGAACATTCAACCATTCTTGTGCAGCTCTAGTATATGGCATCTTGCTACGGTGAAAGGTTGAGTAAACCGTGTTTGTTCAAACAATTGCAAAGCAAAGAATACAAAACAATCACCTTATATGTCATTGTTCTAGGCAGAATAACTTATCCATATAGATCGGTACCACCGCCGAAGTTTTACGAAGTCGATCGGGATTATTCCGATGGTCATGACATTCATAAAATACTAGTAAGTTACCAACCAAACGTACTGATATTTTCCAAATCTTTTGTCACAAGGTTCTTTTGAAAATGACCAAAGAATATTAAATTTTACTCATAATCTTGTCGCATCTAAACGGAAGTAATATATTTGACGATTTTAAGAACTTTTATGTCTTTTACCTTATACTCATAGTCTTGAGAAGGTTTGAAAGGAGGGCACATGCTTTCTACAATCCCCCTTCCCCCGGAGAAATATACATATACATTTTTATATTGAGCGGGCAGCAAAGAACATGCCAACCTGTTTGTACTCTGTGGTGGTCAAAATGATTTTTGGTAACGATGGTAATATTTTATTTTTTATATGTCCACCTATAACAAAAAAAATCGTCCCGTAACAAACTCTTTCTAAGACAACAATTTGTTATGCCATCAAGGCAGTTATAATTGAATGAATACAATATACCTATATAAATTTACCAATTATTTCAAATTGTAAGCCCATTTCATTGAGTGAAGCAAACATTAAGCGATTATGTCGATTGTTAAAGGCAAAACATGCACTGAAATATGTGTCTTTAGCTTTTTTAATTCTTAGTTCGACTACCGGTATACAAGGAATTAAATAGAGGGGCTAAATATATCATTTGACCAAGTTTGTTTTAACTATATATTATGCATGCATGTGTATATTTTTCCCATCTTTAAGGGGGAATGCTCCAGTTTCCTATTTTTTCCCAATAATAGAATTTTTTCATATTTTGTATGTTGAAATTACTAGTACGTGTTATTACCAATTGAAAAATAAAATAAAAATAGATGGTCAGCGATCTTGTTTGAATTTTATAGGCATTCGTATCACATACCCCTACATAGAAAAAATGCACAATTTCTTGCACCTGTCCAAGGTCACTAAAATGCTAATAAAATGCTGTATATTCATCGTTTAGTCAGGAAAATGTATTTAAAGTAACGTCTGACATCTAATAAAAACAGAAAACCCAAAATACCTGCTTCTACCAAGCTGGAGTGTTTTATGTCAAAATTTGCATATTTTCGGAAATATTTCAAGTTCTACATAAAGGTAGGTTCACACTAACGAATTTTCCTTACGAATCCTTACGAATTGGACATTCGTAGGCCATCCGTGAACATTCGTAAACAATACGCAGGCATCCGTAAATAACTCGTAAGTATAAAATGCTTTATTTCTCAATGTCAGCTGCTTGATGATGATATGGAGATTATATCTTATTATTTACAACCAAAAAAATAATAGACATATGCCCGCTTGCATACTCGATCCTGGGTTTAGCCGGGGACCGTTACTGAACTCGACTTCAGATAAGCTAGGCTTGAACCCGAGATGATCCCGACCATTTGCTCTAACAGTTTTGAGCCCGAGTTTGGGCGATCTCGAGTTTGAGCTATGGTTCAAATCATTACGCGTGCCAGACCGGTTTTTCTAGTTATAAGTCGACCTAATTACCAGCAAAGAAAACAATCTATTTTATCCATGAATTATCTCCCTCCCTTTTTCCTTTTGTCTCTATTTTTCTCTCTATCTCTCTTTCTGTACAATTGTAGGTCCAAGCCCTCCCTCCCTGCACTTACCTTCTCCTCTCCTTCCCGTTCTCTCCCTCGCTTTCTTTCTTACTTCTCCGTTTTTGTCATTTTCTCTATCTTCCACATTTTCCTGTATTTTAAGAAAGGGTCATCCTACCTTATGGTACATCTTTCTTTCATTCAACCTTTTCCTAAACAACAAAAGTGTGAGTTGATCTAATTTGACAACTGCTGCAGACGACAAAAAAGGTGTTGATAAATATGGGAGTTGTGTACAATGAAACCCAGAAAATATTGAGGCAAAGTGAGAAAATGCAGGTTATCAGCATTTTCTTATTTTACCTAAATATTTTTTCCAAGCTTTTCTTTATAATAGAGGCGTCGAACCCCGGTCTTGTTTGGGACAGGGTTAACATCCAAAACTTGTCGAATATGTATCTTTTTCCTGACTACTTTTTAAACAGGGCTTTTTTCGGTAACACTTTTGATGTGCGGAATACTTTATCCCAAAATGTTGCTTTAATATTTTTTCCCATATAAAGCAGAAATTGCTAACGTTTAGTTAGACTAACTAATATTGATGAAATTCATATGAAAAATAACATTTATTTATTAATTTAAAGACAAACAGCAAAACTGGTGCACATCTGGCTCACCCAAACCTGCTATGTACCAGGTTTGGCTGAGCCAGGGTTTTTAACTGTAAATTGAACTCAGCTCAAAAGTGTGCAAGCCAACACAAGCTTGGATAAGAAATAGCTTTGGCTTAGCGAAACCTATGGTTCAGCAAGTGAGTTGTCCCGTTACCCTGTATAATCCCGGCTTAAGCTAGGCTTATACGCAGTATGCAAGTGGGCAATAGTAAAGAAATCGTGCATATTCATAGATTTCGTTTTGAGTGGCCCATTCGGAAAGTTCTATCGTATATAACCGCACGTATTCGTAAACAACTCTTATGCATTCGTAAACAACTCGCAATGAATCGGGGATACTCTTATGCCCGCTTGCATACTCGATCCTGGGTTTATCCGTAGACCGTTACTGAACTCGACTTCAGATAAGCTACGCTTGAACCCGAGATGATCCCGACTTCACGGTCATTTGCTCTAACGGTTTTGAGCCCGGGTTTTGACGATCTCGAGTTTGAGCTATGGTTCATATTATTACGCGTGCCGAAACCGGTTTTTCTAGTCTTAAGCCGATCTAATTGCCAGCAAAGAAAACAATCTATTTTTATCCATGTATTATCACATTCTCTTTATCGCTTTCTTTCTGTCTTTTCTCTTGTTTTCATCTTCTCTATCTTCCACTTTTCTCGTATTTAAAGAAAGGGCCAACCATCCTTATTGCACATCTTTCTTTTATTTATCATAATAGAACTTAATGAATATTTATCTTTTTCCTGACTAGTTTTAGATCTAACCCTTTCCCAAACGACAAAATTTTAGAGTGGTCCAATTTGAAAGTTACTGCAGACGACAAAATTAAGATTGAAAACCATTGGATTTGTGTAAAGTAAAGCATAGAAAATATTGAGGCAAAGGGAGAAACAGCTGGTAATCAGCAGTTTCTTCTTTTATCTCAATGTTTTCCCAAGCCTTTTCTTTTATGGACGTCAAAACCAGGTATTGTTTGTGAACAGGTTAATGAAAAAAGCTAGGGTTTTTTTCGGCTTCATTTTTGATTTGCAGAACCAAACCAAAAATTTTGCTTTTATAAATTATCTTCAATTTAATGCAAAAATTGATTACGTTTTGTTAGACTCACTAATATTGATGAAATTCATATGAAAAGTAATGTTTATTTGTGATTTTTGAAGACAAACATCGTAACTAATGTACATCTGGCTCACCCAAACCTGCTATGTACCAGGTTTGGCTGAGCCCGGGTTTTTAACTGTGAATTGAACTCAGCTCACAAGTGTGCAAGTCAACACAAGCTTGGATAAGAAATAGCTATGGCTTAGCGAAACCTATGGCTCAGCAAGTGAGTTGTTCCGTTACCCTGTATAATCCCCCTTTAAGCTAGGCTTATACGCAGTATGCAAGTGGGCATTAGTTAATCGCAAATCACCCGCAAGTGATTCACGAATATAATACGACAAGTTTACGAATATAAACGAGCCGGGATGTTTAAAAAAGGGCAATTATGATATGAGATTCCGAGAATGATATTAAAACAGATGAGGCTCCACAAAGGGCCTGATGAGGGTTATGTTTGATGGAGAAGCAGCGAGAGGACAGTGTGGGTCCTGGTCAGACCGTGTGTATATGCAAAGTCTTAAGATGATAAATATTTATCTTACATGATATAAGTACACTTTTTCGAAATCATTGCTCATACACTATACTTCGATTCAAAATTGATGACAAATTCAATTTATGATAGAGGAAATACTATTTAATGTTTTGCTGAACATAAACGATTTCCAATTGGATTTGCAATAAAATGAGGACCAAGAGCCCTTTTTTCAATGTGTTTATATGCACTGGGGTCATTTTTTATCACATCACAAAAATAACGACAAGTCCTTCAAACGTTGTTCGATGTTCAAGAAAATTGATTTTTTATCCACGAATACTAAGATTGAAAAAGTGAAAAGCTTTGAATATAGCATTCATAGATATGTGTCTGGGGTCATAAATGACCCAATGCGGTAGTATGAGGGTTATGTTCAGTAGAAGCACTTAAGTTTTCCTTCCCAAACGGTAAGATTTTTTGTTGTTTCGATTTGAAAGGAGTTACAGACAAAATAATTACTGATTTAAGAAGTGTAAACTTTGTATGTTATTGAATAGAAAATTCTGAGTGAACAGAAAGAATTGCATTGCTGATTATCAGCAATTTATACTTTTCTCTCAATATTTTCCCAAACCATGGGATGTCAAAACTAGGTCTTGTTTGGGAAAGGTTTAATGGTTTTGAAGAAATTGTTGGTACAACCCAATCTTATTTCGTTCGCAAGTCATATCGTCTTGTCGAATGTCAGATTTTCAAAAACGAGATTGTTTTTCTTACATCAACAACAAAATAATAACAAAGGACTCGTAAACATTCGTAACTAAGTCGGTAATACTCCTATTGATTCGTAAATAATCCGTAACCAGTCCGTAAACTAGTCGTAGAAATACGTAAACCGTCCGTTAAATTCGCTCAAATCGTAACAATACGTGAACTTATCGGCAATGTGATTACTACATACGAATGTCCAATTCGTAAGGAATCGTAAGAAAATTCGTCAATGTGAACCCACCTTAATAGAATTTGATGAAACTCCTTCATTGTATTAATCAACATGTCCTGGTAATAATTCAAAAAGAAAATGTACAGGTCAGCGCTCTTATTAGTGAATTACATGATTTTTTATCACCTGCACATGAATAAAATGACGCAAAACGGTGGTAACTGCATACACACTTACGACTGTCTTGCTCTAAATAATCGATTTCCATCTTGAGGAAATCAGTTTCGCATAATAAATACATTTTTACAGTCAAAAATGGTAAATTGTAATGATGTATTATTTTTTTTAAAATATGGTAGCGAAACATATTAGTACGAAACTTTTAATTTACTACAGTAAAGACCGAGTGTTCCGAAAAACTGGAGCATTCCCCCTTAAATTATTTAGGGTCTGGTGAAATTAATCAAGATATCGCCATTTATAAATGTCCTCTGTAGCCAAGGCGGTTTAAAGGGACATAACATTCAAATATCATTTTTTCAAAAGCATGTCTTAATGCAAAGATTGGTTATTCTAATGCGTGGAAATGCTATCAGTTTTTTAAGTTGTTATTTATAAGCGAAACATACGCCTTTAAAGTTGAGACAGAAAAGGCAAATTACATATAAATCCGAACTGTTGCGGACAACAGTTTGATTAATTTTAGCACAAAAATATATATTTCTCGTAAACGACGCTATATTTTGGCTTGAAATTTTCAGAATTTTCATAAAATATGCTCTTTCAGATAAAAATAAAAGTAAAATTTAGGGAAAAAAATATCGTGAAATGTCACTTTAAGCAAAAGCAATTACTTGAGGGCAGCTTTTTAAGTCTAGTCTAGATCCAAAGGTATTATCGACAACAAACTAAACCATACATGTGACTGATTTTTAAATTCAATCTTTAGGTTGGAAAATATTGATGGTTATCAACGTAATATGAATATTCCATTTTCCCCTTAATATCTTGATATTTTCAAAGCGTTTATTCCTCACGAACGTAAAAAGTGAGGTATCATTTGATAAAGGATTACTCTTGAAATAGTCTGGAACTCGCCAATTAATTTGTGTTCTCAATACAATTATCCCTGATCGATCATTCAAAATCGATAAATGTCCAATCAAAGTCGAATAAACCCCTTCAACTGAAACGCCCTGACAAAGAAAGTGGATTTGAATAATTGATGAAAGTTATTTTTGTTCTAATCTATATACATGTATTCCTGCTAAACTTCCTGTACACATTATTATTTCTAAGAGAATTTATCGCTTCTTATTTTAAGCTGCAGTTACGAGGTTCTTGTTCAAATTTGACATTATACTTTCCCAACCATATCTGAGAACAAGAGCTTCACAGAGCGGCGCATATACGCCCGAGAGGGGCTTGTCAATAAAATTGGCCATTTTTTATCAATTCAAGGGCAGATAATTAAAACATGACAAGTTATCAAACTTTTGTTTGCACAACCACACACCATAGAGATTCATTGTGGCTATACTCCGTAAATATTGACCTGAACCTGTTGAATATGCAATGAGTAATTTTAATGCGAAATAATCACTCCCCTACATATGTTGACACGAGAAGCACATGCAGAATACAAAGTCATAATGCATATTGAAACTATCGACTCTGCTCGACGGTAAGGACTGTTGATGTGTATTGATTATTCCGTGTCACAATTACTAATCGCATATTCATCGGGTTCAGGTCAATATAAATTTACAGAGTATATTACCGCTGCAGAATGACATGATTGAGCGTAACCTCTATTATCATAATTACACGCTTGACTGGTTGTCCTAGTGTATCTCCGTTAGTTCTCGTTCAAGTCCGTGAACCAAGTATAAAAGTTTATATACCTTTTAAATGGGCTATTGCATGACTACATACTTGTCGTGTGAATATACAGGTGCGAGTTCCTTGGACCTCGAGGTTTGAGGTTCGAATCACAGACGAGTTCTTTTTTTTTCTCTCTCTCGATTTAATTTTTTTTCGATGGATTTTCTTTTTAATATATTGAGCAGTTATCAAATTTTGTGATATGATTTTTCCCTTTTGTGTGTATATCTAATTTAATTTCTGTAAAGTTATTCTTCAATATCTAAGCCAAAGTGATATACGAACGAGAGAAACATAAGTGTGTTTTCAAGTTTTAATTTTTAAGCACGAGAACGGTAATGAATTTTGTGCTAGTTATAAAATCTCGCAACAACGTCTTGAATCAATCCGTAGTAACGAGATTTTATAACAACACCAACGAAATTTACTATTTGTTTGTCCGAAATAATGTCACAGTTAACTGAATAAAATCGTTCCCTATAGTTTATTTCGACGCATTAAAACAATCTCTTCAAAGAATTCAAAATAGCTCACAAATAGAAAAAAAAAACGATCTCTGGGACTTTCGGGGATTTGAACCTCGATCTCACTAGGCTGAAGACAGCGCACTTGTCCTCTTGACCACTCAGCCAGACATTCACTATAGGGATTATTACATTATACCTCACGATAAATGACCTGGCAGAGCAGCCCATGCTTATCGAATGGAATGCTCTGCCAGGTCAATTCTCGTCCGCTATATCAAAATGTTACTTTCCGACCACATCATGCCGATCTTTAACGATAATTTTCGGAGACAAACGGATTTCCTCGAGGACAAATGTATTCAAATGAAAATCTATTCATTGCATAAAGGTCAAATCATGTCAATGTGTTTTATTAACACTTTGATTAAATTCTAGTTGAAACTGTGGGAGTTGCGCATTAATGAAAAACACCACTCACTTTCTAGCCATACGAAATGCACCAAATTACACACACTTGTAAATACACTTCACATAAGTTGATTCACCGTGCCGGATTTCAAGATTAAGCTTCAAGAAGAAAATAATTTACAAATATCATTTTACTCTAATATTCATATGCAAGGGAGGTAATTTTGAACATTTATGTCAAATATTTTCATAAGTATGCATGAATTCAAAATTCTAAACCGTACAAAATGCTTACGTTTATATCTGGAATGGAAATGTAACACAGTTTAGGAATTAGTGGCATATTTCAAAGGGGGGAGGGGGGGGGGGGGGTCATGGATAGGAAAATTAATATGTGAGTCTGCCCACGTTTGGAATTTAATGAAATTTGGCGTGAAGTTAGTACACCGGATTACGGTTCATATTCATGAAATGTTTGGAATCAAACATCCAAGAATTCAATTTCCTAAAAAAAATAAGTTTTTACCGGGAAAAATAGGATACCCTCAATAAAAGAGTAAGCACGCGTTCTAGGCCTCGTTTTACTAACGAACTAACAATCATATTTTTGTGTAAACCGTGTAACAAGGCATCTGATTGCACGACAAATCGGATTAGTCCAATCAGGTTTGTTGTTACAAGTAATTACGCAAAAAATAATCGTACGTTCGTTAGTAAAACGGGGCCCTGGTCTTTAGTTTCATGGCCTAATCTATTCTGAAAATAATGTCCAGTAGTCCCTGATCATGTATGATACAAAAACACATATAATTCTAAACAAAGAATTATTCTATCAGATGATGTTATGGGCCAGTGGAACAATTTATAGTTTTTAAACAATTAAAGAACATTCATTTCAAAAATTTACCCAGTTCCAGTTTTTGTCAAGATAAGAAAATCATGTAAAGGTTGTCCACAAATATATTTATTGATGATTATTGTGAAATATCAAGAAAAAATAAAACCGGTAACATGTTGCTTTTGCAATTTCCATCTGAATGGTATGCATTTCCAAGAATGGACAAAGTCAAGATTTTTTCAATAATGTCCTTTTCAAATGTTTTGGTTACATTTGTTGGTAATTTTAGTTTACCCAATTGCAAATTAATATGTAAAATATGTTTCTGCCTTTTCCAGTCGTCTGTCCGTGTGTCTGTCTGTCTCTTGACATTTTCTTAAAAAACTCTATAACTTTGCGGTTTCGGACAGATTTAATATACAATGTAATGCACATGAATTACTTTTAGACTTTGGGTTCTTCTAGTTCATATCTTGAATAGCTTGCGGGTATCCGACATGAAATATCTTTGTATTATCAACGTAAATGAATTTAGATACAATAAGTAAATTAACCCTTTCCCAAACAAGACCTGGGTTTGACGTCCCTAATAGAGACGGCTTGGGAAAATATTGAAACAAAAGAAGAAACTGCTGATAATCAGCAGTTTCTCCTTTCGTCTCAATATTTTCTTTGTCATATTTTACACAAATCATATCTTCAATAACATCCATTTTGTCATTTGTGAGTTTTTGAAGCGGATCACCCTAAAATATTGTCGTTTGGGAAAGGCTTAAATTATCAGAAATGTTTTGTTTGTTACTTCTCGTAGTCTCAAACATTTATCCAATTAATAGCATTAATTACATTACGGAACCGTTCCATGTGCATTCCAGATTATCACCTATACTTGTTATATAGTCCTGTCACGATATTTTGGCACATATTTACAAATTTTACTTTTGTAAACAAATTGAGACCTTACCATTTTTGATATTTTTTATGAAATAAATTTGTCGTGCATTGGTTTGAATATTGCAAGTGTAAGACACCTGCAAGATCAGGACCATCACACGCAAAATTACAGTAGTTCGGAGCTCGATCTCGTGCTGTCTACAAAAGGAATTTTGTACTATTGAAACATGGGTCTTAATACTGTGACCAGACTTAAGATGGTGACACTCATATAGAGGTTTTAAGAGTAAAGGTCTGCAGTTCCATACCATGTAAATGCCTGATTTCCAAATAAATTTGCGTTTTGTGCAAGCAATTTCAAGTATAAAATATACACAAATTGAGATAATTTTGAGAGGAAAGATGAAAAATATCAACACTCAGACATTAGTTTAAAATGAAAGTACATGTAACTTTCAAGATCCCATTAAGTCGACTTTGGAATCGTTCTCGTGTATTTCCGAATAATCTTAAATCAATATTTTGAAATCTGAAGTTTTCATTTCGTGAAATGCCTAATGTACCAAATCCCACCAACAGAGAACTATTTCCACCAACCATCAACTTATATAGCTAAAGGGAGCGAACCTACGGTACTATAAAACAGTGACTTGGAATAATCCTCGTAGAGTTATCTTGTATTGAAACCTAGCTACAAGATTATATTTGCATTGTTGCTTAACCAACGCACTACATTTTTCATGAAGTAGAGCATATCAATTGAATAACAAATTTGACATCGGTACCAAAATAAGAATACCCAGTCATAAAATTCTGCCATGATTTTGGTCATACACGTTACACCAATACACCAGACATTTAAGATGATAAACAAAACATGAAAATGTGCTGTATAGAAATGTTATTTACGTGACATCCAAGATTCGGACTTCGAAAGTGGATAATGAATGCCAAGATAGTTCTGCAATCGAACACAACCTGTTGAACGGCGACAGATCTGGGCTAAACAGTGATAGACTCAACTTTGATTGTAGATCTATCTTAAAACAGCAAATAGAGAATTGTTCAACATTTAGATTATGAAATTGTAATATTTAAACCTCACATTTATACCTCAGACAGAGAATCGTGTGAGAGTAAATAGGGACTTTAAATAGAATGGTTCATAATCGCGTAAAGTTGACGTTGAGTTTGACGTTCTTGCTCCCCCGCCCACACATAGTCTTTGTCTAAATTTTTTCACTTGACTATAACTGCCATATGTACACTATTCAAAAATTTCCCATTTATTGTATAGAGATGGCACTTTTAATGACTGTATAACTTTTGTTTTGATAGTCAACACTCCTGAGGTTTTATTAATTCATTGCACGAATTTTTGGACCAACCCTCGTTTATGTAGAATCCTTCACTTGCAAAGATGGGCCCAAACAAACCCAAATGGGTCTATAATTTGACTCTTAGCACCTTAGAGTATAAGGTCAAATTATAGACCCCTATGCCCAAACTCACGATCAGCAGTCCAAGTGATTGATTTTGCCATTCATTTGTCACTCTGGTCTTTGCGATTATTCATTATACCCCCGCAAAACGAATGTTTTAGGAGGTATACTGGAATCAACCTGTCTGTCCGTCCGTGTACAAAATACTTCTCCGGAGCATATCTTCTTAACCATAAGTGCTAGCAACTTCAAAGTTGGTACACTTATAGATCTTATTGTGGGGAAGTGTCATGTAAAAGGACCTATACTCTGCCATGTCAACTTTTTGAGTCATTGCCCTCTGTTGTGTTTACCCTTGCATTTTTGTCCAGGAAATATCTTTTTATTTTTTTAACCATAAGTGCTAGCAATTTCAAACTTGGTACACTTATAGATCTCATTGTGGGGAAGTATCATGTAAAAGAACCAGTACTCTACCACGCCAACTGTTTGAGTTATTTCCCTTTGTTGTTTTTACCCTTGCATTTTTTGTCCGGACCATATCTTCTAAACCATTAGTGCTAGCAACTTCAAACTTGGTACACTTATAGAACTCATTGTGGGAAAATGTACAAGAATCGTTACTCTGCCACCACACCCACTTTTTGAGTTATTGCCACAAAGAAGGAGCCGAGGTTTAAAAAAATACATATTATTGTCCCCCAACTACAGGTGACATAGAAGTTATGAAAGCCAGAGAAGAAAGTCTGAAAGCTTTAGACTCTAACTGCTTGAGAAACCTGGGCGATTTTAATCACAATCTTGATGTAATTTCCAAGGGTAAAGATATCCTGATAGTTGGCAAAAGAAATAGTCAAAACAGTCCAACCGACTATCTCCCATGTAGCTACTGTTTTGCGGTCTTCCCGAAGAAGGGGGGGGGGGGGCTTGGTGATACTGCAAGGTCTGCTAGTTCAAGAAAAAGCCTGGAACATTTGAGAATGAGAAATTAGCTGCTTAACAAAACATGGTCTTCAGTAAGCTGTTGCTGCGTGGAGCTGGTGGGATGCTTCAAGATGAAAATCTAAATGAAAACTTTACTAAAATGTAGTCAGCAGCCTAATGAAAGGTGAAATCTCCATGACGTTTAAAACAGACAATTCTTAATCAATTTGGGAAAATTCAATTAAAAGACGATGTGTTTGTGAAACACAAATGCCCCCTAAATGGCCATTTTACTAAAATGTTTAGTTTTCGTGGAGTAAAGGGTAATTAAGGGTTAAGGGATGACCTTGAGGAAGGTCAAATTGCATGGGAGAGATAGATAACATTGAAAGGATGTTGCTTACCAAATTTGAGCTTTGTATGTCAAATACCTTTGGAGAAAGGGCAAATATTAAGTTTTCGGAGTAAAATGTTAAGTTTTCGTGGAGTAAAGGGTTATTAAGGGTTAAGGGATAAGCTTGAGGACGGTCAAATTGCATGTAACAGATAGATATCATTGAAAGGAAGTTGCATACCAAATTTGAGCTTTGTATGTCAAATACTTTTGGAGAAAAGGCAAAGGTTAAGTTTTCTGACAGACGGACGGACAGACAGACACAAGCGGACAAGAGTAAAACAATATGCCCCGATCTCTCGATACGGGGGCATAAATATATGGAGTCCAGAGAGCAGCAGATGTAATGTCGAAGTTGAGGATACTGGGAAGAATTAGGAACAAGAAAACAGGTTGAGAAATTTTATTCCTTTCACGAAGTTCTTGTGCCACAACATTTCGATGTTTGCGTATGTGCAGTAAAAGAACTATGCATAGTGTCCAAAGAAGTTTGAGTGGCACGTCCTCGTGGAGGTTCTGGAAAAACCTGACGTGGAGCTGAAGCTGGACAGCTATTAAAGAAACTGGCCATTCTTAAAAGGGGAACGTCAATTAGAAATAGATTTTGGGATGAAGAAGATGTAGACCATTTTCTTGACCTCTACAGTGGGGAATGGGCCGACAAAATTGGAAGAATTGCGCGGCAGACAGTGAATTGCAAAGAGAAAATACAACAAGAAAATAATTCTTCCAATGACGGATGACTTTAAAAGCTAATTGTAAATGTGTGTTTTTACGCCCCAAAATGGTCAATCAATCTGTCCATCCCTCATTCTGGATTTTGTGACTGGGTTGTAACTTCATGAATGTTGAGTCCAAGGCGAAGGCAGCAACAGACGAACTGGAGAATATAGTAACATTGCTGCGTAATTATAACACCAACACATACTTCTACAAATCTACCGAGCCGTTTCAAGAAATTGATGACCGAACTTATTTGAGAAGAGATCGCGTTGAGGACGTCCTGCCACCGCAGCAGTTCTTGGAAACAGTTGGGTTTCCATTCATATATAGCTTAATAGGCGAGGTGACAGAAGCCTTCCATTGTCATCCAATATTTAAGGCGTTCAGAGCCCTGGACCCAAGATGCTTGCCTCACGATATAACGAAACTGGCTAATTTTGGAACTGTAAGTATTTGAAAACACCATAAGAATTCAATTGGGATCTTGATGTAATGGAAGGTGATATAAAAATGAAAATGCTAGCCTTAGAAAAGGAGACGCTAGCCTTAGAAAAGGAGAAATTGATTATTTTCCTTTTCTTTCTACAAAAATGAATACTATTCTATAGTGCTAGTCTCCTGTTTGCACCGATAAATACATAGCGGCTAGCCAGTCTGCATCATATACTGACGTCAAATAAAAACGCTCCAATGAAATCTGTCGTTATTGTCCTTATGCCTATTACAATGTTGTTGAAATGTATACTGTATATCATCATTTTGACCGACAATTACGGCAAATGAAAAAATATGCGTTTCTATTCATTAACATGTCAATTTCCGGTGACTGGTCACGTTTTCTACGTGCGCTTCTTGTATGTACATCACGTGATGAAATTTGTCACATTTTACACAGTGACATGTGTTAGTGGATAGGCAACCACGAATTCAAAGATTTTCTTACGAAACATCCTAATTGAAAGATTCCCAGACTGAATTCTAAATCAGGAGCTCGTAATATAGCCATTTTTGAATGCGCCAAATGCAAAAACAAGTCGCGAGACAGTTTAACATATTGTGTTTCTCGATTCGGTGTCTTGATCGACGCGTTAGAATTCTGCGAACGTATATTGACCGACCACGCTCAACTAGACCTCACGTAACCCATGTAAAGCAAGATAATTCTCCACGTTAACGTCATGTACGTTTCAGGTTTGTGACGTTTTGATCGACTTTCTGTCGAATAGTCGGTAAATGTGGTGGCCAAATAAGTATTTTTCTGGCAACTGTTATTGTTGCAAGTAACGTTTGAAATAGACACACTGCTTGGAAAATAGAGCTCGTAGATTAGCCATTTTCGAATACGGGAAAATCAAGAACAAGCCGCCTGACGTTTTGACGTCTTGCACTGCACGATTAGGCATCTTGGTCGACGAGTAAGAGTTACAGAAACATTTGCCAATCGGCCAAAGTCAGATAGACCTCGTATAACGCCTGTTATACAAGAAGCTGTCTTACGTTAACGTCATATGCGTTTCAGGCTTGAGACGTTGAAATCGACGTCGGGTTTAGTATTCACTAACTGTGGTCACCAAATAAGACGTTTACGGTATCTTTTGTCGTCGCAAGTAAAGTTTGAACCACGCGCTACTGCTTTTCAAATGGAAATTCTAATACCGCTCTGTTTAAATGTGCCGTTTTTTGTAAACCATAACAATTTGATAATTTCTTTATCATCATTTTTCAACAATAGATAATCAAATTTACAGATGGAAATCAGCATTAGTTATTACAAATCAGATTTACTGAATAATCGGACATTTATTAGTGCTGAGGCCTTTCTATTTGACGTCAGTATATTTATAATGTAAATTTGTCATGTTCGCTTTTTTAAGCGGACGATTCAAAGTGCTCTCGAAACTTTGGGACGAAAAGTCTTGCGAAAACTAGAAATCTATCACTGAAGGTGATAAAAATACCCCCGCCACCACCTTTGTTCGGACAAGCGTTTTTGTTGAATCAGGAGCCATACTCAGAAATTGTCAATCCGATTTTCTTGAAATTTGGTCCAATCAGGGGCCATAACTCAGAAAGTATCGGACTGATTTCCATGAATTTTGCATCCTGCATATATACAGATCCTAATGCATACCTGTGCCAAGTACATGTATGAAGCAAATCGTTCATTAACTGTAGGAGGAATTGTCCGGACAAGCATTTTTGTCAAATCAGGGGCCATAACTCAGAAAGTCTCGCTCTGGTTTTCGTGAAATGTGCATCTTGCACATGTACAGAAGTTAATGCACACCTGTGCCAAGTATGAAGCAAATCAGATAGTCACTAAAGGAGGACTTGTCCGGACAAGCATTTTTTTGGTAAAATCAAGGGCCATAACTGAGAAAGTAATAGTCAGATTTTTGTGAAATGTGCGTCTTGCACATCTATAGGTCCTTATGCAGACATGTGCCAAGTATGAAGCAAATCGGACAGTAACTGTAGGAGGAGTTGGCCGGACAAGCATTTTTGGGTCAAATCAGGGGCCATAACTCAAAAAGTATCGGTCCGATTTCCGTGAAATTTGCGGCTTGCACATCTACAGGTCACAATGAACACTTGTGCCAAGTATGAACTAAATCGATCCACAAGTGTAGGAGTTATCCGGACAAGCATTTTTTGGTCAAATCAGGGGCGATAACTCAGAAATTATCAGTGCGATTTTCGTGCAATTTGTGTCTTGCACATCTACAGGTCACAATGAACACTTGTGCCAAGTATGAACTAAATCGGTCCACAAGTGTAGGAGTAGTTATCCGGGCAAGCATTTTTGGACAAATCAGGGGCCATAACTCAGAAAAAATCAGTGCGATTTTCATGAAATTTGTGTCTTGCACATCTACAGGTCCTAATGCACACCTGCGCTAAGTATGAAGCAAATCGGACAGTAACTGTATGAGGAATTGGCCGGACAAGCATTTTTGGGTCAAATCAGGGACCATAACTCAAAAAGTATCGGTCCGATTTTCGTGAAATTTGTGTCTTGCACATCTACAGGTCACAATGAACACTTGTGCCAAGTATGAACTAAATCGGTCAACAAGTGTAGGAGTTATCCGGACAAGCATTTTTTGGTCAAATCAGGGGCCATAACTCAGAAATTATCAGTGCGATTTTCGTGAAATTTGCGTCTTGCAATTCTACAGGTCCTAATACACACCTGTGCTAAGTATGAAGCAAATCGGACAGTAACTGTAGGAGGAGTTGGCCGGACAAGCATTTTTGGATCAAATCAGGGGCCATAACTCAACAAGGTGTCAAACTGTCACAAGATACGCCCGTAACACTGCTTTATGTCGACAGGGGGAGCAAGTTGGTAAAAGTTTCATGGTCCTAGCTATTATACTTTTCGAGATATGCCCTGGACAAAAATGAAGTATGAAAAATAACAAAGGGCAATAACTCATAGAATTGGCCAGGTAGAATTATGGTTCTTTTGCAATGCACTCCCCTTTGATGAGATCTATACACCCATGAAGTTTCATGATCCTAGCTATTTCACTTTTAGAGATATACTCCGGACAAGATTCTAGTATGAAACAAAAAAGGACAATAACTCAAAAAATTGGTCAGGTAGAGTTATGGTTATTGTGCACTGCACTCCCCCTTGGTGAGATCTATACCCCCATGAAGTTTCATGATCCTAGCTATTTTACTTTTAGAGATATACTCGGGACAAGATTCAATTATGAAAAACAACAAAGGGCAATAACTCAAAAAATAGGCCAGGTAGAGTTATGGTTCTTGTGCACTGCACTCCCCCTTCGTGAGATCTATACACCCATGAAGTTTCATGATCCTAGCTATTTTACTTTTAGAGATATACTCCGGACAAGATTCAAGTATGAAAAACAACAAAGGGCAATAACTCAAAGAATAAGTCAGGTAGAGTTATAGTTCTTGTGCACTGCACTCCCCCTTGGTGAGATCTATACCCCCATGAAGTTTCATGATCCTAGCTATTATACTTTTAGAGATATACTCCGGACAAGATTCAAGTATGAAAAACAACCAAGGGCAATAACTAAAAAAATAAGCCAGGTAGAGTTATGGTTCTTGTGCACTGCACTCCCCCTTGGTGCTATCTATACACCCACGAAGTTTCATGATCCTAGCTATTATACTTTTAGAGATATACTCCGGACAAGATTCAAGTATGAAAAACAACAAAGGGCAATAACTCAAAAATTTAAGCCAGGTAGAGTTATGGTTCCTAAGCACTGCACTCCCCCTTGGCGAGATCTATACACCCATGAAGTTTCATGATCCTAGCTATTATACTTTTAGAGATATATTCCGGACAAGATTCAAGTATGAAAAACAACAAAGGGCAATAACTCAAAAAATAAGCCAGGTAGAGTTATGGTTCTTGTGCACTGCACTCCGTAATGATGAGAAGAATATGACTGCCAAGTTTGAAGTCAATCGAACTTAAGATGACAGAGTTATGCTCCGGACAAAGAAGTGGACGCCGCCGGACGCCACGGGTGATCCCATAATACGTCCCGTCTTCGACGGGCGTATAAAAAGTATCGGTCCGATTTCTGTGAAATTTGCGTCTTGCACATCTACAGGTCACAATGAACACTTGTGCTAAGTATGAACTAAATCGGTCCGCAAGTGTAGGAGGAGTTATCCGGACAAGCATTTTTTGGTCAAATCAGGGGCCATAACTCAAAAAGTATCGGTCCGATTTTCGTGACATTTGTGTCTTGCACATCTACAGGTCACAATGAACACTTGTGCCAAGTATGAACTAATTCGGTCAACAAGTGTAGGAGTTGTCCGGACAAAGTTTGGGAGACAGACCAACCAACCAACCAACCATCCAACCAACCAACCATCCAACCACTGGACCGACAGGTTGATTCCAGTAAACCCCCTCCAAACTTCGTTTGCGGGGGTATAATTATCACGTGACCGCCCTCTTTGCAGCGGACGCCATGTTGTACGGCACGCTATGAAATCAGCCATTGACAAAGTAGCCAGTCTACAATTTCCAGTCTATTTTTTATTATTTTCGGACTGACTAATTTGACGCATCACTTTATCCATTTTTGGATAAATCACTACGCGGTGCGCATAACTCCAAAATCCTGTCGCCAAAAAGTAGCAAGCAGAAAATTGAAATAAAAACAACATTTGCAGAAAAATAAAGTTTGATTTTCGTCTCAATTTTATCGAATAAAATAATTAATTCAAATCGGATTATTCATTTTACTTTATACAAGCATGTGAAGCAAATGTGCCGCGTGACAGGAAGTACCACATGCATGCACTTTACGGGCGCTGACATCTTGAAAGTAGTTAACCCAGAATGCCCACCATAGATAGATGATAATCGACGGGTGGCGACATCTATTGGTAGATATTGTGAAATCAGCAGTAACATTTTTGATGGTCTCTCCCATCAACAGTGTATGTTTTCAATGAAGAATAGTCTATGCACTGCACAATTATTGTTTATTCGTCCCTCAGGGCCTTTGAGCTACTTTGTCATTGTATCGATCCTTGTTTTTGCAATCGTAAACTCTGGGTTATATCCCTTGTCATGCTGTTAAAAATAATTTGCGTCATTTGTAAGCCTGCAGAAGTGCTCGCCAACTTCCCCTGGGTCGATTGTCTGATCTTACGTTATATTGCAAGCTCTCTGATTGGACGATACACATGTCTCGGCCAAAAAGATAGGTTGTTATGTGATATAAAGCATTTTCATAGAGTTTTACTGGTCGGTGAAGCCCCATTTCTGCAGGCAGTTTAATTGACAAGATTCTAGACTGTTAAAATAATTATTGTCATTGTATAATAAGTACCTACAATGTCATCTAGAAAATGGTTCATGCACTTGTATGATGCCAGAGTATTCCATGTGAAATTACTAGCAAAAGTACAACAATAGAGAATTATCTGTTGCACAGTTTAGATCCAGATCAGGTTGCACATTTATTGAACATTGGCTCATATCACTAGTAACAAGTTTATTTGTCTTATGCCTATAGTATCATACATGGTAAATTAAGATGTTTTGGAGATTCTAATGTCATTCGGCTCTCATTCACAATCTGGTAGCATAGACTGAGATCAGCTTGCGCATTCATGCAGTCTGATCTTGATCTTTGCTTCCCTATAGAAATTTATGGTGTGTATCATTAGAATTTAGTATTGATACACAGTAAAGATGTCGATTCTTATTTGATTAGTAGAAAAGTATGTTAAAGTTCCCTTTTTCCTGTCTTTGCAGTCGTTTACCGCAAAGTCACACACTGTACAAGTTGATGGTATTAAACTGGATGAAAGGAATTTCTGAAATGGGTCTTCTTCATTTATCCTGAGGCATCACAAAATTCCTTTTCGACAAGTTTTGTGCTATACTGATTCTTAAATTTTTGACATTAAGTTAAAGCAGTGACAATTAAAGTGATGATTTCTAATTGCGTATGTCATTATGCAGAGCTCCAGATAATTTTTTGAGGCAAGGAGTATTTATCCCTCAAAATTTTTTCCAATGCGTATTTCCAGATATTTTTTGGAGGCAATGAGTATTTACCCTCTTGTTCGAGAAAGGATTAAAATTAACAGGAGCACCCCACCGGAACGACCCACTTGCATTTTCGAGGAATCTAAGCGCGTTTCCGACCATCAAGACTTTTCAGTGTGGTTTTTTTTCTGAACGAGATTACCATCGTGGGCTATCTTTGTCTGCACTGTAGGGCCTTTTCAGAAGTAATATCGGCCAAAATCGCCTTTTCGATGTGCTCAGAAGTGGATTTACTCGCTTCCCGATTTAAAAAGAAAGCAATAAGGAACAATTTTCGCGGGCTCGTGTGCTAAAAATAGATTTCTGATGGGAAATCCCTTAACAACGTTTGCCGGGTACCAGTCTAATATTTCGTTTATCTGTCATGAATCGGACAATTTTTTAGTAACAGTATTAGCGAAAAAGTATTATTTTCAAGCGAGATATTAGTCGATCATAGATAATGCAGGCGGGAACTAAAACTACGAAACATTGTGCATATTAAACATGCAACATTGCTTCCAGATAGGGAGACAGACCAGAAATGACAAACGTTTTTTCTTGAGATTCCTCAGCAGCTTAACCAGAAAAACATCGAAAAGTCTGAAAGTAAAGTAGCTATGATCATGAAACTTTGCGGGTAGATAGATCTCACCAAGGAGAAGTGCAACATACAAGGAGCATAACTTTACCTTGCTTATTTTGTGAGTTATTGCCCTCTGTTATAGTGAAAGCCTGTAGGGGTATCAAATCATATTCAGCGACAAATTCTAGTTTTTTTTCTAGATTAATCCTTTCCCAAACAAGACCGGTTTTGACGTCCCCAACAGAAAATTCTTGGGAAAACATTTAGGCAAAAGAAGCAAATGATGATCAACCAAATTGAAAAGACCTGCACACCAGATAAAATGAGTGTGAATAACTTCTTTGGATATTGATGATCATTCTACCTTTCCCTCGATATTTTCTCTGACATAAAATAATAAATGTATTCACATCCGTTTTGTCATCTGCAGACTTTTTTCAATTTGGCCCAACATGACATTTTGTCGTTTTGGAAAGGGTAAGCGAGTACGCACGAGCGACACGACGAAGCTAAGGCAGGACCGTATGTGTAAACATTACTTGTCAACTGGCTATTTCACAATTACGTTATCTTAAAAAGTACATGACAGTGCCGCAACCTTCTCAACTCTGAGTTATAATGTTTCTCAACAAATGATTACTGCAATCCAGCTCTTAGAACGTCATCTTCAGCAAGATGAACGTGGAAAAACTTCGCGAGATTCACAGCAATATTTGTACGATAGAGGATTCCCAATCTATTTTTAGACCAGTGAGGCGTGACGATGACGTATTTGTTCAACGAGAAAACAGAATCCTATTTCCGATTTACGAAGTGATGCATTGGCCTGACATCCAATCAAAATCGAGGAAACGTTTTGCTCCGTATAAAAAAATTAACGGAAATCAACGATTGACTGAAATTCGAACAAAATACACTACTCGGCAGCATTCGGTAGATCTACGTAATAGCCGATTGTCATCTGCATTAGCTTGGCTGGTGACATAATCAGTATTCCCCAATGATTCCCGGTTTTGATTGGCTGAGTCGTATTAGATACGCTATTTTTACAGACCAAAACGTTATTTTTAATCTTTGGAATTTCCTATTCTATGTGTTTCGTCGGGCGCTCTTCGATCTTGATACGCTACCTGCCGATTATCAAATGCGTATTTCTTATTTTGAATGCGTATCTGTACGCATTTTTATAAAAGTAAATGCGTATTTAGATCAAATCAATGCGTATTTTACGCAAATACGCATCCTATCTGGAGCTCTGATTATGACCAAACAGCTTTTACTTATTTTACTTAAAGTCTTTTAAAGATAAGAATTATTCACTGCAACTTCAAGGGCCAGTCTAAAGGAATATAAGCAATACTGATATTACATCAATGATTGATGTGTTATCAGTATTGCTAGAGTTGTTTATTGTATTGGTTAAGATATATCAACATTTTCTCTATTACACTAGGTTGATATGGAAACCCTGTCAAACCACTATGGTGTGATGAAGGAAGACACATTCAGAGGTCATGTCACAAGATGCCCACCTATGGTTGATAATGTAAACATTCTTAAAGCAAAATACTCAGGGTTCAAACACCAGATGTTTATGATGAGGTTTGCCTACTTAGTCTTGGGCTCTGTTGGGCACCTTTCTATAGTACAAATGCAATAAGAATCAACAGCAACATTTAGATCATCGTTTAACTTCACATTTTTATTTGAAACATATATATACAAAAATATTGAAATATATGGATTTGTTTTAGAAGGTCAACATAGATCTATATTAAAGAGAGAATTTCACCAGAGAAAATACGGATTACACTTACAGTACCTCAAAGCATATCTTCGATTAGATAAGAATTAGAAATATACTAACTTGTAAACGCTGTACACAGAAAGTACATTTTAAAGAAACAGACAAAACAACAGGATTCCCGTTTCCAATTAACATTAATTCCAATAATTCATGTTTACTCGTATAAGTAAATCCAAGAGCCCTACCAGTTTCACTCTTGATTGTCAATGTTTGAAAACATTATTCTTACACAAAACATAATTCAATTTGCGTAGATCTACGTCATAGAACAAATATATGACGTCGAACTATTGAAAGTATGTCACGCACTACTGAAAATGTAGGTCAACGGTCAGTCTAAATGGGTTCGACTCGACAATTTTTCATATCCATTTCGGTCATTCCGGATTTTCGTAATTCCGTCATTACAGAGTTGTCGTTCATGCGGGACGGTATACCGTCTTCCGGTGTCAATGTAAATAAGCGCTATCGGTGGGGAAGAACCGCTTCTGCATTCATAAATGCCATAATTTTACGGATAAAATTGGAAATTTTGTACTGCACAAGCTATATCGAAAGAGGCAGATGCAAGACGAGCTTGGATTCGTGTAATAAGTCGCAAGAATTAGAACCAAACATCGTATCTGGCCTAGGCATGTACCCGAGTCTGAGAGACAGTATAGTAGGCCTATTAGCCGAAACGCGTCTACATACAGATCGTTGGGAGATTCCAACAAAGGAACATCAGCGGAGAGAAGAAAGAGAAATCCCATCGTAATATAGTCCCAACACACTAAACGCTTACATATCAAAGTAGATCTAGATCTTATTCTAGTCTATTGAGACAGAAGGAGAAAATGCTGGTTATCAGGGTGATCTTACATTTTGCTAAAATGTTTCCCAAAGTATTTTCTATTAAGTAAAACCAGGTCTTGTTTGGGGAAGCTTTACGAACAAACAATGAATTACATAGACCTACTTGAACGAAATAGCGAAGTTTTGAGAGAAGAGAAAAACATGATGACTTTGCTTTTCCCTCAATAGTTCCTATTCTACAATCTACACCAAACTGTTCTTCTTAGTAGATCTACGTATCATAGTCTACAGCCTGCTTCAAATTTGAATTAAATTTGAAATGATGGTTTATTATGTTAACCCTTTCCTATCTAATAATAATTCTTTGTTTTGATGCCCACAAAAAAGCAAAATCAGAATCATTCTGACAATTAGCAAGACTTAATTTGGAAAGGATCATAATTAGGCCTATTTTGTTGTATGTGTAAGGGTTTTAAAAAATCCGCCATTTTTTCGGCACATTTAAAAACGAATTCTTCGTTGTTGTTGTTGTTGTTTTTTTTTTAATTCTTTTTTCTTAAGTCCTGTATTTGACCTCAGTAGATTGTTTGGAAAAACATTGAGAAAAAAGAAATTTGACGATAGGCTAGTCAGAAATATCGCCTCTTTCCTCAATATTTTCTGTGCTTTAACATTCACTTATTCTATTTCCGATTTTAATCGTTTTCCGACATTGGAAAACCGTGTGGAGCTAAATTCGGTCTTTTCGTAATTCCGGTAAAACAGAGTTGTCGTTCCTGTGGGACGGTATGTTAACTTCCATTTGCCTGTTTGACAAGCGGCAACTTTAATATTTTCGTAAATTCAATGAGTAATTAAATGAAAATGATTTTTATTGTAACTTAATAATGGAATCTAATAATACCCCTGCATCTTCCATCATTTTTAGATCGTTCGGAGATCTATAACAAAAGAAATCTGCCATAATCCGATGATAGGTTATCATTGAAAATATTTTCCCCCGTGGCGTGTCTCAAATCAGACGAGTGTCGATTTGTGACGTCATGACTTTGCCTTGCTTACTCTAGTCATATGACGTCATAGAAATAAAAAGAGGGGCAACTTTGGGGAAAAAGATACATGTATATATACATGAACGATGTGAGCGAGTTTTTCCAAACAAATATTTTGTAACTGTTTGTAAGAACATTCCGCTCCACGCGGTTTTCCACTGTCGGAAAACGATTAAAATCGGAAATAGAATAAGTGAATGTTAAAGCACAAAAAATATTGAGGAAAGAGGAGATATTTCTGACTATCGTCAAATTGCTTCCTTTTTCTCAATGTTTTTCCAAACAATTTACTGAGGTCAAATACAGGACTTAAGAAAAATGTTGAAAAAAATTGAAGAATTCGTTTTTAAATGTGCCGAAAAAATGACGGATTTTTTTTAAACCCTTACCCATACAACAAACTATTATGGTCCTTTCCAAATTAAGTCTTGCTAATTGTCAGAATGATTCTGATTTTGCTATTTTGTGGGCATCAAAACAAAGAATTAGATAGGAAAGGGTTAACATAATAAAACATAATTTGAAGCAGGCTGTAGACCATGATACGTAGATCTACTAAGAAGAACAGTTTGGTGTAGATTGTAGAATAGGAACTATTGAGGGAAAAGCAGTCAGCATGTTTATCATCTTCTCTCAAAACTTTGCTATTTCGTTCAAGTAGATACATTCATTGTTTGTTCGTTAAAGCTTTCCCAAACAAGACCTGGTTTTACTTCATAGAAAATACTTCTTAAAACATTTTGGCAAAATGTAAGAGCACCCTGATAACCAGCATTTTCTCCTTCTGTCTCAATAGACTAGATCTACTTTGTAATGTAAGCGTTTAGTGTGTTGGGATTATGTTGCGATGGGATTTCTCTTCTCTCCGCTGAGGTTCCTTTGTTGGAATCTCCCGACGATCTACGCGTTTCGGCTAATAGGCCACTGTCACTCAGACTCGGGTATGCCTAGGCCAGATACGATGTTTGGTTCTAATTCTTGCGACTTATTACACAAATCCAAGCTCGTCTTGCATTTACCTCTTTCGATATAGTTTGTGCAGTTCAAAATTTCCAATTTTATCCGCAAAATCATGGCATTTATGAATGCAGTAGCGGTTCTTTCCTACCGATAACGCTTATTTACATTGACACCGGAAGACGGTATACCGTCCCGCATGAACGACAACTCTGTAACGACGGAATTACGAAAATCCGGAATGTTCTTACAAACAGTTACAAAATATTTGTTTGCAAAAAACTCGCTCACAGCGTTCATGTATATAAACATGTATTTTTTCCCCAAAGTTGCCCCTCTTTTTATTTCTATGACGTCATATGACTAGAGTAAGCAAGGCAAAGTCATGACGTCACAAATGGACACTCGCCTGATTTGAGGCACGCCACGGGGAAAAATATTTTCAATGATAACCTATCATCGGATTATGGCAGATTTCTTTTGTTATAGATCTCCGAACGATCTGAAAATGATGGAAGGTGCAGAGGTATTATTAGATTTCATTATTAAATTACAATAAAAATCATTTTCATTTAATTACTCATTGAATTTACGAAAATATTAAAGTTGCCGCTTGTCAAACAGGCAAATGGAAGTAAACATACCGTCCCGCAGGAACGACAACTCTGTATTACCGGAATTACGAAAAGACCAAATATTAGATCTAGCTGCGATATCGTAGCCACAGACTTGATGTCGGGTATTGGTTTGGGTCAGAATCAAAATTCAATAAGGTTTCGGTTACATTATTGCAACTAATGTCATATTGCCAGGACACAATCTCATAGTTCTTATTCGAAGTTATGTTCCCTGAATCAGGATGAGATATCTGCCATCGCTAACATATCTAGCAGGATATTAGGTAGGAATTTGGTATACTCGATTTTATTTCGCATTTCAGTGTGGGGCTTAGCTGCAATATCGTAGCCACGAACTTGATGATGGGTATTGGTTTAAACCCAGATCAATATTCAAAAAGGTTTGGGCAACATTATTGCAACTATGTCGGGCTAAGCTAGGAGGTCATTCGACGAGTTCACTTCTCAATACTTTGGTCAATACGGGGGAAAACGTGCAGCACGGGCGTGCACGCTTTTCTAAATTGATAGAATGTACCGCAACAATGTATACATCGAAAAGTTGTTTCAACGAGTCGTTTACTAGGCTCCACACCACTTCCGAAAAAATGCAGTATAGACTAGATCTACTTATTTTTCAAGGTAAACAATGCTTTGCTTATTATGTTTTAGATAGATAGAACTAAAGATGTGAATAAGGTCCTTTCATTTATGTTTTAGTCTGTACCCACAGAACACACTTCCGGAGGCAAAGACGATGGGTTGATGGGAAATCAACATTGTATACATGGAAATTATTACTAAATCATAAAATTAATCGACATTATCAACACGAGGCTCCCTAAATATGTGGAGAAAACAATGACGACGCACTTGCATTCAATATAACGCGATAAAGAGCACGTGCATTCAACATTAAAACGCTTTGGGTTCGAGAGTATTGTTTCCAAAACGCTTTGGGATTGAGAGTATGTTACTAAAATAGCAAATACTAAACGTTTGAGCGGCGTTTTAAAACTCCAAGGACGACTTTCGGAGGCTGTTGTGTGCGGGGGGTCTTAGATGAAACAACCTTTTTCAAATAAAAGCATTTAAAAACAACTATCATAACAATATATACATTTTTACGTCGCACCATTCGTCAGAACTCGACTGATTTTGTGAGCCTGACAACACCCGAGTGTACAATACGATCTTGACACACGTAATGTGACCACAATCGCAATGTGAGCTTCGCTGTGGCAGTGATAATTTACCTCTGACAAATTCGCTGTTAGGAGTTGATACTTAAATTGTATTGCTGCCATTTCACCAATACAAAATCCAACCCGAGTCGCAGCAGCTCATCCCTTGAGCAGATGATTTGTTAAAAGAAACGTCCACGAGTGAGTGGCACATGTATTTTCCCAAATACAAGACAGGCTATTTTTCCGAATGAAATCTGTATTTTTGGCAAAATTAGTAGCTACATTCAGTCATCTTGAATTCACATAATGCCTATAATGTATTTTGATATTCCTTTAATATGTGTAATCAAAGCGTCCCTTTGGAAACAATACAAGGATTGATAAGTGTTCTGCACTTTTACTGTAAAAACGAATTGATTTATTTCCTTCTGCTGGGGCAATTGAAAATAGTTCATTGTCATCAGACGGTTGAAGACAAGAGTCGTAATGCAGACATTTTCTTCTCCATTTTACTTACTGAAGATTCTATCTCTGTACTTGAATGCCCATGTGTAATGCAATCATCAGGTTTGGAAATTTGAAATTGAATATGTCTTTTTTATCTTCTATGTCAGCAGCTGTCTTTGTTTCAGAATGTACATTAAACAAGTTAGCATATGGACATAAATCTTGATCTGTACGTAGATCTAAGTCTTGACAATCAGTATTTTCTTGTTGCACAACATTTTGTCATTCACTATCAGTATCTATAGAGAATGGATTGGTATTTTGTATTCCTATGTAAAGCGAGTTGTTTTTATACGCCCGAAGGGTCGTATTATGTTATGGCTCCGGTCGTCCGTCCGTCCGTCTGTCCGTCCGTTAGCAAATTCTTGTGTGCGCAACTTCTCCTACAGTTTTGATCGGAATTTGATCAAACTAGCCACAATGAATCTCCATGGTGTCTAGTTGTGCACACCGCTTACGGAATTCAGATAACTCTTTTCGTTCTTGAATTATCTGCCCTTGAATTATAACAAATGCCCATTTTATTGTGTGCGCATTGTGTGCACAACTTCTACCACAGTTTTGATCAGAATTTTATCAAACTAGCCACAATAAATTTCCATGGTGTCTAGTTGTACACACTGCTTACGGAAGTGACAAGCCGACAAGCCCCTCTCGGGCGTATATGCGCCGCTCTGCGAAGCTCTTGTTTTATTAAGTTATCCATACCTGCCATGCCTTTTGCTGGTCTAATGTACTAACTCAGTGTCAAAGACGTGTACATTGTGTTAGTTGAAGCATTGTCGCGTTAGAACTCGGAGGTGGTCTTGCTAATTCTGTACATGTGTCCACAATATCAACAGGGACATTTAAAACTGAACAAGAAATAGATTTCTGCCCCCCCCCCTTTGGTCATGCAAATAGTTTCATAAACGGTATTCGCCGAGCGAGCAACAACAGTCATATCCTGCTCATATCCCCACAACAATAATAACGACGATAAAATAAGCGCGTTCTACAGTGCTCTTAGTACCACTCTGGAGCATATCCAGCGCACAATTTTCTCTTGGTAGCTGGGGATTTCACCGCTTGGCAATCTCTACGCAGCTAACACTGTATTTATGAAGAACAATGTTCAACTCTGGACTTTTGAGTATCCTATTATGCAGAGCAAAAATAGATCCGTAAATGGTCCGTAAACAGTGGCAGAATACCCTAAAAGATTGCCAAGTATACCAAACTTTCACTTCCGTAGGATCTGATCATAGAATAGTCTCTGTAAAGGTTAAACCGAGTTTTAGGGTTTCGATGAAATCAAAATCAGAACCCATGAAAGCCATTGATTGGAAAGCGGTTTACTATGACAAAAATCTGTCATCTCAGTATGCATTTAATGTATTCAATAGAGACCTCTCTCGCTTTGACACGGAAAGCCCGTTAGATTCAAGTAATATAGACCTACCATGCGGAAGCTTGATTTAAGCTAATGAAGATGTGGATCTACACTTCCCAAACAGACAAAGTCACAAAAGAATCCGACTAGTTCAAGCATCAAACTCTCAGAGGCACGAGGAAATCTCAAAAGTATTTCATCATTGTACCACTGTCACCCTTCTCCAAACAACAGACAGAAGTAAGCAAGCGCTAAGAAGTCCATAGGCAATGCGTATCTTGAGGCAGAGGAAGCATATGTTAATGGAAAAATAAATGAAATCTAGAATCTCCATATATTAACTAACAGCATTCTGCAACCTGGAAAACCATAAATGAGCCGACAAAGGTTCAAAGCCTCCACCAACAATCAAGGATAGTAGCCGAGAGCGACGGCTTGGTAACTGGCTTTCTCATATCAAAAAACCTTGGTAATCCTGCTAGCCTTCCAGATCAAATTACAATTGTCTCTCCCTAAAGTCCATATAAGCAATGCCTTAAATATACCAAAGGGAGAGTTCTCCATCAAAGAATTGAAATGTGCTCTTGAAAAGCAAATGAACAAAGCTCTTGGCTTAAGATCCCGGTGGTCTGTGGAAGAACACTGTTTTTCATCAATTACTTCTTGATCTCTGTAACTGTGCGAAAACGAGCCAAATTTCACCGACCGTTTGGCTACGTTCACAAATCATCCCCATTCCTGAAAAAGGTGATTTGACGCTGCCAATGAATTATCGCGGTATACATATCATTGCTTCCTACAGCTGCAAAAATCTATAACGAGTTGCTACTGAAAAGAATTCGCCCTGAAGTTGAACCGATTCTACGCAAAAACCAAAATGGCTTCCGTCCAGGTCTTTCTACTCTTGTAGAAATCCTCACATTGCGTAGAATAATCGAGGAAATCACATTTTGCAATAAAACTGCGGCTCTCATCTGCGTTGATTTTAGTAAAGTTTTCGACTCAGTCAACCGAGAAATTATGTTTGAAATTCTTGAATTCTATGGCCTACCAGTAGAAATCATTGAGGCATTTAAATAATTATATACAAACCCGCAGGCAACTGTATTAGCCCCGGATGAGGAAATAGAAGACTTTGTCATTATGGCAGGTATCCTCCAAGGCGACACACTAGCACCATTTCTCTTCATCATGGTGAAAGACTACGTAGATACAATTACAGAAAATGGATTAATGTATCAACCTAGAAAAAGCTCACACCATCCTGTTCTTTACATTACCGGTGCTGACTTTGCAGATGAAGTTATAGTCCGACAACCCGATATAGGTATGTTTGCTTAATTTGCATAATATTTCGTCCGATACAACTCCATGGTCAACATAATAAGCTTTGTCTTGTTTAGAATAATAGTTTATGAAGATTAGTACATTGCATTTACTTTACGAAAGGCACAGCGGGTACATTGTATTTTGACTATTAGCAAGTCACCCCAATACCAAAAATGAAATGGCAAAGTTTCAGATTGGTCTAAATTCAGACAACAATTTCAAGTGCAAGTTTAGCCTTTTATGGTGGAAAACATTGTGGAAAATTCTTGACACTCTGCCATGTTATACGATTTTATCTTGTTGGGAATCAAAAGGTGTCACTATGTGTGAATGGTTTAATCAGTTATCAAAAAAGCAAATACTTGTGATTCATCTCCACTGTCAAAACTAGAACTTGTCACAGAACGTGACTTGATAACCCAGCACTAGCTTTCACAAAGGGCAATAATTCGGAAAATAAGCATGGTAGAGTTATGCTTGAACAACACACTTCTCCTTAGTGATATCTATCTGCCCATTAAGTTTCATGATCATAGCTACTTTACTTTCAGAGATATGCTCCGGAGAGATAATTTGTACACGGACGGAAAGTCATATGCATTCGTTTTGCGGGGGTATAATGATCTAGGAAGACTGTACGGCAATAATACTCCTCTGGTCCATTATGTGGTGTGTTACTTCTATGTGTCTGTTCGTGGAATTAATGTTTGAACACAGACCTGGCGCCCGTATTATCAACGACCTTACGACCACGTTTTTGTGTAAACGATTTAAGAAGACGTCTGATTGCACGAGAAATCAGATTGGGCCAATCAGGTATGTTGTTACATGTGATTACGCAAAATATAATCAAGCGACCGTTGATGAAACGTGCCTCATATCTCCAAATGTTTTACATATCCCGAATCAGTCTGTAAATGTGTCATCCTCTGTGTTTCTATACTTGATCGGTTGAATTGAATGGAGTTTTACGTTCCACTAAACAGCTAAGGTCATATGGAGACGGGATCTCAGTTTAAAGTCTCATCCGAAAGAATGGTGAAGCGGGGATCGAACCCCTGTGTTTCAGGTCCAGCGCGTTACTACTGCACCACCCCGCCCCTAGCTCTTGATCTGTCTATGTGAATAACTGATATGCTGTCATAATACCATTGCTCCTCTTCAGTAGTTTAACGCCGTCCGGTTTCAACACTGAGAGACATTTGAATGTCACCATTGGAGCCTCTATAAATTATTTAAAATTTGTCAGTGTAAGCATGAGTCCATTAGCCTTTTTAATATCTCTCTTTCCCAGTTCTAGGTACCATATCGCTGCTTTTAAACGAAAACCTCTAAACTGCAGCTTCTTGTAGAAGCTGCAGTTACGAAGTTTTCGTTGAAAAGCACTGTTATTCTGCTTCGTATTTGTTCCCAACAACCCAATGTGTAAACGATGCATTCATACGGAAAGAAGTTCTCTCAAGCTTCGTGCCTCTCAATCCAGCGGGTTCTGCACAGGCCATGCAGTTTCTTCCTGTCAGTATCGGTCTCTGACCTACATATTACTTTTTCAAACGAACGCTGCCTTTTTTCTGAGAACTGAAAGAAGAATGATGTTTCATTGCATGTAATTGTCCGAGCCCATGTTCAGATCATCAGAATAGTACAGGTTTTCAAGATCACTAGGTTTAGAATGTGTGAACTGCAGTTAGTATAAAGGACCAAAGAATTTAATTCGGACAAGCGGCCTTTAACACCTACACGAGCTGATTACATATTCGAGGCACCATCGTATACCCCTGGCTCACTGCAGTCTTTTATATGAAACCCCCAATCATTAACTTTGTCATTATGGTATTGGTTATCACTTCTACTGTTATGTTTTTCTTTCGATGAAAACTGAACAAATTCTTCTCGTATTGGGGCTTTTTCATCAACAATTGTCGGTTGCTCAGTGTAAGAGCAGCCAGTTACCTCATCACACATAATGGAATAAAATTTGGCCTACTTCACTTCTGGTATAATGGTATTTCTTATCTATTCTCTCATAGTGTTGATAAGTTCATTCTTGGCTGCCTAACTAGCATAAGTGGTATTCTTTCCACAATTTTAAGAGTGATTTTTAGACATTATCTCAAGATTTTTGTTGAAACTTAATAAAGTCTCGAAAATCCCTTTGTTGGTAGTTGGATCTGCTGTACTATCACCTCTGTATCCCCGAATGGCCATTCTATTTTTTTCCACACTCTTCAACACATTTGGCGACACTTGTGATGACTTCAAGGGTTTCCTTATCAGTTCCTATCTATGTATACTTATCTGGAACTCAATGTTCCTTTCAGGTTGTCTTTGGTTGTAAAGAAATTTGTCATGTGCTAGCTGGGCATCTAAACGGTAGTTATTTAGTTGATGTTGACCACATATTTCTCTGATTTTAGAGTATTGACCAAGGCTATCTTTTGTTGCGAACAAAACACGGGGAAAACAAAAACCACCATCAACATTGGAACTATACTCCAACCAGGGATATATTGGATTCCATTGGTGACGAAATGCTCTTCTATAATTGTTCATGTCAAATTTAGAGTAATGATACTTGTCACGTGTTCTAAAATGTTTATCTATAATCTCTAGCTTTTCTGTGGTAGTTAAATTCCGCAAATTTGATTATCCATTTAAGTATTTATAACATCTGTCCCATGAAGACGGTTGGAGATTGGCATTGAATTTTCAGTCCGTCTTTTTGGTTGCTGTTGGATTATTGAAGAGGACGTTGGTTCCTCTAAGTCATTTCTAGTAGAGGGTAAACATTCTGTCTCTTCCTGCAGTAATCTCTTGACTGGGTGACTGGTCAGAACTGTCATCCGGTACCATATACCTGCTACAAAGTTATTTCTATTAAAAGACTGCACATCACATACGCTGTCACATGACTAGCTTAACTTTCCCAAAACACCAGTTCAGTCCTGGTTATGATGTCCATTTAAGATAATTGCAAGGTAAAACAAAGTATTTATAGTCTTTCCGGTCAATATTCGGCTGCGCCTTTGCATACAGATGTAAATTAATCAGGGAACATAGTTATGCTGACTTTTTTGCTTTGTCATGCGACAAACCGGGACTAATATGACTAAAATGATTTTTTAAACATACATAATCACTTATTTGCGGATAATGTTCTGTAAAAATGTACATAATTAAACTATGGCCTTCACTTTTTCTCTGAGCGACTAGTTGTTGATTATTCTCGATAGGAAAATACATCTTCTGCTTGCTATTTGAAAACCAGTCGGTTGTCGTAAAATCGCACCTTTATGGCCTTTACCTATGTAATGTAAGAAATACCATACTGAAAGAAATCAAACCTCCTCTGAAAAATCGAACCCCCATTCAAAATTGAACATCACACATGCACTTGTCCTCTGGAATAAATATTTTTGAATGGACGGACACAGAGTTTGGAATCATAGTACAATGCCAGTCTATTTGCTCTCTTTTTCTCAGGTTCCTTTAATTTTGACTTTTTTTTATGTTTTATTTCTTAATTTATCATTTTCTTTTAATGTTAAGTTTACTTTTGATTCAATAGCTCGTTTTCGTCTCTTAAACACATTCTTTTTCATTTTGAGATTTCGCCTGATCTGATGATAGTTTTGCCCATTCAGTCTAAAGCTCTTTTTTCACAGCGTAATCTGTCATTTTCCGTGTGTTTTTTTTTTCACATTCCTTTCTTAATATGTTTTTGTCATTTTTAGCTTTTTGTCTGATCTGATGATAGTTTGTACCATTCAGCCTTCTGTCGTAATCGATCTTTCTCATTAATAGCTCTTTTAGTTTAAATGGTATTTCTTTTCGTGTTATTTCTTTGCGTCATCTATCTCTGACATTTTCAGCTATTTTCTAATCAGATGACAGTTTCTTTTCATTCCGTTTCCTTTTGCATCCTATCGCTAATTTATTGATAGATCTGTAGCACTAAACTTTTCAATTGTCTTTCTAACACGATCTTTTGTCTCTTGCATATTTTTGTATAGTGGATATAATTTTTGTTCTTTTTCTGAGTATGAGTAGGTAAAACAAATAAAATAATGCGTTTTAGCCTTGCCCATTGAACAACTCTCAAATTGATATGAGATCTTTGGCCATCATAAAAGCTTACAGCGGGGCTAGCCTCGCAACTTTTTCTCAGGTACATACTCAGATGTGATGGAGATAGTGTTTTAAATATCACTATTGCTCCAAACACTCCTTGAAACAGTATCATCAGGAGTGCTACCATTCAACAAGCTGGCAGTCAAACGAATTCCATGAATTGCACAAAATGGAGGTATTTGCAGAAATTGGGCATTACCGCAACCTAAAGCGGTAATATTTAGAATGCTGACATTACAGCCTGAGATTCAATTTGTCCAGAGACAACAAGTGGAGACTTATGTCTGGTACTTAAACCTTTCTCATCTACATTTTAAGGTTTCTCTGGACAGTTACATAGGTTATAAACTCAGTTCCATGAATAAGTGTGCACTTTAATTTCCTGTTTTTTCTCTTTTTTCGTCGAAAATAAAAAGTTATTTTCTTATTTAGATCGTGGTGGTATGAAAACAAAATTAAAAAATATGAAAACGTACGCACAAACATTAAAATTCCATTAATTTTAGGACGTTAAAATTGATTGTTCATTCAATACCTGTTATGGCCACCTCTTCTCCATATTCAGGCGTGTCATCCTCGGAAACCCAGCGGTCACAGCTTCGCTACATGACGTAGCGTAGCTATGACCGCTGGAATTCCGAGGATGCAGGCGAGTGTGCGACATCGCATAGACCTCACATAACGCAATATCGCAGCAGGAATCTTATTCATTTCCCGCATAAGAGCAGTGGTCAAAGCCTCGCAACTTTCTTTCATGTACATACTCAGATGTGATTGGAGATAGTGTTTTAATATCAATATTGCTCTTAACACTCTCTGAAACAGTATCACCAGTCCTAGGAGTGCTTCCATTCAACAAGCTTGAAGTCAAACGAATTCCAGGAAATGCAAAAAAATGGAGGTATTTGCAGAAATTGGGCATTACCGCAACTTACAGTTGTAATATGTAGAATGCTGACACTACAGCGAGAGATTTAATTTGTCCAGAGACAAGTGGAGGCTTACTCAAACCTTTCTCTTCTAAATTATAACGTTTCTCTGGACAATTACATAGGTTATAAACTCAGTTTCGTGAATAAGTGTGCACTCAATTTCCTTTTATTTCTCTTTTTTCGTCAAAATTGAAGTTATTTCTTTTTCTTATTTAGATCGTGGTGGTATGAAAACAAAATTTTAAAAAAATGAAAACGTACGCACAAACATTAAAATTCCATTAATTTTTAGGAATTAAAAATTGATTGTTCATTCAATACCTGTTATGGCCACCTCTCCTCCCTATTCAGGCGAGTCATCCTCGGAAACCCAGCGGTCACAGCTTCGCTAGCTATGACCGCTGGATTGCCGAGGATGCAGGCGCGTGTGCGACATCGCATGGACCCGACATAACGCAATATCACTGCAGCAGAAATTTTATTCCATTCCCGTAAGAGAGCAGTGATCAAATCATGAAGATTATAGACGTTTCGCCTTGATCGAAATAATCCCGAACATGCTCAATTGGATTCATTTTCGGTAACAAAGCTGCCCAGGGAAGAAGGTCAATATAGTTTCTGTTTAGAAACTGACGACTGATTCATGCCGCATGGGGACGTGCGATGTCATGCACAAGGTTAGGAGGACCATGTCTACTCAAAAAGGAATTGCTTGGTCGATATACAGTACAGCTTGTGGGTTTTTGTTCTATTTTTTGCCACGCATCACCCCGATGTGATTTTCCACTTAACCACCACAAATCACTGTGATTCCCGTGGACAAGCGTAGACCACGGAATTCGCGGTGATGCGTAGGGATTGAGAGTGGAAAAACGCGGTGGTCGCAATGGAAAATCACCCCGATTTTTTTTTAGTTTTTAATTTTTTTTTTTGTCCACGGTGGTCGAGTGTTCCACCCAAAATGCCCGAGCTGTACTGTATTCCCGAATATTCAAGTTCCCCCGAATGACAACATATTTGTCTTACGTCTACTCATAATTTCCTCCCCACACTATGACACTCCCACCTCCCAATTTGTCCCACTTCAAAGCACAGTTGTCACCGAACCGCTCCTAGTAAACACCCGCAAGCGACCGTTATGATGACTCGGATTAAATCTGGATGCATCCTAGAAAAATACTTTGCTATCGACCCCAACGCAAATGACGTATTTTCCATTGTTACCGCACAGCGTATTGTTAGAACCGGTCCAACATACGACGTCCTTCAGCGGATCGGAATCCCAGAGTTCCATAATCGCCGCTAAACAGTTTGGCGACTGACATCATTATGGTCTAGCGGTGCAAGAGGCTGGTTAGAATTAACCTACGATTACGTAGGTGCGTTAACGTTATTAGCCTATCGATTCGGCCAGTGGTTGGTCTATCGGGTCAACGGTAACCGGCAACGCCACCTGTTAGTTGGAACCAATTTCTTAAACGGAGGATGGTATTTCTGTGACAGGCTAACGCCCTACTCACGTTCAATACGCTATCACTCCAAGCAAGTACTAGTATAATCAACGCTTGGAAGCGCTGATTTTCACATAGACTAGGCATGTTTGTTTACTTTAAGAAATTAAAACAATTGCATGTTTTCTTTATGAGAGGAAAAATGTGTATAGTGCACCAATATTACCTCGGGACAAATTTATTGTCCGTTAGTTGATCGCCTTAAGAAAACTTTGTCGAAGTGGGGTCATTACACGTGTAGATGTCCCGGGTTCACATATTCCTTTGATGTTGCCTTAGCTCCCTGGAGTTCTATTTTTCTGCGTCGCCTCCTGCGCAAAATTGTAATATGCCCTCTCGGTCTGGGCGCTATGGCACAGTTACCGAGAGGTGTTGGCGGCGTTGCCCGGATCATAGGGATGGCCAGCCACTTTCTGTTCAGGGTCGAACTGAATTAGCCCTGAATCCCGTCTTCTGCCAAACGGTCTTAAACATCCGAGACACTTGTTATGCCGCGGGCGCCGTTGGCGAGCCACATGTTCAGGGTTGCCGTACGGCGATGCCGAAGAGCCTGCTCGCAGGCGACGCAGTTCTAGATAGTGGCCGTAGGCGACGAGGTCGGACCAGCGGCTCCGGGTTTGGACCACGATCACGCCTAGCGCGGGCACGCTCTCTGATAGGTGTTCTGTGCAAATTTCTGAAATAGTGACCTCTGGCTCATCCCTGCGGGCCATCCTACAGACATCCCAGTCTCTGTCAGTGACGCGGATGGCCAGCTTTGACTCACGGAGGGTCTGAGCGCGCCACATACTATGTCAGTCGCGCAGATTGCGAGGTACCCGTCCAATTATTGCCAGGCAAAACCGGACGGGGCACACCTTGGCGTTAACACCCGAAACGAGTTTGCTCGCGGACAGTCTGGCGTAATTCCCCAGAAGGGCACATTCATAGTTACTGCCCCCGAGCTCGTCCAGGTGGCACCTCTTACTGCGGGGTTTTAATCTTTTGATGAGGTCCCCACATTCGGGGGGGGGGGCAGTCTGCATGTTTCTGAGCTGAGTTGGTATATGCTAGGTGGTCCCATCTAGTGTTAGGGATGCTTCGAAATAAAGCACTCGAGGATTATGATTATGAACTGTCATTTCTGAAGTCCAAGATAATTATGCAACCAGGATTTCACGTTGCTTATGTATTTAACACTAATTCTAGGTGATAAGAGTGAAAAACACCGTTTCTATTGATATCATTCATCGGTGCAGTATTCTTTGTAAGGAACTGATACTAATCACTGTAATCAGCAAGGATACTTGAAAAAAGTTTCATTTATAACGCAACATTCGGTTATAGCTCACCTGAGCAAAGAGCTCAAGGTGATCTATTGTGATCGCTTTTGTCTGTCCGTCTGTCCACTCTAACATCCACATTCTGTTGGTCAATCTTGATCAAACCTTGTCAAAACAAGCATGGTCATAAGTTCTCGGATGAGTTCGATTATGGACCAGATCGAACCAGAAAGTGCAGAGTTATCTGCCCCTGAATGTCTAAAAATGATGTTTTTAACTTTTTTTACACGCTAGCATCTACAATTATCAACCAATCAATACAATGATACAATGTCGGGGTTTATAAGATCTTGGACGACTTCGATTTTCAGTCTGATCAGACAAGAAAGTCGAGAGAAATGTGCCCTTGAACTTGACAAAATTGCCGTTTTCGACTGTTTTCGACATTGCTTACACTCTAGAACCTACAATTATTCACCAGTCAAAACAAAACTTGGACATAATGTTTGAGACCATATGAGACCATTTGATCTCGGGTGAGTTGAATTTTCAGTCTGATCAGACAAGAAAGTTGAGAGTTATGTGCCCTTAAATTTGACAAAATTGACTTTTTTGACTGTTTTCGACCTCGTTTACATTCTAGAATCTACAATTATCGACCAATCAAGACAAAACTGTAACATAATGTTGGAGACTATGAGATCACATATGAATTCGATTTTCAGTCTTATCAGATAAGAAAGTCTAGACTTATAGGCCCTTGAATTTGCCGTTTTCGACCTTGTTTACAGTCTAGCATCTACAATAATTGACCAATCAAGACAAGAATTGGACATGACGTTGGAGACCATAAGATCTCGGATGATTTTGAATTAAGACCTGAAGATAAGAAAGTGAGTAATGCACACACGAATTTGACAAAATTACTGATATCAACTTTTTTTACTCTAACAACTACAAATATTAACCAAACAAGATAAAAGTTTGACAATCTCGATTTTGGATGAGTTAAAATTTCAGCATAATTAGACCAGAAATTGCCGAGTTATCTGCCCTTGAATTTTACGTCCTATATCTACGGCTATAGTACGAGCTCCGTGATTGGCTATCTAAAAATGGAGGTATACCGATAAAGATGTAAGTATACCTATAATCGGTTTACCGCTGAAAATATGACGGTATATCGATATTTTTAGCGGTATACTTTATATTTTGATTGTAGGTATGTGCTAGCACTATCGTGTCTTTAGACTCTCTTCGCGCGCCATAATATCAACCACAAATAAGGACCAATCATGACAATATTGGACACAATGTTGATGACTACAAGTTTGTCCTAAATTCACAAATGTTAATTGATTTTAACAAAACTGTTGCTCATATAATCTTGGTTCATGTGAGCGATTTACGACCATCATGGTCCTCTTGTTTCTATTTTGACTGGAATCACAACGTCTCTTTGTAATCTAATCCCGTGTGAATTGCTGTGTGATATTAAACTACTGCAGAAAGCTACATTCGCATTTTGTCGGTGTTATCATATGATGCTTATTTAACATTACGCATATCCTACAGGTCCATGAAAATATTTCTCCTTGTCACCGCAAATATTATCTTTAGAAATCTTCATAAAGCTTCGTTGTGTTCATTTCCAATGGAATGATTCACCATGAAGCAATGTACCACCCTGCATTAGGTATACATGGTTACTACATAAAAGACCCCGAAACATAATTATCTAAATATATCTTATATATTGAATATGTTTTTTAATGGATCTTTACACTGCCAGCTAAAGCATTTTTGCTGAAACACATCCGATAGCTTCATAGATAGGGAACCCGTATGGTTCTATAATATCCATCAAATTGTACAGTACAAATTGGTCAGCTATTTATTTACTTACGTCTGTGCAAACGATGTACACGCCCCAGAGACACTCCCTCTGGACCAAAAAAATATAAAAAAAAAACATTAGGCTGTGGCCTTAGTAATCATATACTGTAGATTTACATTTAGAAATTCCGATATGGCTTTATATCCTGCATTGACAAATCCTAATTTGTGGAGCTTTCTTATTACATGTGATATGAGGTACCTCGTTAGAATACCGGGTATCATAGTAATCTTAAAGAATGTTTAAATTGTCTTTCATGAGGCTCTTATGTCATGACCATATCGCAATACTAAAAACGTATTTCTCTTTTGAAGTACAATTTGTTGATGATAATATTACCAAGATCCCCCTAAATATTTTACAGAAGCTTTCAACGTTCCTTTTTCTCGGCATGGTTTCGAGTAAAAAATGTTTTTGTTACTTTGGCACAAATTTGACTTTGTCGTCATTAAAGTGACATTTCAGATTTTTTCTCGTAAATTTCACTTTTATTATTATCTAAAAGAGCACATTTTCTTATGAAAATTTCGAGCCAAAATATTGCGCCGTTTACGAGAAATATTCATTTTTGTGTTAAATAAAACAAATTGTTGTCCACAACAGTTCAGATGTATATAGAAATTGTCGTTTCTGTCTCAACTTTAAAGGCGTGTTTATCGCTTATCCTCAACAATTTCAAACAACTGATAGCATTTATATCCATTATTGTTGGCGCAAGATCGTATGACACATGTTTACATTTTTCCAAATGTAAACAAAACAGTGTTGTGTGAAAGATGAATAAATTCTTCATAAGTAGTGACGTAGACATGTTGAAAATTTAGGTACAGTGATATTACTACCTGTTCACTGTTCAGAGTTTTCTGCGTTTTATCGAATAATGTTTTGTTTAGATTTGAACAAAACGTAAACATGTGCCATACGATCTTGCGCCAACAATAGAATAACCAATCTTGGCATCAAGACATACTTTAAAAATTGACATGAAGATGAAACGTCCCTTTAACGACCAGGGGTAATTTTGGGGCGAGATTTGTGCAAATTCTCTCCTTTTTCTGCCAGAAATCTCACTCAAATATGCTCAATGGGAGAAAAATCTCACAGAGAAATGTGAAATAGTAAGATGTTTGGTAACATCTCTCACTAAAAATTCATTTTCTCTCATAGGTTTTGGCTAAATGAGACATTTTCTCTCGAGCTATTTCAGAGCCAGAATTATCCCTGAACGACTGATGTTTGAAATATCTACCACATCCATCTAAACTCAGTCGTATCATTCTCTGCTTCAAACGGTTTAAACGGCCATAATATATTAACGCAATTATTGATTAAAAGTTTTGCATTTGTTGTGACACGCAGGACCGTAGGAAGCAATTTCATATTGGGTGGGCTAAAACCATTGTGTCTAAATATTGGGGGGCTAATTGGAATTTTTCCTGAATTTTCAGTGTAAAATAAAGATTTTTGGCCGACATTGGGGGGCTAAGCCCTCTATCCCCCCCCCCCCTGTTCCTAGGGGCCTGTCACGTGCTTAATCTACGAAGTACTATGGCTGTAGGACTTGCTTAGCGGAACATACAAAATTCTTTTTTGGTCCAATTAAAGGTGGGGTTGTTCTGCTGCTGGTATTTCTCAGGGATATTTTTGGGCTCAAGATATGCATTGTAATAGTCTTATAATTTTCCATTGTTTTATATCAGTGTCTGATTCCTTTTCAAGTCTTTGAGGTAGCATTGGTGATATACTGCCATCCCATATACCAGGGAATCTATAAAGATATCGGGACACCATCAAAGTCCATGCTGATTTCATCAGCATTGAAATTGGTGTAATTTTATATACCATTTTACATATGACATTTTATTATTGTGACTGTTGAACCTTTTAGTGTTGTACATCATAATATTAGTATAATATACCATTCGATTTTTCGAACGTAGACGGGTGTACATATCAAAGAATTATCTACTTGACTAGTCAAGCTTGAAGATGTTATAACTATATAAGCATTGCTGTAAACATAGATATTATATCCTCGGTAGTATAGTGGTAAGTATCCCCGCCTGTCACGCGGGAGACCGGGGTTCGATTCCCCGCCGGGGAGAGGAATTTTTGCTTTCATTGCAAATGGTTTGTAAACCCATGTACAGTGGTCACACAATCTGCTGTTTCCCGCACAAATATAGACCTTATCATGATTAAAACGAAAATAATATCGATGAGAACCAGGAATATTGATAATAAATGTGATGAGATGATATGCAAATGCGTCTCCATAATAACATGTTTTACAGTTTAAAAGTTTGTTAATAAACATCAGTATATCTAAGAACAACTGTACATTTATAATATAGACCAAACCAAATAAGAAATGGGGAATCGTGTCTGGAGAGTAAGGGGGATGAAGTACGTTTTCCCAATTGTAGAAAGTCGGAAACGACGTCACCATACCTGCCTTGTGAGACGCGGCGTTTCCACGATAAATAACTAGAGTACTAGTGGTCGCTTCTTTTGAATTTCAGGTCTCAATACAGTCCTCAGAATGTTCGGTAATATTCTTGGTTGACTGTTGACCTACCGGGACCCTATTTGCAGCTAATATCTCCTTATTATCATAGACGAAAATCGTCTTCTTCAAATTTCCTTGTTTTCAGAGCCTGGAGTGTGTCATTCTGATAATTGTCTTTTTCACTCTGGTTCATAACTTCGTATCCAGGTCTCAACTATTGCCACAATCCTGTTTAGAAACATATCACCTTTCGAGTAATGAATTGGTCATCCTCTCTTCTCTGTTTCTGCTCTGAACTCAGTGCGTGTGGTACCACGTCAACACGTCGCATATAGCTAATTCACCAGTTAAAATTGTGTGAGAAAGAGCTGTGTCTCCGTCAAAAACTAAGGTTTGAAAAATATCTATTCCAGCGCTACCGTTGAAATACCCAATTTTTTATGTACGAACTTTGTTCTGTCATTGACACGAGGCGAACAAATAATACTCAGGATGGTAAAACATATGTACTGTACCTTTGTATTGTAAACCAATCTACTGTTTCCCGCAAAACATATAGACCATACCCTATTACTATTTTTTTATTTGCAAGTGCGTCTCTCTTATAACATGTTTTATAGGTTAAAAGTTTGTTTATAAACATCAGTATATATCAGGACCACTAAACATTTATGATACAGACCAAACCACAGATGAAACGCGAGCACAACACCCTACAACCCGTTCACATGGATTACACTAGTAATCTTTCACTGGTCAATATCAATTGCACTGTCAGTGTGTTTTATCCCCATAAAGAAATTTTAACTTACGTGTTTGGACTGCATCTATACCTCAGAATATCTGGAGTAGCCCCATGTACCTCTATTTTGTACGACTCGTCATCATCGCAGTGTTCATAAGAGTATCGTCTTATCTGTTTAATTGATACACCCCACATGTAAATGACCTGAGATAATCATTATCTAACTGCTGAAAGTTTTCGACAACTCCTTCAGAATCAAGGCTACCCATTTTCCATCCGACTAGAAAGGGCACTCATCTTCTTGAACTCTTGCCTTAGGAAGGTTTTTGTCTGAGAACTTCGCAACATTACTAGTATATCAGCTTCAACTATATTGTGAGGTTTGTCGGTAGCAAGTGGTGGAAGATGGGCATTCATGGCGGCCGAGATAATTGGAACAAACTTCTTTATGTCCGAGTTATGATGTTTTTCTGTAACACTATAAAAGAATTCGGTATCTTCAAACGTCCATGGTATGCACCAACTACCAACTTAACTTCAGTAACACGCCTTGGCTTGATTTGCGTAGGGTGATGAGATGCCTTCACAGTTTTAAAGTAGAAATAACTGCCATCTCAGATGTTTATGGTCCTATTTTCACCAAAGAAAGTTCTAGCGAACATAATGCTATGTACAATCACACTTTCATGAGTCAAACTACCAACACCAATATAATTAGGAACGTAATGTTGTAACTATTCAGAAACAACAACACGACATTTGCCAAACGGAACACCTGCTGGACAGAACAAGGAGGCAATCTGTCCTAGAGACAGGACTGTCTTCATATTCACCCAAAAATAAAGACAGGACGGAGCCTAGTAAACAGTTCATTACATTAAAGCTTGAGGAGAAACAGCCTTCTCGCTTAAAGATAATTTAATTAATATAAACTTAATTTATAAGACTAGAACTAGTTTGAATGTACTTTTAAAGTAACCATATATCTATACTTAGTTCCATAAATAAGTGTGCACTTAATTTTCTTTTTTCTCTCTCTCTCTCTTCTCATTTTTCATCGAAAGTAAAAAAAAAGGTTTGGTATCATTTTGTAGCTTCGAGTTTCATGAAAATGTCAGACTTGTCAAATTTTGACAAACATACAGTTAGAATTATCTTTTCTCAGTTAAAATGGAGATGGTATGAAAGTTGCAAACGTACACAAAACTGTGGTCACATTAGAATTTTGTTAATTATACGGAATTTTAAGCTGTTCACTCAATATCTGGTATGACCACCTCTGCTTCCTATACAGGCGAGTATGCGACGTCGCATGGACCTCACATAACGCAATATTACAGCAGCAGGAATGTTATTCCATTCCTGAATGAGAGCAGCGGTCAAATCGTGAATATTATTGATGTTTCGCCTTGATCGAACCTTTCTTCCTAAATAATCCCAAACATGTTCGATATGATTCATATCCGGCGACAAAGCTGGCCAGGGAAGAACTTCAATATTGTTTCCGTTTAAAAATTGGCGACTGACTCGTGCCACATGGGGACGTGCATTGTCGTGCATGAGGATAGCAGGACCATGTCTCCTAAAAAAAGGAACTGCCCACAGGCCGCAGAACTTGGTCGACATAGCCCTGGGCATTCAAGTTCCCCTTTATGACAACAAGGTTTGTCCTACGTCTCCCCATGATGCCTCCCCACACCATAACGCTCCCACCTCCAAACCTGTCCCTCTCTACCACACAGTTGTCAACAAACCGCTCTCCTCTCCTCCTTAAAACTCGCATCCGACCGTCATGATGGCTCAGATTAAATCTGGACTCATCAGAGAAAAGTACCCTAGCCCACTGCTGTCGACTCCAACGCAAATGACGTCTTGCCCATTGTAACCGAGCAGCCCGGTGACGTATTGTTAGGACTGGTCCAACATACGGCCTCCAGGCGCGGATCGGAACCCTGGCCTGCCTTAATCGCCGCAAAACAGTTTGACGACTAACACCATATTGCGTAGCGGTGCGAGAGGCTGGTTGGAATCGATTAAGTAGATGCGACAACGTAATTACTCAATCAACTCGACCAGTGGTAGATCTTGGTCTACGGCGATCGGCTACACCACCTGTTTGTTGGAACCGATTTCTCAAACGGAGGATCGTATTTCTGTGGCAGCCTAACGCCCTACTCACGCTCATTGTGCTATCACCACGAGCAAGCATCATCAACGCCTGAATACGCTGATTTTCACTTAGTCTAGGCATGGTTTGCTGTTTTAAGAATTTAAAACAAATGTGATTTTTCTTTATGCGAGGCAAAAAAGATGTACCCAATACAAGTTTTACATCACATGTATACTTAACTAGTGATTCACGTGCAAATCGGGAAAAATCACATTTAACCGACTTGGCCCAATATTTTGTAGTCATACACGTACTTTTGCAAATTATCAATAGTGTATCAATTTTAAATCAGCCCTCTTCAATTTTCATACCAAAACGTCGACTGGATGCTGAAATATTTATGATTAAAAAGTGCACACTTATTTTTGGAACTGAGTATATTTAATCGTATGTTAATATTGAACCTGTCTTTTAACCTTTTTAACCTTTCAGTTCTATATTGGTATGTGTTTATCAAATACGCATTTTGTTGTCTGCAGAAGCTTTCATATTGGAATATGGTAGTTCATTTCTTAGTCATTTGTGAAAGGATTAATATGATCATATAGCAGCTATATATAACATTTTAGCAATTAGTTCATTGTGTTGCTTGTCTCTTTTGTAAAAGTTTAGGATCTTAGAATATCCATCAAATTTTAAACTCTGCTAGGAATAGAGAAATGCCTCTGAGATGACTCAATCATTGCCTCTCTTCCCTACATGTTTACTAGTGTTTTATTAAGATTCATTTTAAAATACGTCTGGTTTTGACATTTGCCCTCTTTTCCAAAGCTTTCTCATAAGAAAACGCTTCCACATCTGGACCATCAATGGATATTCTAAGTAGCCTATCCAAGGCTTCAACAGACATCTTATTCCTAAGACAAGTCATTACCACACAGTGACTCCTTTTGACTCTCCCACAAGATTATGGCTTTGGAAAACATCGTGGAAAATGAAGAAATTGCTTGTGACAAGCAATTTCTTCATTTACCACAATGTTTTCTACGTAAAAAGACCACAATATTCAAAAATTCATTCACTTGAAATTGTCGTCTGCATCATCTTTGATTTTGGACTGGTCTAAAATTGTGTTGTTTGGTAATGGGTTAATAAGATTCTGTCTGCTGAAGCCTATCTCGCAGTCAACTGTGCTGACCGGAGCAACTAAAAATCGACCCGCAGCTCCAGATACAGTGGGGTATACATCTGACGTCTTAATTGCTAAACTAGCTACATTCCTAGCACTACCTACTGACCTATTGTCAATCTTAATTAAAGGGACATTTCATTCCAATTTCAATTTTTAAAGTATATCTTGATGCCAAGATTGGTTATTCTAATGAGTATAAATACTATTAGTTTTTTGAAGTTGTTGCCAATAAGCGAGAAAAACGCATTTTAAGTTGATACATAATCGATAAATTGCATATAAATCCGAACTGTTGTCCACAACAATTTGTTCAATTTTAACACAAAAATATAAATTTCTCGTAAATGTCGCAATATTTTGGCTTGAAATTTTCAGAATTTTCATAAGGAAATATGCTCTTTCAGATAAAAATCAAAGTAAAATTTATGACAAAAAATTCTGATATGTCACTTTAATGTATCTACATATCCTAAAAACATCTCAATCTCCTCCCTACTACCTACATAGCCTAACTTAAATGAACACTCTTCCACTACATCCAGATCCTTAACTTTTTCAATTACCTGTACATCTTGCCTAAACAAACTACTTAAGGCTGACAGGATAGCTGTGTCTTCGTTATCCGAAAACATATCATTTAAACTAGCAACCATGTATTCACTAAATTCACTACAAACTGCCTTAGCTTCTATCCTCTGCGTCTCACTATCCCTAATTGCATGTCCTTGATACTCGAAAGTGAACAAACAATCATCACATACCTTTGGTTCCTGCGGCACATCTTGTAGAAATCTGCTCAATCTAGGTCCAGACTTACCTGATATTCTTTCAATTTGGTTGATTGTTGACATCAGCAAAGGTGACACTTCTGAGAAATCCAAATCTGTGGACTGAATAGACTTGGATAGAACTAAAATAGGTTTAAGGACGTCTGCTAAGTAATGGACCACATACAAGAACTTGTATGTGGTGATCGGCTTATGTAACCTAAGATACTTACCTTAACTCTTCTCTAGGAACACGGAAACTAAACTAGAATGATTCTTAACTAAAGTATATTACTGATACCCCCAAAGCTTAACCAACGTGTATGAAACACTTCCTTAAATTTAGTATGCTCTCCATATATAAGTTTCTGCACTGACTCAAGTACTGCCATACTCCTTGGATTGTTATGGACGTATTTGTACACGTTGTAAAGGATTTCTTGGACCTTCACTAAGTATGGTATCCTGTCAGCGCCAGAGCAACAACTGAGGGCTAGCCTATGTGCTATGCAATGTGTGGCAGTACGCCAGGCACATCTGTCTTAAGCCTACTAACTACTCCTGACTTATACCCTACCATTACACTAGCCCCATCTGTACTGATGCCACAGAGTCCCCTAAGATCTATACCGTTCCCAGCTAAAGTACCTACTACTTTGGTATAGATAGATTCCGATTTAGCACGCTCAAGACTATCTATACCAAGGAAGTAAGTATGAGGTTCTGTGTTTGCAAAGTCATTCTCGGGTATACGTATATACATAATTAAGTTCTGGTGCAGAGAAATGTCTGTCGACTCATCAAACATAAGACAAAACTTTGTACTGTTCTTAATCTTCTCCGAGAGATCGTCCTCCAGTACGGCAGACATGCATGATTGGAAGTCAGCAACTGATGAATGGTGGAGGTAAGTGGTGTGATTATCAAGTTTCAGGTCAGCCAGTTGGGACACACCCTGAAGCCCATAATGGGAATGACTTAACTCTTTCCTGAACAAGACTTGGTTTCCCTAACAGCATAGGCTTTGGAAAACATTGAGACAAAATGAGAAAACGCTCATGACCAACATTTTCTCCTTTTGTCTCAATATTTTATATGCCATATTGTATATTTCAACTACAGCGTGAATCAGGCTGTAGTTTCGAGGCTTTATAACAACACATTTTACAATCGCACATTCTTTCAATTTCCAAGTGTGTTCATGCTCGTGCCGCACGTTTTTATTTCAAACAAAGTATCGAGAAGTAAACTCGTCGAATAACCTCTTTGCTTAGCCCCTTCCTGAAAAGTGAATAATAATGGATTATACCATTCAACTTTTCAAACAGATCATATCTATGTATATCAAAGAATTATCCACTTGACTAGTCAAGCTTGATGATGTTAGATCAATATAAGCATTGCTTTCAACGTATTTAATAGATCCTCGGTAGTATAGTGGTAAGTATCCCCGCCTGTCACGCGGGAGACCGGGGTTCGATTCCCCGCCGGGGAGAGGATTTTTTGCTTTCATTGTTTGTAAACTCATGTACAGTGGTCACACAATCTGCTGTTTCCCGCACAAATATAGACCTTATCATGGTTAAGCCCGGTGACGTATTGTTAGGACTGGTCCAACATACGGCCTCCTGGCGCGGATCGGAACCCTGGCCTGCCTTAATCGCCGCAAAACAGTTTGACGACTAACACCATATTGCGTAGCGGTGCGAGAGGCTGGTTGGAATCGATTAAGTAGGTGCGTCAACGTAATTACTCTATCAACTCGACCAGTGGTAGATCTTGGTCTACCTGGTCTACGGCGATCGGCTACACAACCTGTTTGTTGGAACCGATTTCTCAAACGGAGGATCGTTTTTCTGTGGCAGCCTAACGCCCTACTCACGCTCATTGTGCTATCACCACGAGCAAGCATCATCAACGCCTGAATACCCTGATTTTCACTTAGTCTAGGCATGACTTGCTGTTTTAAGAATTTAAAACAAATGTGATTTTTCTTTATGCGAGGCAAAAAAAGATGTACCCAATACAAATTTTACATCGCATGTATACTTAACTAGTGATTCACGTGCAAATCGGGAAAATCACATTTAACCGACTTGGCCCAATATTTTTGTAGTCATACATGTACTTTTGCAAATTATCAATAGTGTATCAATTTTAAATCAGCCCTCTTTAATTTTCATACCAAAACGTCGACTGGATGCTGAAATATTTATGATTAAAAAGTGCACACTTATTTTTGGAACTGAGTATACTTAATCGTATGTTAATATTGAACCAGTCTTTTAACCTTTTTAACCTTTCAGTTCTATATTGTTAACAAGTTATGTGTTTATCAAATACGCATTTACAGAAGCTTTTATATTGGAATATGGTAGTTCATTTCTTAGTCAATTGTGAAAGGATTTAAAAGATGATCATAATAACAGCTATATATAACATTTTAGCAATTAGTTCATTGTGTTGCTTGTCTCTTTTGTAAAAGTTTAGGATCTTAGAATATCCATCAAATTTTAAACTCTGCTAGGAATAGAGAAATGCCTCTGAAATGACTCAATCATTGCCTCTTTTCCCTACATGTTTACTAGTGTTTTATTAAGATTCATTTTAAAATACGTCTGGTTTTGACATTTGCCCACTTATCCAAAGCGTTCTCATAAGAAAACGCTTCCACATCTGGACCAGCAATGGATACTCTAAGTAGCCTATCTAAGGCTTCAACAGACATCCTATTCCTAAGACAAGTCTTAGGGTTTACGAACTGAGAATGAAAACACCACTTTCTAGCCATACGAAATGCATAAAATAACAAACACTTGTAAATACACTTCACATAAGTTGATTCACCGTGCCGGATTTCAAGATTATGCTTCAAGAAGAAAATAATTTACAAATATTATTTTACTCTATATTCATATACAAGGGAGGTAATTTTGAACATTTTTGTCAAATATTTCCATAAGTATGCATTAATTCAAAATTCTAAAACCATACAAAATGCTTCTGTTTGTATTTGAAATGGAAATGTAACACGGTATAGGAATTACTGTCACTTTTCAAATTTCGCCTCTGGCTCTGCATTTTCATTCTCAGTTCGTGAACCTTAATAAGATTCTGTCTGCTGAAGCCTATCTCGCAATCAACTGTGCTGACCGGAGCAACTAAGAATCGACCCGCAGCTTCAGATACAGTGGGGTATGCATCTGACTTCTTAATTGCTAAACTAGCTACATTCCTAGCACTACCTACTGACCTATTGCCAGTCTTAATTAAAGTGACATTTCATTTCAATTTTCAAAAGTATGTCTTGATGCCAAGATCGGTTATTCTAATGAGTATAAATACTATAAGTTTTTTGAAGTTGTTGCCAATAAGCGAGAAACACGCATTTAAAGTAGAGACATAATCGATAAATTGCATATAAATCCGAACTGTTGTCCACAGCAATTGGTTCAATTTTAACACAAAGGAAGTATGCTCTTTCAGATAAAAGTAAAATTTATGACAAAAAATTCTGAAATGTCTTTATAATGTGTCTACATATCCTAAAAACATCTCAATCTCCTCCCTACTACCTACATAGCCTAACTTAAATGAACACTCTTCCACTACATCCAAATCCTTAACTTTTTCAATTACCTGTACATCTTGCCTAAACAAACTACTTAAGGCAGACAGGATAGCTGTGTCTTCGTTATCCGAAAACATATCATTTAAACTAGCAACCACGTATTCAATAAATTCACTACAAACTGCCTTAGCTTCTGTCCTCTGCTTCTCACTATCCCTAATTGTATGTCCTTGATACTCGAAAGTGAACAATCATCACCTACCTTTGGTTCCTGCGGCACATCTTGAAGAAATTACTCAATCTAGGTCCAGACGTACCTGATATTCTTTCAATTTGGTTGATTGTTGACATCAGCAAAGGTGACACTTCTGAGAAATCCAAATCTGCGCACTGAAAAGATTTGGACGGAACTGAAATATGTTTAAGGACGTCTGCTAAGCAATGGACCCTTAGTGATCGGCTTATGTAAACTTATGGCTTAATTTATGAACATTTCCTTGACTCAAACTTCAGTCAAACTCAACAAAGGACGCTTGAAGTAACTGATTACGCCGTTAGCACGAGATCCCCGGACCAGAAAGACCCAGTAACAAAGTAGTATTCATAGTCAAAATCTTTCTTTTCTTTATAGAGGAAATGTTTCTTAACCCTTTTCTTAATTTGTTATAATCTTTTACAACCCTTTATACCCGTTTCGTCGAAACATCGCTTGAAAGTGATTTTCAGTTAAACTATTTTATAGGAAAGGTCATTCACGTCTTCATAGATAAATCTGTTCGACAAAATACAAAATTTTAATCCTCTGACAAACAACGATGCTTCTGAAAACTTCGAAGGAAAAGAATTATTATGCGGATTTAAAATACGCGTCTTTTCTTATAATGTATTCACAAAATAGCCAAACATCACAGCTCCACTGATAACGTTAGAATCTGTCGATTGAATTTTAATAGTTGTTGCAGACGACAAAATAATTGATGCATAAATTAGAAAATAGATTAGGTTACAGATCTTGCATAGAAAATATCGAGAAAAATGAGAAACTGCTGATCATCAACAATTTTCTCTTTTCTCTAAAAGTTTTCCGATACCACTATTGTCTTATTCATAATGTTAGTTGCCGCACATTTGAAACAGGACTTGTCTAAAATTAAACAATAAAATTGAAAATTAAAATGGTGACAAAAGAAGAAGCGTTTTGGCATTTTCAAAAACTAAAAATTTTACTTTTATATCACAAAAACTTTATTTTATGGAAGAATATGTTTCGGAAGAATAAATTTCAGCAAATTTTCTTTCAAAAATCTGTTAAATGTAGGAGTAAATAAGCATGAGTTTAGCTCAAGGACCGACCTTTTTGCCTCGAGAAATCCTAACTTAGTTTAGTCGCCTCGAACCCTCCTTATGTCTCTGAATACTAACCTGTCCTCAAGAGCGAAATCTAATAAAAAAAACATCGTGCTGGCTGCACGGTAAAATGTAAGAAACCCGTGCAATTCTATTTGAGGTAACTTCAGATAAGTAAGAGTAAGGTTCATTAATTAAGCCATTAGAGACTTACCTGAACTCTCCGCTAGGAACACGGAAACTAAATTTGAATAATTTCTAATTAAAGCATCTACAGATCCCTCATAGCTTGACCAACGTGTATGAAACACTTCCTTAAATTTAGTAGACTCTCCAGATATAAGTTTCTGCACTGACTCAAGTACTGCCGTATTCCTTGGACTATTATGGAAGTATTTGTACACGTTTTTAAGGATTTCTTGGACCTTCACTAAGTATGGTTTGTTACAACGCGTTTTGTAATAAACCTGCAAAATGTAATAAGTATTACAAAACGCGTTGCGATGACATGAAATGTAATAAAATTCTGTACAACGCGTTATGTAATAAAGTCGCAATATGTAATAACTTTTATCACCGACCGAAAAATCGTTAAAAACTTGATGCCGTTAATTGAGTGGGAAGGAAGAAGGCATGAAAATGGCGATTTCGACATTATTTTCTAGGCAAATATTAGAAGATCATAGTGAGAAAACGAAATTTTGATATCGACAAATGCCACATTTTTATCACAATTCTAACTGTATATTGATTCCAATAAGTTACGTTTTATCATTATTTTGCAAGAAATTGATAATGAAAAAGTTGAAAAAAGTTTATTACAAAACGCGTTGCGATAACATGAAATGTAATTGAATTCTGTACAACGCGTTATGTAATAAAGTCGCATTATGTAATAACTTTTTTTCACCGACGAAATTCTCCTTCCAAACTTGATGCCGTTGATTGAGTGAAAATGTTGAAGGCAAGAAAAGGGCGATTTCAACATAATTTTCTATGCACATGTTCTAAGATCATAGTGAAAATATGAAATTTTGATAAAAAAAAACTGGCTCCTTTTATAAATTTCTAACTGTATATGATTCAAATAAGTTATTTCTTATCATTATATTGCAAGAAATTGATAATGAAAAAGTTGAAAAAAGTTTATTACAAAACGCGTTGCGATGACATGAAATGTAATAAAATTCTGTACAACGCGTTATGTAATAAAGTCGCAATATGTAATAACTTTTATCACCGACCGAAAAATCGTTAAAAACTTGATGCCGTTAATTGAGTGGGAAGGAAGAAGGCATGAAAATGGCGATTTCGACATTATTTTCTATGCAAATATTAGAATATCATAGTGAGAAAACGAAATTTTGATATCGACAAATGCCACATTTTTATCACATTTCTAACTGTATATTGATTCCAATAAGTTACGTTTTATCATTATATTGCAAGAAATTGATAATGAAAAAGTTGAAAAAAGTTTATTACAAAACGCGTTGCGATGACATGAAATGTAATAAAATTTTGTACAACGCGTTATGTAATAAAGTCGCAATATGTAATAACTTTTATCACCGACCGAAAAATCATTCAAAACTAGATGCCGTTAATTGAGTGGGAAGGAAGAAGGCATGAAAATGGCGATTTCGACATTATTTTCTAGGCAAATATTAGAATATCATGGTGAGAAAACGAAATTTTGATATCGACAAATGCCACATTTTTAGCACAATTCTAACTGTATATTGATTCCAATAAGGTACGTTTTATCATTATTTTGCAAGAAATTGATAATGAAAAAGTTGAAAAAAGTTTATTACAAAACGCGTTGCGATGACATGAAATGTAATAAAATTCTGTACAACGCGTTATGTAATAAAGTTGCATTATGTAATAACTTTTTTTCACCGACGAAATTCTCCTTCCAAAGTTGATGCCGTTGATTGAGTGAAAATGTTGAAGGCAAGAAAAGGGCGATTTCAACATAATTTTCTATGCACATGTTCTAAGATCATAGTGAAAATATGAATTTTTGATATAAAAAACTGGCTCCTTTTATAAATTTCTAACTGTATATTGATTCAAATAAGTTATTTCTTATCATTATAATGCAAGAAATTGATAATGAAAAAGTTGAAAAAAGTTTATTACAAAACGCGTTGCGATGACATGAAATGTAATAAAATTCTGTACAACGCGTTATGTAATAAAGTTGCATTATGTAATAACTTTTTTTCACCGACGAAATTCTCCTTCCAAAGTTGATGCCGTTGATTGAGTGAAAATGTTGAAGGCAAGAAAAGGGCGATTTCAACATAATTGTCTATGCACATGTTCTAAGATCATAGTGAAAATATGAAATTTTGATATAAAACAATGGCTCCTTTTATAAATTTCTAACTGTATATTGATTCAAATAAGTTATTTCTTATCATTATTATACAAGAAATTGATCATGAAAAAGTTGAAAAAAGTTTATTACAAAACGCGTTGCGATGACATGAAATGTAATAAAATTCTGTACAACGCGTTATGTAATAAAGTCGCAATATGTAATAACTTTTATCACCGACCGAAAAATCATTCAAAACTTGATGCCGTTAATTGAGTGGGAAGGAAGAAGGCATGAAAATGGCGATTTCGACATTATTTTCTAGGCAAATATTAGAAGATCATAGTGAGAAAACGAAATTTTGATATCGACAAATGCAACATTTTTATCACATTTCTAACTGTATATTGATTCCAATCAGTTACGTTTTATCATTATATTGCAAGAAATTGATAATGAAAAAGTTGAAAAAAGTTTATTACAAAACGCGTTGCGATGACATGAAATGTAATAAAATTCTGTACAACGCGTTATGTAATAAAGTCGCAATATGTAATAACTTTTATCACCGACCGAAAAATCATTCAAAACTTGATGCCGTTAATTGAGTGGGAAGGAAGAATGCATGAAAATGGCGATTTCGACATTATTTTCTAGGCAAATATTAGAAGATCATAGTGAGAAAACGAAATTTTGATATCGACAATGCCACATTCTTATCACATTTCTAACTGTATATTGATTCCAATAAGTTACGTTTTATCATTATATTGCAAGAAATTGATAATGAAAAAGTTGAAAAAAGTTTATTACAAAACGCGTTGCGATGACATGAAATGTAATAAAATTCTGTACAACGCGTTATGTAATAAAGTCGCAATATGTAATAACTTTTATCACCGACCGAAAAATCATTCAAAACTTGATGCCGTTAATTGAGTGGGAAGGAAGAATGCATGAAAATGGCGATTTCGACATTATTTTCTAGGCAAATATTAGAAGATCATAGTGAGAAAACGAAATTTTGATATCGACAAATGCAACATTTTTATCACATTTCTAACTGTATATTGATTCCAATCAGTTACGTTTTATCATTATATTGCAAGAAATTGATAATGAAAAAGTTGAAAAAAGTTTATTACAAAACGCGTTGCGATGACATGAAATGTAATAAAATTCTGTACAACGCGTTATGTAATAAAGTCGCAATATGTAATAACTTTTATCACCGACCGAAAAATAATTCAAAACTTGATGCCGTTAATTGAGTGGGAAGGAAGAATGCATGAAAATGGCGATTTCGACATTATTTTCTAGGCAAATATTAGAAGATCATAGTGAGAAAACGAAATTTTGATATCGACAATGCCACATTCTTATCACATTTCTAACTGTATATTGATTCCAATAAGTTACGTTTTATCATTATATTGCAAGAAATTGATAATGAAAAAGTTGAAAAAAGTTTATTACAAAACGCGTTGCGATGACATGAAATGTAATAAAATTCTGTACAACGCGTTATGTAATAAAGTTGCATTATGTAATAACTTTTTTTTTCACCGACGAAATTCTCCTTCCAAAGTTGATGCCGCCGATTGAGTGAGAATGTTGAAAGCAAGAAAAGGGCGATTTCAACATAATTGTCTATGCACATGTTCTAAGATCATAGTGAAAATATGAAATTTTGATATAAAACAATGGCTCCTTTTATAAATTTCTAACTGTACGTGTATATTGATTCAAGTAAGTTATTTCTTATCATTATAATGCAAGAAATTGATAATGAAAAGGTTGAAAAAATTTTATTACAAAACGCGTTGCGATGACAAGAAATGTAATGAAATTCTGTACAACGCGTTATGTAATAAAGTCGCAATAGGTAATAACTTTTATTACCGATCCAAAGTTCGTTCAAAACTTGATGCCGTTAATTGAGTAAGAATGAAGAAGGCATGAAAATGGCGATTTCGACATCATTTTCTAGGGCAAATATTCAAAGATCATAGTGAGAAAACGAAATTTTGATATCGACATATTCCACCTTTTTTATAAAATTTCTTACTGTATATTGATTCCAAAAAGTTACGTTTTTTAATTATATTGCTAGAAATTGATTATGAAAAATTTGAAAAATGTTTATTACAAAACGCGTTGCGATGACATGAAATGTAATACAAATTATGTACAACGCGTTTTGTAATAAAGTTGCAATATGTAATTACTTTTTTTCACCGACGAAAGTTTCGTTCCACACTTGATACCATTGATTGAGTGGTAATAAATACAATATGTAATAACCATTTTCACCGACCCATAATTTTGTACAAAGTTTGATCTTACAATATTTGCCTACAAACAAAATCGAAATTGCCTTTTTGCGATGACATAAAGTTGCAATATGTAATAAAGCTTTTCATGGAACCATGATTTTGTTCCAAACTGGATGCCGTTGATTGACAGCATGAAAAGGGCGAGTTCGACATCATTTTATGCAAATAGTCTAATATTGTTGGGAAAATATGAAATTTGATGTTTACAAATGCCTCCTTTTTACCAAAGTAATAACTTTATACTAATTCAGTTACTTTTTATCAGTGGCAAGAAAGATATTTATTATAGAAAAGTCAGAAAAAAGTTTATCACAAAACGCGTTGGGTGACACGAACTGTAATAATATGTACAACCAGATTATGTAATAAAGTCACAATATGTAATAACTTTTTTCAACGGTCGATTATTTTCTTAAATTTTGATGTCGCTTATTAAGTGGACCTGTCCAAAAGAGTTTGACAATGAAAGTTGACAGGACAATAACCATTGTTCGATCGCGATATTTTTGTGACGCAAACATTGGTTTTCTGTTAGTGTGAAGCCTACCAACCACGTCAAGGTCGAAAACCGCTGGCAGGTTTTTTTTTTTTTTTTTTTTTTTTGGTTTTTTTTTTTGTTGTTGTTTTTTTTTTTGTTTTTTTTTTTTTTGGTTTTTTTTTCTTTTTTTTTTTAATTTTTTTTCTCCATGTGTACACATATTATTTACCACGACTTAATCCCTTGTTTGCTCCTTCGTGTTATTATAAGCTAATTTACAACATGTCTTGGCACAATACTGAATTCTATTAGGTGAATGCATTGCAGAACGAGGCTATATTTGGATGAGCGGATAGGCGAGTCTAAATATAGACTGGTTCTGCAGTGTACGAATCTTATATGATTCAGTATTGTACAAAGACATGTTAAGTGACCTCTATACTTCACACCATGTTTATCAACACAAAACTTGACAAATATTATTTTTGTATAAAAACGTTAGATTTAGATCTGATTACTTTTATATATAAGTCCGAAGACGTGAAAAATGCTCCTGTGTCACAAAAAGAATATTATCGGCTTCATTTTTATTAGGTCGAATTACATGGCATCTGACATTTAATCTATATTTATCGATTTATGTTTGTCTCAAAACGTTTAATTGGCTGTCAAAGGATAGTGCGAAATGTACATGAAACTTATCATATAGACTATATAACGCGTCATGCGAAAATCAACAATGAAAATATTGAGAGAAAATGAGAAATTGCTGATAATCAGCAAATCTCATTTTCTCTTAAAACTTTCTCCTCAAGTCTTTTCTATAACGGAAATCTAAACCAGACATTGTTTGGGAAAGGATTAATTGCAAATGAAATGCGCTTCAAAATTATTTTGAAAATAGCTATGTTTACCCTTTACAATAATAATAAACAAAAAATCATCTCTTTGACCATGATATGGATTCTAATGTACTGTAGCCTCGATTTGGAAAAAAAGACCGTATCAGTACGGCTTCAATCAATATTTGGTGGTTTCAATCGGTGCTTGGTACAATATAGCCTCTTTGAACTTTAGATCGAGAATTTCGTGCGTCCACGCAATTATTTCGCGCGTACAGCACGGCTCTGTTTATTGTTCAAATGAGACGATTTAAAGGGTATACTCCGTAAATATTGACCTAAACCTGTTGAATATGCAATGAGTAACTGTGATGCGAAATAATCACTCTTCGACGTATATTGACACGAGGAACACGTGCAGAATACAAAGTTCCAATGCTTATGGAAACTATCGACTCTGCTCGACAGTGAGGAGTGCTGGCGAGTATTGACTATTCCGCATCACAATTACTCATTACATATTCAACAGGTTCAGGTCAATATTTACGCAGTATACCAATCGAGGCAGTTGATTTCGCTGCATTTGAGAAGAAATTCGCTTATTAAACAGTATTTCATATACGATCCTTTAAACTTGATTGGTTTCACAGTTTAATTATTACGCTGATTCTTGGATTGAGAAATATCGATTTTCGAAAAAATAATGATCGATCATTTTCGTAAATTGCTACGGTGTGACGTTAAATCATGGCTTGACTCCACCCTCAATCACAGGTGAAGTGTGCGAATTTTCTGTCATAAAGCGATGGCAATAGAATCTATCGGAAATCATTTAAATGCGTTGTGGGATGTTACTTTATGACAGCAAAAGTCTTGCCTTAAGGTGGCCGAATGCGATTCCATAACAAGAAAACTGCCCTAGAGAATTGACTCATACTGTCGCATGTTATAAAGTGAATCCTTACTGACATTTTAAGATAATAAAAAAGATAAGTCACCATCTAGGGAAAGAATGGGGGCCGTCTCAAAACCAGCACTGAAATGGCTATTTTTAAAATGGAGGCCAATGGGAAATTTGAATATTTTTACACAGATGTTAAAAAATAAAGAAATTTCTGCCCTAGAGAATTTGATAATATTTTGTAAATTGATGAACCTGGTCATGATCTGTGAAATAAAGAAATAAAAAACAAAAGTCACCACAGTATATGAATTGGGGGTTGTCTCAAAAGTGCCGGAATAGCAGTGTTTCAGCTGATTTTTGACGCAAATGTTAAAATTTTAGAAATTTCTGCCCTAGAGAATTTGATAATATTTTGTAAATTGATGAACCTGGTCATGATCTGTGAAATAAAGAAATAAAAAACAAAAGTCACCACAGTATATGAATTGGGGGTTGTCTCAAAAGTGCCGGAATAGCAGTGTTTCAGCTGCTTTTTGACGCAAATGTATTTTAACATTTTAGAAATTTCTGCCCTAGAGAATTTGATAATATTTTGGTAATTGATGAACCAGTAAATGATCTGTAAAATAAAGAAATAAAAAACAAAAGTCACCACAGTATATGAATTGGGGGTTGTCTCAAAAGTGCCGAAATAGCAGTGTTTCAGCTGATTTTTGACGCAAATGTTAAAATTTTAGAAATTTCTGCCCTAGAGAATTTGATGATATTTTGGTAATTGATGAACCTGGTCATGATCTGTAAAATAAAGAAATAAAAATCAAAAGTCACCTCAGTATATGGACTGGGGGCTGTCTCAAAAGTGCCGAAATAGCAGTGTTTCAGCTGATCTGTGGCGCAAATGTTAAAATTTTAGGATTTTCTGCTTAAGAAAATTTGATAATGATGTGGTAATTGACGAACCAGCAAATGATCTGTAAAATAAAGAAATAAAACAAATGTCACCACTGTACATAAACGGGAGACCGTCTCAAACGTGTACTTTTCCACAAAAAAGCAGCCTTTTAGCTCGATTTTTGTATAGCTATTTGTACATAGTTATAGGAAGTATTGACCAAAAACATAATCATGATCGTATTGTGTTGCTTGTTTGATTAAAACATAAAATAGATTTTAAGATAAATGTTTGACGTCTCAAAATTGTTTTATTCTATTGTGGGAAAGGCAAATTTTAGGCCTAAATGACTTTGGGATAAGCTATATTTATCTAACATTGGTGTAATGTCTTGAACTGTAGTGTGAAAGAGGAACGTACTAGACAAAAGTCAGTAGATTCCGATATTTCGAACCGAATTTGGACTTTTCCAACGATAAATTCGTCAGAAATCGGCCGATTTTGTGTATCTTAACTTTACCGTATTACCGACGTCGTTACTTTGAACGCCAAAACGCACGTGTTTAGATGACGTCATCGAAACATTTCAAATACGGCCTGATATATTTTCAGGTTTTATTCTTGTTCGGTGAAAAACTGATGCAAAAGTTTGTATAGTTTAACTAAAAAAATGTAACGGATCTAACTTTCTACCTTTTTTTCTGAAACTTTAGGTCGCTTACTTGTTTACGACAACATGCGCGTTTTGGATGCGCACTCGAATCGACTTCGGACACCTTAACTGTGTCAGAAATCTCAGGCTTGCACCAGTTTGACGTCATACGGCCCAGCATAAAAAATTCAAATTTTGTCATTCCGGAAAGATCGGAAAAGACATCTTAAAGACAAAATAAGAACACTGTTCGTGTTTTACAAATAGCAAAACTATGATACTTGCTTATTAGAAAGGTGTTCTTGCCGGAGGAAGGGTTTAACTTTACCAGTCAGCGGACTCGCTAATTGGTTTACAATTTTTGTGTGTGAAATTAACTTCTTCTAACGTATACAACCCATCATAAGCACCAAAGAGCCTGAGGTGAAATTTGAAGGTGCCAGTTATTCTTAACCTGTGTTACATTTCCATTCCTAAATACAAATATAAGCATTTTGAACGGTTTAGAGTTTTGAATTAATGCGTACCAATGGAAATATTTGACAAAACTGTTTAAAATTACCTCCCTTGTATATGAATATAGAGTAAAATATTATTTGCAAATTATTTTTTGTTCTTGAAGCATAATCTTGTTATCCGGCATGGTGAATCAACTGATGTGAAGTGTATTTACAAGTGTGTGTACTTTGATGCATTTTGTATGGCTAGAAATTGGAGTTTTTAATGATGGGTCATACATACCTTAACATACATCTATATATTCTATATTGTGTCATACATCGTTTACAACATTAATGAGAAAGAGTAAGTTGTAAACAGTTATCCCTGATTTTTACAGACAGAATATATGTGTACATGTTAATATAAAGTTTGATTGAGAAATGAAAATAAGAGGACAAACAGGGTCATGCATTGTTCACCTGGATGGGTTTTGAGACAAACAAAATACAAAATTCCACAGTTCTATAGATTCTTTGCTGAATTAAGATCATATTCCAAAACAATTCTGACAATGCTTGAGCCAAAAGTTGGACACCCAGAGCAAACGGAAGGAAATCATAAGATATTCATGAGCAAAAGTACAGTCCATAATTTGTTTCCGCAAAATCTTTACATGTGTTATAGTGAATCTTAGTATTGTTTCTCAGTTCCTAACATACCCTTTTGGTGACCTGGTTTTCATCAACATGAACGTAAAATCTTCATAATATTTTCGATATCATTATGGTTTGACCCAGTGATATGGATTTTGACCTCTTATGAATCAATTTCTATTTGGCCTAGATATCGTCAAGATAAACTTTCTGAAAACGTTATTGATCAGCAAAAGAAAGTTCCGTGCCGTTCAATATTACTTTGATGAGCTGTTTAAAATGTCTAATCCATCAAGTTAATTCATAGAGTTTTCCAACGTTCTCTGTCTTAAACATGTTTCAGATCGGAAACACACCAACAAAATTATTCAAAATGACTTAAATGTGTCTGGTGATTCGCACCGTAAGAAAAGAACCAAATAACGATATGTAATTAGGTTTTCTTCTTCTTACAAGATTGTTTCTTTATCAATGTCAAGTATAATATGTGCATGGTGTAAGACAACATCAATCATAAACAAATTTATACAAAAAGTGTATACAATCTGTATAGCATGTGTAACTAAAATCTAATCTTAAAACGCTTTATCATCAACATGAACGTAAAATGTCGTGATTTCGATATCATTATGGTTTGACCCAGTGATATGGATTTTGACCTCTTATGAATCAATTTCTATGTGGTCTAGATATCGTCAAGATAAACTTTCTGAAAACGTCATTGATCAGCAAAAGAAAGTTCCGTGCCGTTCAATATTACATTGATGAGCTGTTTAAAATGTCTAATCCATCAAGTTAATTCATAGAGTTTTCCAACGTTCTATGTCTTAAACATGTTTCAGATCGGAAACACACCAACAAAATTATTCAAAATGATCTTAAATGTGTCTGGTGATTCACACCGTAAGAAAAGAACGAAAAAAAAAGATATGTAATTAGGGTTTCTTCTTCTTACAAGATTGTTTCTTTATCAATGTCAAGTATAATATGTGCATGGTATAAGACAACATCAATCATAAACAAATTTATACAAAAAGCGTATACAATCTGTATAGCATGTGTAACTAAAATCTAATCTTAAAACGCTTTATCATCAACATGAACGTAAAATGTCGTGATTTCGATATCATTATGGTTTGACCCAGTGATATGGATTTTGACCTCTTATGAATCAATTTCTATTTGGTCTAGATATCGTCAAGATAAACTTTCTGAAAACGTCATTGATCAGCAAAAGAAAGTTCCGTGCCGTTCAATATTACTTTGATGAGCTGTTTAAAATGTCTAATCCATCAAGGTAATTCATAGAGTTTTCCAACGTTCTCTGTCTTAAACATGTTTCAGATCGGAAATACACCAACAAAATTATTCAAAATGATCTTAAATGTGTCTGGTGATTCGCACCGTAAGAAAAGAACCAAACAACGATATGTAATTAGGTTTTCTTCTTCTTACAAGATTGTTTCTTTATCAATGTCAAGTATAATATGTGCATGGTATAAGACAACATCAATCATAAACAAATTTATACAAAAAGCGTATACAATCTGTATAGTTTGTGTAACTAAAATCTAATCTTAAAACGTTATGATATTGTCTACAACATGTTCTACGTGAACATGAGTATTATTGATGTTTACACTTTTCGTAACTATATCTGCGAACCATTCCAAGTCAATAAAAGTAAAAGGTCAGTTATTGTGTGTTCTGTACTAATTAAGAATTAAATTCTTGTCATTTTCGATTCCAAACTTATCGATTCCAATGTACATCTCTGATTTCGTATATTCCAATATCAACGTAGTCTAAGGTGAGCCAGGCCCTGAACCAACGTCCACCAGTATCACGCAGAATTCTCCTTATATTCAACATAAGACCACTATAACCCCCATATCTGCGATTCAGTCCTGCGACGCTTACAACTCTAGGAACTATTTCCGTCGGTCTAATATAGATCCTAGGATATCCAATGTCCTGTACTACAGTTTCAAAGAATCTGGAAACTCTTTGAAGCGTATAACGCATCATAGGGTTTTGTGCGACACAATTTTCAATAATCATCCTTAATACAAGTTGAGGTAAGTAAGGAACATGTGGGTGAATTTCGTCGATTTCAACAACTGCATCACCTTCTCTTTGATCAAGCATAATGTCATCGTGACCAGCAGGTACATTGTGGCGAACAAGAGGACTGTGACCAGCGGATGAACTATGACCAGGTGAACTGAGACCGGGAAGTGAAATATGATCACCGGATGAACTATGAACAGCGGGTGAACTGTGACCAGCGGGTGAACTTTGACCAGCGGGTGAACTTTGACCAGCGGGTGAACTTTGACCAGCGGGTGAACTTTGACCAGCGGGTGAACTTTGACCGGCGGGAGAACTGTGACCAGCGGGTGAACTGTGACCAGCGGGTGAACTTTGACCAGCGGATGAACTGTGACCAGCGGGTGAACTGTGACCAGCGGGTGAACTGTGACAAGCGGGTAAACTGTGACCAGCGGGTGAACTTTGACCAGCGGATGAACTGTGACCAGCGGGTGAACTGTGACCAGCGGGTGAACTGTGACAAGCGGATGAACTTTGACCAGCGGATGAACTGTGACCAGCGGGTGAACTTTGACCAGCGGGTGAACTGTGACCAGCGGGTGAACTTTGACCACCGGGTGAACTGTGACCAGCGGGTGAACTTTGACCAGCAGATGAACTGTGACCAGCGGGTGAACTGTGACCAGCGGGTGAACTTTGACCAGCAGATGAACTGTGACCAGCGGGTGAACTTTGACCAGTGGGTGAACTGTGACCAGCGGATGAACTGTGACCAGCGGGTGAACTGTGACCAGCGGGTGAACTGTGACAAGCGGATGAACTTTGACCAGCGGATGAACTGTGACCAGCGGGTGAACTTTGACCAGCGGGTGAACTGTGACCAGCGGGTGAACTTTGACCACCGGGTGAACTGTGACCAGCGGGTGAACTTTGACCAGCAGATGAACTGTGACCAGCGGGTGAACTGTGACCAGCGGGTGAACTTTGACCAGCAGATGAACTGTGACCAGCGGGTGAACTTTGACCAGTGGGTGAACTGTGACCAGCGGATGAACTGTGACCAGCGGGTGAACTTTGACCAGCGGGTGAACTGTGACTAGCGGGTGAACTTTGACCAGCGGATGAACTGTGACCAGCGGGTGAACTGTGACCAGTGTTTGAATTGTGACCAGCAGATGAATTTTGACTAGCATTATCTAGACTTTCATTTCGGCTATCAAGTGTTCTAGGTCTAATGTAAGACAGACTTTCTACATTGCGTACTATCTCCTCAAGGGTGTGTCTATTGCTTATTTGCACTGATACATAGTGAATTTCTGGATAGAAACCTAATATCAGTGTCATCAAATTATAATCAAAATGATTATCATTTGATACAATTCGATCATACCTTGGACCCTTTGAGTTCACTATCAGTATTTGGCAATTTAATTCTCTAGCTATTGCCAAAAGCGTAATATTGTCCCCGTATACACTCTCTTTTCTCATTTCTCTAATGTAATGACGTATAGGACTGTCAACAAAGTCTTTGTAATACATATAGTTTTTGGCAATATGATTTACTGCTTGCGTCCTTAAATCAGACTCGTGACAAAAAATTCCATGAAACTGTAGTTGGTGACTTAAACTTTGGAATTGGCAGCTGCCAACACCCTCAGGATCATAAACAATAACAATGTTTTCCTTATTACAGAACAATCTCTGACCATCTATCCCGTCATTCTGATTATCTCTAGTCTCATCTGTAGAACTGTCATTCGGCGCGTCTTCGTTTTCTGCTACAATGTAAAATCTTTCCCTATGTCGTCTTCGCTGCTCTATTCTTTGAAAAAGGTTGAATGCCTTTTCTTTTCTCTCTTTCTCCTTTTTAATGGTTCTACTTGTTAGGTGCTGTACACCCACCCATTCCACTCTACGCTTATTCTGAGGGTCGTTGAATTCAACTTTGTATCTCGCAAAATCTTTTCCTCTTTTCACAATTGTTCCTTTCAAAATGAACCTTTTGTGTGGTACTCGTTTACCAAACGGATATCTGAGGAGAACTTTGTCTCCTCGCTTATAAATTGCACAGGAGTTTGTTCTCATGTACCGTCGATGAGCTCGTAAGCATGCTTGCTTTGACGCTTCAGCAGCCTTTTCTCGGACAGCATCCGCGCTACTTGTAACTTGAATACCGTTACCGCGCCCAAAGTACACCGAGAATGGAGACGCATAACCCAGTATTTCTTTGGGTTGGCGATTTATAGCCGCACAAATTTTGGGAAGACGTTCTACCCAGTTATGCCCCTGGCGACCACTTTCCATTATGTCATATTTGAGTTTTTTTCTTAGAATTCTGTTTTGCCTTTCTATTTTCCCCTGACTTTGAGGGTGGTATGGGCGTCCTTTAATGACTTTGACTTTGTGCCTTTTAAGTAATTCTCTAACAGGCCCTAAAAACTCTGGGCCATTATCACTTTGGATAATGCTGGGCCAACCATTTTCGGTAAATATTTCGTCTAGTGCTGAGGCAACCGTCACAGCAGACTTATTGATAATTCCCCGACAAAATAGATATCTCGAAAAAACATCCACTGCAGATAAAACATACCTATATGTTTTTCCCTCACTAGCGACTTCTGTTAACTTCAAGAGGTCTATTTGAACACGTTCAAAAACGTGAGATGCGGTGACGCTTTTCATTGGGGGTTTGTTTGTGAATTTTGCCTGTAGTTCACCGACATTTTTACTCTTTTGTAAAACACTACTTATAAAGCGCTCAGACACACCTTCATATTTACTTTTCAAAGACTTGAAAACAGATCTAGCGCCTCCCCCTTTCAATTGCTTCAGTACACCTTTTACCTTTTTAGGGAGATTTTCCTTTGTCAATACTTTATCCCCCTTGAATAATAAAGTGTCTTTCCCTAGAAGGGTTTCTACTGTCAAATAACTTTGATTTCTCCAAAACAAGATAAGAGCATTTTTCTCAATTCTACTTCTTTTCTTAACAGGTTTTCTGTATGTCCCCTTTACCATTTTCAGAAGAAGGCTGTAAGTTTCGTTAGATAAGGGTCGCATGTCGAACTCTTTCTAATTGTTTTATTAATGCAGAAATATATGTTTTGTTGAAAAGCTCATTTTAAAATTAAGCACAGGTCAGTAATTGATATGACGTCATATGACGTATTAATGATCGCTTACAGCTTGACCTAATTTACTGCTGACCTTGTATTCTGGTATGTTGGCTGATTTATTCCATTTCGTCAATCTCCGAGCAGAGTTGTCGTTCGTTACACTCACCATACATCTCTGCAACGAGCTGGGCGGCTGAATGACAAGAATCTTGTCAAACCGAGAAAAACGTGTATTATTACTGTTTAACTGTTTCGTGTGTAACATAATAACGTAGACAAAGAAATGATGATTCCAGTTACATTTGAAAGGCACTATAACTGATGAATTAACCCATATACAATGGAACTATTTTCTGAAGCCTCTTTACCAATGGCAGGAATTTTTTGCTAAAAATAGACTAGGTTTATTGTTTTGTTTTGATAAATCGTCGGTGTGGTTATATAATATCGTATCTACGGCTTGAATCAAGTCGTAGTTGCGAGATTTTATAGCAACACTTACGAAATACAATTGTTTGTCCGAAATACGTCACGGTTAGCTGGATAAAATCGTTCCCTATCAGAATAAAACGTACAGAAAATTTGAATGAATGACATCAATTTAAAAAAAAATGAATTATTATCATTTGAAAATGATATCAAATTTTAAGCAACGTGAAGAATGATATATTTTGGACTTCGGAAAAGAAAAAAAATGTTATTACGATTTTGATGTGATAGAAAGGGACGTAATCTAGCAGATGATGACGCAATACTCTCTGAGGCAACTACAGAGGTGAATGTAATGAATGAACCGTGTGCAAGAGAGTGCCATTTCGTATCTTTGCTGGGCGCCCTATCACAGAAAGCACGAAAACACAAGAAAACGGTAATTTTCCATACTCACGCCACGCCGTACAAAGCACAAAAACTCAGCAAAGGGTAATCTGTCGTAGTTTCGCATTTTCGACTTGCAGGGAAAAGGTCGCCACGAGACGGATCTATAACGAAAACACGTCACATGTTTGCCCTTTATTTTCAGTACTTTCATCCTTTCTCTCCGCTATGCAAAAACATGCCACATTGAATCTGGCGTATTGTCACCTTTTCGCGTTTCGGTTTCGCAAAAAAAGATTACATATTGCGACTAGATCTATTACGTAACGCGTTGTCCATAACTTTATTGCATTTCATGTCATCGCAACGCGTTTTGTAAAAAACTTTTTTCAACTTTTTCATTATCAATTTCTTGTGTTATAATGATATAATAACGTTTCACTATGATCTTTGAATATTTACCTAGAAAATTATGTTGAAATCGACCCTTTTCTTGCCTCAACATTCTCTCTCAATCAACGGCATCAAGTTTGGTAGGAAACTTTCGTCGATAAAAAAAGTTATTACATAATGCAACTTTATTACAAAACGCGTTGTACAGATTTTTATTAGATTTCATCGCAACGCGTTTTGTAATAAGCTTTTTTCAACTTTTTCTTTATCAATTTCTTGCATAATAATGGTAAGAAATAACTTATTTGAATCAATGTACAGTTAGAAATTTATAAAAGGAGCCAGTTTTTTATATCAAAATTTCATATTTTCACTATGATCTTAGAACATGTGCGTAGAAAATTATGTTGAAATCGCCCTTTCCTTGCCTTCAACATTCTCACTCAATCAACGGCATCAAGTTTGGAAGAGAAATTGTCGGTGATAAAATGTTATTACATAATGCAACTTTATTACAAAACGCGTTGTACAGAATGTTATTACATTTCATGTCATCGCAACGCGTTTTGTAATAAACATTTTTCAAATTTTCCGTAATCAATTTCTAGCAATATAATGATAAAACGTAACTTATTGGAATCAATATACAGTTAGAAATGTGATAAAAATGTGGCATTTGTCGATATCAAAATTTTGTTTTCTCACTATGATCTAATATTTCCCTAGAAAATAATGTCGAAATCGCCATTTTCATGCCTTCTTCCTTCCCACTCAATTAACGGCATAAAGTTTTGAACGATTTTTGGGTCGGTGATAAAATTTATTACCTATTGCGACTTTATTACATAACGCGTTGTACAGAATTTTATTACATTTCATGTCATCGCAACGCGTTTTGTAATAAACTTTTTTCAACTTTTTCATTATCAATTTCTTGCATTATAATGATAAGAAATAACTTATTTGAATCAATATACAGTTAGAAATTTATAAAAGGAGCCAGTTTTTTTTTATATCAAAATTTCATATTTACACTATGATCTTAGAACATGTGCATAGAAAATTATGTTGAAATCGCCCTTTTCTTGCCTTCAACATTTTCACTCAATCAACGGCATCAACTTTGGAAGGAGAATTTCGTCGGTGAAAAAAAGTTATTACATAATGCAACTTTATTACATAACGCGTTGTACAGAATGTTATTACATTTCATGTCATCGCAACGCGTTTTGTAATAAACTTTTTTCAACTTTTTCATTATCAATTTCTTGCAAAATAATGATAAAACGTAACTTATTGGAATCAATATACAGTTAGAAATGTGATAAAAATGTGGCATTTGTCGATATCAAAATTTCGTTTTCTCACTATGATCTTCTAATATTTGCCTAGAAAATAATGTCGAAATCGCCATTTTCATGCCTTCTTCCTTCCCACTCAATTAACGGCATCAAGTTTTGAATGATTTTTCGGTCGGTGATAAAAATTATTACATATTGCGACTTTATTACATAACGCGTTGTACAGAATTTTATTACATTTCATGTCATCGCAACGCGTTTTGTAATAAACTTTTTTCAACTTTTTCATTATCAATTTCTTGCATTATAATGATAAGAAATAACTTATTTGAATCAATATACAGTTAGAAATTTATAAAAGGAGCCAGTTTTTTTTTTATCAAAATTTCATATTTTCACTATGATCTTAGAACATGTGCATAGAAAATTATGTTGAAATCGCCCTTTTCTTGCCTTCAACATTTTCACTCAATCAAGGGCATCAACTTTGGAACGAAATTTTAGTCGGTGAAAAAAAGTTATTACATATTGCATCTTTATTACAAAACGCGTTGTACATAATTTTTATTACATTTCATGTCATCGCAACGCGTTTTGTAATAAACTTTTTTCGACTTTTTCATTATCAATTTCCTGCATTATAATGATAAGAAATAACTTATTTGAATCAATATACAGTTAGAAATTTATAAAAGGAGCCAGTTTTTTTTATCAAAATTTCATATTTTCACTATGATCTTAGAACATGTGCATAGAAAATTATGTTGAAATCGCCCTTTTCTTGCCTTCAACATTTTCACTCAATCAACGACATCAAGTTTTGAACGAAATTTTAGTCGGTGAAAAAAAGTTATTACATAATGCAACTTTATTACAAAACGCGTTGTACATAATTTTATTACATTTCATGGCACCGCAACGCGTTTTGTAATAAACATTTTTCAAATTTTCCGTAATCAATTTCTAGCAATATAATGATAAAACGTAACTTATTGGAATCAATATACAGTTAGAAATGTGATAAAAATGTGGCATTTGTCGATATCAAAATTTCGTTTTCTCACTATGATCTTCTAATATTTGCCTAGAAAATAATGTCGAAATCGCCATTTTCATGCCTTCTTCCTTCCCACTCAATTAACGGCATAAAGTTTTGAACGATTTTTGGGTCGGTGATAAAAGTAATTACATATTGCGACTTTATTACATAACGCGTTGTACAGAATTTTATTACATTTCATGTCATCGCAACGCGTTTTGTAATAAACTTTTTTCAACTTTTTCATTATCAATTTCTTGCATTATAATGATAAGAAATAACTTATTTGAATCAATATACAGTTAGAAATTTATAAAAGGAGCCAGTTTTTTTATATCAAAATTTCATATTTACACTATGATCTTAGAACATGTGCATAGAAAATTATGTTGAAATCGCCCTTTTCTTGCCTTCAACATTTTCACTCAATCAACGGCATCAACTTTGGAAGGAGAATTTCGTCGGTGAAAAAAAGTTATTACATAATGCAACTTTATTACATAACGCGTTGTACAGAATTTTATTACATTTCATGTCATCGCAACGCGTTTTGTAATAAACTTTTTTCAACCTTTTCATTATCAATTTCTTGCAATATAATGATAAAACGTAACTTATTGGAATCAATATACAGTTAGAAATGTGATAAAAATGTGGCATTTGTCGATATCAAAATTTCGTTTTCTCACTATGATCTTCTAATATTTGCCTAGAAAATAATGTCGAAATCGCCATTTTCATGCCTTCTTCCTTCCTACTCAATTAACGGCATCAAGTTTTGACTGATTTTTCGGTCGGTGATAAAAGTTATTACATATTGCGACTTTATTACATAACGCGTTGTACAGAATTTTATTACATTTCATGTCATCGCAACGCGTTTTGTAAAAAACTTTTTTCAACTTTTTCATTATCAATTTCTTGCATTATAATGATAAGAAATAACTTATTTGAATCAATATACAGTAGAAATTTATAAAAGGAGCCAGTTTTTTTATATCAAAAATTCATATTTTCACTATGATCTTAGAACATGTGCATAGAAAATTATGTTGAAATCGCCCTTTTCTTGCCTTCAACATTTTCACTCAATCAACGGCATCAAGTTTGGAAGGAGAATTTCGTCGGTGAAAAAAAGTTATTACATAATGCAACTTTATTACATAACGCGTTGTACAGAATTTTATTACATTTCATGTCATCGCAACGCGTTTTGTAATAAACTTTTTTCAACTTTTTCATTATCAATTTCCTGCATTATAATGATAAGAAATAACTTATTTGAATCAATATGCAGTTAGAAATTTATAAAAGGAGCCAGTTTTTTTTTATCAAAATTTCATATTTTCACTATGATCTTAGAACATGTGCATAGAAAGTTATGTTGAAATCGCCCTTTTCTTGCCTTCAACATTTTCACTCAATCAACGGCATCAAGTTTGGAAGGAGAATTTCGTCGGTGAAAAAAAGTTATTACATAATGCGACTTTATTACATAACGCGTTGTACAGAATTTTATTACATTTCATGTTATCGCAACGCGTTTTGTAATAAACTTTTTTCAACTTTTTCATTATCAATTTCTTGCAAAATAATGATAAAACGTAACTTATTGGAATCAATATACAGTTAGAATTGTGATAAAAATGTGGCATTTGTCGATATCAAAATTTCGTTTTCTCACTATGATCTTCTAATATTTGCCTAGAAAATAATGTCGAAATCGCCATTTTCATGCATTTTTCCTTCCCACTCAATTAACGGCATCAAGTTTTGAATGATTTTTCGGTCGGTGATAAAAGTTATTACATATTGCGACTTTATTACATAACGCGTTGTACAGAATTTTATTACATTTCATGTCATCGCAACGCGTTTTGTAATAAACTTTTTTCAACGTTTTCATTATCAATTTCTTGCATAATAATGATAAGAAATAACTTATTTGAATCAATATACAGTTAGAAATTTATAAAAGGAGCCAGTTTTTTTTTATCAAAATTTCATATTTTCACTATGATCTTAGAACATGTGCATAGAAAATTATGTTGAAATCGCCCTTTTCTTGCCTTCAACATTTTCACTCAATCAACGGCATCAAGTTTGGAACGAAATTTTAGTCGGTGAAAAAAAGTTATTACATATTGCAACTTTATTACAAAACGCGTTGTACATAATTTTTGTTACATTTCATGGCATCGCAACGCGTTTTGTAATAAACATTTTTCAAATTTTCCGTAATCAATTTCTAGCAATATAATGATAAAACGTAACTTATTGGAATCAATATACAGTTAGAAATGTGATAAAAATGTGGCATTTGTCGATATCAAAATTTCGTTTTCTCACTATGATCTTCTAATATTTGCCTAGAAAATAATGTCGAAATCGCCATTTTCATGCCTTCTTCCTTCCCACTCAATTAACGGCATAAAGTTTTGAACGATTTTTGGGTCGGTGATAAAAGTTATTACATATTGCGACTTTATTACATAACGCGTTGTACAGAATTTTATTACATTTCATGTCATCGCAACGCGTTTTGTAATAAACTTTTTTCAACTTTTTCATTATCAATTTCTTGCATTATAATGATAAGAAATAACTTATTTGAATCAATATACAGTTAGAAATTTATAAAAGGAGCCAGTTTTTTTATATCAAAATTTCATATTTACACTATGATCTTAGAACATGTGCATAGAAAATTATGTTGAAATCGCCCTTTTCTTGCCTTCAACATTTTCACTCAATCAACGGCATCAACTTTGGAAGGAGAATTTCGTCGGTGAAAAAAAGTTATTACATAATGCAACTTTATTACATAACGCGTTGTACAGAATTTTATTACATTTCATGTCATCGCAACGCGTTTTGTAATAAACTTTTTTCAACTTTTTCATTATCAATTTCCTGCAATATAATGATAAAACGTAACTTATTGGAATCAATATACAGTTAGAAATGTGATAAAAATGTGGCATTTGTCGATATCAAAATTTCGTTTTCTCACTATGATCTTCTAATATTTGCCTAGAAAATAATGTCGAAATCGCCATTTTCATGCCTTCTTCCTTCCTACTCAATTAACGGCATCAAGTTTTGACTGATTTTTCGGTCGGTGATAAAAGTTATTACATATTGCGACTTTATTACATAACGCGTTGTACAGAATTTTATTACATTTCATGTCATCGCAACGCGTTTTGTAAAAAACTTTTTTCAACTTTTTCATTATCAATTTCTTGCATTATAATGATAAGAAATAACTTATTTGAATCAATATACAGTTAGAAATTTATAAAAGGAGCCAGTTTTTTATATCAAAATTTCATATTTACACTATGATCTTAGAACATGTGCATAGAAAATTATGTTGAAATCGCCCTTTTCTTGCCTTCAACATTTTCACTCAATCAACGGCATCAAGTTTGGAAGGAGAATTTCGTCGGTGAAAAAAAGTTATTACATAATGCAACTTTATTACATAACGCGTTGTACATAATTTTATTACATTTCATGTCATCGCAACGCGTTTTGTAATAAACTTTTTTCAACTTTTTCATTATCAATTTCCTGCATTATAATGATAAGAAATAACTTATTTGAATCAATATGCAGTTAGAAATTTATATAAGGAGCCAGTTTTTTTTTTTTATCAAAATTTCATATTTTCGCTATGATCTTAGAACATGTGCATAGAAAGTTATGTTGAAATCGCCCTTTTCTTGCCTTCAACATTTTCACTCAATCAACGGCATCAAGTTTGGAAGGAGAATTTCGTCGGTGAAAAAAAGTTATTACATAATGCGACTTTATTACATAACGCGTTGTACAGAATTTTATTACATTTCATGTTATCGCAACGCGTTTTGTAATAAACTTTTTTCAACTTTTTCATTATCAATTTCTTGCAAAATAATGATAAAACGTAACTTATTGGAATCAATATACAGTTAGAAATGTGATAAAAATGTGGCATTTGTCGATATCAAAATTTCGTTTTCTCACTATGATCTTCTTATATTTGCCTAGAAAATAATTTCGAAATCGCCTTTTTCATGCCTTCTTCCTTCCCACTCAATTAACGGCATCAAGTTTTGAACGATTTTTGGGTCGGTGATAAAAGTTATTACATATTGCGACTTTATTACATAACGCGTTGTACAGAATTTTATTACATTTCATGTCATCGCAACGCGTTTTGTAATACTTATTACATTTTGCAGGTTTATTACAAAACGCGTTGTAACAATGGTTTCCTGTCAGCGCCAGAGCAACAACTAAGAGCTAGCCTATGTGCTATGCAATGTGTGGCAGTACGCCAGGCACATCTGTCTTAAGCCTACTAACTACTCCTGACTTATACCCTACCATTACACTAGCCCCATCTGTACTGATGCCACAGAGTCCCCTAAGATCTATACCGTTCCCAGCTAAAGTACCTACTACTTTGGTATAGATTGATTATACATAATTAAGTTCTGGTGCACAGAAATGTCTGTCGACTCATCAAACATAAGACTAAACTTTGTACTGTTCTTAATCTTCTCTGAGAGATCGTCCTCCAGTACGGCAGACATGCATGATTGGAAGTCAGCAACTGATGAATGGTGGAGGTAAGTGGTGTGATTATCAAGTTTCAGGTCAGCCAGTTGGGACACACCCTGAAGCCCATAATGGGAATGACTTAACTCTTTCCTGAACAAGACTTGGTTTCCCTAACAGCATAGGCTTTGGAAAACATTGAGACAAAATGAGAAAACGCTCATGACCAACATTTTCTCCTTTTGTCTCAATATTTTATATGCCATATTGTATATTTCAACTACAGCGTGAATCAGGCTGTAGTTTCGAGGCTTTATAACAACACATTTTACAATCGCACATTCTTTCAATTTCCAAGTGTGTTCATGCTCGTGCCGCACGTTTTTATTTCAAACAAAGTATCGAGAAGTAAACTCGTCGAATAACCTCTTTGCTTAGCCCCTTCCTGAAAAGTGAATAATAATGGATTATACCATTCAACTTTTCAAACAGATCATATCTATGTATATCAAAGAATTATCCACTTGACTAGTCAAGCTTGATGATGTTAGATCAATATAAGCATTGCTTTCAACGTATTTAATAGATCCTCGGTAGTATAGTGGTAAGTATCCCCGCCTGTCACGCGGGAGACCGGGGTTCGATTCCCCGCCGGGGAGAGGATTTTTTGCCTTCATTGCTTATGGTTTGTAAACCCATGTACAGTGGTCACACAATCTGCTGTTTCCCGCAAAGGTATAGACCTTATAATGATGAAAACGAAACTAATATCGATGAGAACCAGGAATATTGATAATACCGGTAAATGTGATGAGATGATATGCAAATGCATCGCCATAATAACATGTTTTACAGTTTAAAATTTTGTTAATAAACATCAGTATATCTAAGAACAACTGTACATTTATAATATAGACCAAACCAAATATGAAATGGGGAATCATGTCTGGAGAGTAAGGGGGATGAAGTACGATTTCCCAATTGTAGAAAGTCGGAAACGACGTCACCATACCTGCCTTGTGAGACGCGGCGTTTCCACGATAAATAACTAGAGTACTAGTGGTCGCTTCTTTTTAATTTCAGGTCTCAATACAGTCCTCAGAATGTTCGGTAATATTCTTGTATGACTGTTTGACCTACCGGGACCCTATTTGCAGCTAATATCTCCTTCTTATCACAGACGAAAATCATCTTCTTCAAATTTCCTTGTTTTCAGAGCCTGGAGTGTGTCATTCTGATAATTGTCTTTTTCACTCTGGTTCATAACTTCGTATCCAGGTCTCATCTATTGCCACAATCCTGTTTAGAAACATATCACCTTTCGAGTAATGAATTTGTCATCCTCTCTTCTCTGTTTCTGCTCTGAACTCAGTGCGTATTGTACCACGTCAACACGACGCATATACCTAATTCACCAGTTAAAATTGTGTGAGAAAGAGCTGTGTCTCCGTCAAAATTTTTTTGTTATGTTTGAAAAATATCTATTCCAGCGCTACCGTTGAAATACCCATTTTTTATGTACGAACTTTGTTCTGTCATTGACACGAGGCGAACAAATAATACTCAAGATTGTAAACATATGTATTGTACCTTTGTATTGTAAACCAATCTACTGTTTCCCGCAAAACATATATAATAGACCATACCCTATTACTATTTTTTATTAGCTCACCTGAGCGTGCTCAAAGGTGAGCTTTTGTGATCATTGAATGTTTGTCGTCAAAAATTACTTCGTTAGCACTCTAGAGGCCACAATTTCGGCCCAATCTTCCTGAAACTTGGTCAGAATGTTTGTCTAGTCCTAAGGATGAACCCTATTGAAAATGCAAACATTTTGTCTAATATCACAGATATCTGGTCAATATCAATTGCACTGTCAGTGTGTTTTATCCCCATAAAGAAATTTTAACTTACGTGTTTGGACTGCATCTATACCATCAGAATATCTTGAGTAGCCCCACGTACCTCTATTTTGTACGACTCGTCATCATCGCAGTGTTCGTAAGAGTATCGTCATATCAGTTTAATTGATACACCCCACATGTAAATGAATGACCCGAGATAATTCTTATCTAACTGCTGAAAATTTTCGACAACTCCTTCAGAATCAAGGCCCACCCATTTTCCATCCGACTAGAAAGGGCACACATCTTCTTCGACTCTTGCCTTAGGAAGATTTTTCGTCTGAGAACTTCGCAACAATATATCAGCTTCAACTATATTGTGAGGTTTGTCAGTAGCAAGTGGTGGAAGATGGGCATTCATGGCGGCCGAGATAATTGGAACAAACTTCTTTATGTCCGAGTTATGATGTTTTTCTGTAACACTGTAAAAGAATTCGGTATCTTCAAACGTCCATGGTATGCACCAACTACCAACTTAACTTCAGTAACACGCCTTGGCTTGATTTGCGTATGGTGATGAGATAGACACTTGGACAGTTATGCTGGCATCTTACACAATGCCTATAGTTTTGAGGTCAATTACACCACGAATACCCATATCAAGAGAAGCGACATCATCCTTCATTGCCAGTCCATGAATTCATTTCAAGGATCATTTCAAGGATAAAATAATGTATCGACTCATCACAACATCATTGTCCTATCCATCACTATAGTATAGAAAGGATCGATGGTATCCAGAACATAACCGTCTGGGAAAACAATTGGCATGAACTTAATCAGCCACCTGTTCCAATAAGTTTTTTTTTCTAGCTTGTTCATGCCTCTACAATTTTAAAGTAGAAATAATTGCCATCTCAGATGTTTATGGTCTTATTTTCACCAAAGAGAGTTCGAGCGAGCATAATGCCATGCACAATCACACTTTCATGAGTCAAACTATCAACACCAATATAATTAGGAACATACTGTTTTAACTGTTCAGAAACAACAACACGACATCTGTGAAACGGAACACCTGCTGGACAGAACAAGGAGGCAATCTGTCCTAGAGACAGGACTGTCTTCATATTCACCCAAAAATAAAGACAGGACGGAGCCTAGTAAATAGTTCATTACATTAAAGCTTGAGGAGAAACAGCCTTCTCGCTTAGCGGTAAATCGTCGGTATTATTGCAAAACATTATCAAGGTTCACTCTGACTCTCAAAAAGTTGGGGCCATCACTTTCGCCAAATGAAAAAAGTTGGGACCAACCTGGTGAAAGTTAGCGCCACATTTCAGGTGTCTAGGCCGGTACAAGTAGACAACATTTTCGACATTTCGCACCTATTTTCCTAATAAGCTGTTTTCCCAATAGTATACATTTCAACATTGAGGCAAAATGGAAGGAATTATGAAAACCATTATTTTCTCCTTTTTCCATTTTATTTGTGTTAAACTTAACTCATTTCATTTATATATATAAAGACTTCCACAGTTAGATTGTTGAATATGCTTGTACACATGTTCTGTTCAGGCAACCATTATGCAAGCATATTCATCAATGTCCATTGATAAAGAATATAGAAAAAAAACAAATTAAGTTTCAAATTTTGATGTCAAAAACAATCATGAAGATGATTTAATTAATCTATACATCAAACTAGCATTAGTTTGAATGAACTTAAGTAACCATTGATCTACTTAATCGTATGTTAATATTGAACCAGTCTTTTAACCTTTTAAACCTTTCAGTTCCATATTGTAAACAAAATATGGCAGTTCATTTCTTAGTCATTTGTGAAAGGATTAAGATGATCATATAACAGCTATATAAAACATTTTACCAATTATTTCATTGTATTGCTTGTATCTTTTAAAAAAAGTTAGGATCTTAGAATATCCATCAAATTTTAAACTCTGCTAGGAAAAGAGAAAACCTATGAGATGACTCATTCATTATCTCTTTTCCCTACATGCTTACTAGATATTTATTAAGATTCCCTTTAAAATACGCCTGGTTTTGACATTTGCCCACTTTTCCTAAGTTTTCTCACAAGGAATAAGATTCTGTCTGCTGAAGCCTTTCTCGCAATCAACTGTGCTGACTGGAGCAACTAAAAATCGACCCGCAGCTTCAGATATAGTGGGGTATTCATCTTACTTCTTAATTACTAAACTAGCTACATTCCTAGCACTTCTTACTTACTTATTGTCAGTCTTAACTAATGTATCTACATATCCTAAAACATCTCAATCTCCTCCCTACTACATATCTATCCTAACTCAAATAAATACTCTTCCACTACATCTAGATCCTTAGCCTTATACATTACCTGTACATCTGCCCTAAACAAACTATCATTTAAACTAGCAAACATGTACGAACTAAATCTACTACAAACTACCTTAGCTTCTCTCCTTTGCTTCTCACTATCCCCAATTGTATGTCCTTGATACTCGAAAGTGAACAAACAATCATCACCTACCTTTGGTTCCTGCGGCACATCTTGTAGAAATCTGCTCAATCTAGGTCCAGACTTACCTGATATTCTTTCAATTTGGTTGATTGTTGACATCAGCAAAGGTGACACTTCTGAGAAATCCAAATCTGTGGACTGAAAAGACTTGGACAGAACTAAAATAGGTTTAAGGACGTCTGCTAAGTAATGGACCACATACAAGGACTTGTATGTGGTGATTGGCTTATGTAAACAAAGAGACTTACCTGAACTCTCCTCTAGGAACACTGAAAGTAAACTAGAATAATTCCTAACTAAAGTAATTACTGATCCCCCAAAGCTTAATCAACGTGTATGAAACACTTCTTTAAATTTAGTATGCTCTCCATATATAAGTTTCTGCACTGACTCAAGTACTGCCATACTCCTTGGATTGTTATGGACGTATTTGTACACGTTGTAAAGGATTTCTTGGACCTTCACTAAGTATGGTATCCTGTCAGCGCCAGAGCAACAACTGAGGGCTAGCCTATGTGCTATGCAATGTGTGGCAGTACGCCAGGCACATCTGTCTTAAGCCTACTAACTACTCCTGACTTATACCCTACCATTACACTAGCCCCATCTGTACTGATGCCACAGAGTCCCCTAAGATCTATACCTTTCCCTGCTAAAGTACCTACTACTTTGGCATAGATAGATTCCGAGTTAGCACGCTCAAGACTATCTATACCAAGGAAGTAAGTATGAGGTTCTGTGTTTGCAAAGTCATTCTCGGGTATACGTATATAATATACATGTACATGATTAAGTTCTGGTGCACAGAAATGTCTGTCGACTCATCAAACATAAGACTAAACTTTGTACTGTTCTTAATCTTCTCCGAGAGATCGTCATCCAGTACGGCAGACATGCATGATTGGAAGTCAGCAACTGATGAATGGTGGAGATAAGTGGTGTGATTATCAAGTTTCAGGTCAGCCAGTTGGGACACACCCTGAAACCCATAATGGGAATGACTTAACTCTTTCCTGAACAAGACTTGGTTTCCCTAACAGCATAGGCTTTGGAAGACATTGAGACAAAATGAGAAAACGCTCATGACCAACATTTTCTCCTTTTGTCTCAATATTTTATATGCCATATTGTATATTTCAACTACAGCGTGAATCAGGCTGTAGTTTCGAGGCTTTATAACAACACAAATTACAATCGCACATTCTTTCAATTTCCAAGTGTGTTCATGCTCGTGCCGCACGTTTTTATTTCAAACAAAGTATCGAGAAGTAAACTCGTCGAATAACCTCTTTGCTTAGCCCCTTCCTGAAAAGTGAATAATAATGGATTATACCATTCAACTTTTCAAACAGATCATATCTATGTTTATCAAAGAATTATCTACTTGACTAGTCAAGCTTGATGATGTTAAATCAATATAAGCATTGCTTTCCACGTATGTAACAGATCCTCGGTAAGTATCCCCGCCTGTCACGCGGGAGACCGGGGTTCGATTCCCCGCCGGGGAGAGGAATTAAAACGAAAATAATATCGATGAGAACCAGGCGTATTAATAATAAATGTGGTGAGATTATCTGCAAATGCGTCTCCATAATAACATGCTTTACAGTTTAAAAGTTTAATGATTAACACGAAAATAATATATTGATGAGAATCAGGAATATTATGTAATATTGACGAGCTGATTTGCAAATGCGTCTCCATTATAACATGTTCCATAGGTTAAAAGTTCGTTTATGAATATCAGTATATCCATAAACGATTCAAAATCTTTTACTTATGAGGGCCTAAAATATATTTTGATTCTCGTTTAACTTTGAATGTATAATAAGAACAACTGAACATTTTTTATATAGACCAAACCACATATCAAACAAGGAATCTTGTCTGGAGAGTAAGGGGGATGAGGTACGATTTCCCAGTTGTAGAAAGTCAAAAACGACGTCACCATACCAGCCTTGTGAGAAGTGGCGTTGTCACGATGAATAACTGGAGTACGTTCCAGTAGCTCGCTTCTTTCGAATTACAGGTCTCAATATAGTCCTCAGAATGATCGTTAATATTCTTGGTTGACTGTTTGACCTACCGGGACCCTATTCGCAGCTAATTTACCCTTATTATCATAGGCGAAAATCATCTTCAAATTTCCTTTTTTTCGCCTGAATTTAATGGGCCTTGGAGAGCCAGGAGTGTGTCATTCTGAAGAGTGTCTCTTTTAACTCAGGTTCATAACTTCGTATTCAGGTCTCATTTATTGTCACAATCCTGTTTAGAAACATATCACCGAAACATTTTGTACCTTTCTAGTAATGAATTGGCAACATCCACTCTGCTCTGTTTCTGCTCTGAACTCGGTGCGTAGGGTACTCGCCTTGCAGCAACACGTCGCATATACCCAATTTATCAGTTGAAATTGTGTGTACTGACCCATGGCTTATCCCAGTTTCATTACCTATTTCTTCACAGTCGGTTTTTTTCTTTCGGTCGACCTGAGATTGGTTATTTTTGTACCACAATCCTATCCTCCTTAAATCTAACGAAACACTGCTGCACGAGAAAGAGCTACACACCGTCCATCCAGATACAAAAAAAACACGGATTGGTCTTCCAAACGCGGATGTGAAAAACAACACCGTGGGAATACACAAGGTAAGAAAACATCAACATATAGCCTTTTAATTGCTGCTATTTAAAAAGTGTTTGTGCAGAGCTGATGCAACATGGTTTATCTTGAGGGTGCTGCAGTTTCATAACAAAAGATTTGAGTAAACTATAGATACAAGCGATTTTAAATCGCAAATCACCATTTTCTCGCCTACTTCCCGTTTTGTTTTATATTTGTAGAAATTATTTAACTGGTTTCGAGCAAATATCTCTTCAAAATAAGTTTTCGACATCTATGGAATAAATCTATACCATTCATCAAGCTGGAAAAAAATGGGTGTCTAAAGCCATGTTTAAAAAATAGCCTAGTTTGCTTCAAGGAACAACTTACCATGGATGTTGATACCACACAACACGGATGATCCACATAATTTTGGTAGAACTCGGATGCGAAAATCGGGTTTTATAGTGCAAAACACTTAAAATGACGTTTTCTAATTAAAATACAATGAAAAATGCTTGATTTTTATAAAGTAAACGTGCTATAACCGCATCCTGTTGACTTTTATAGTCGGTTGTTTACTTAATATATGATTGAATTCGGGGTGGCCTGGAATGGCAACCTTTAACGTCACATGTCAAAAATATTGTCATGCAGTCAAATAGACATGTTTAAAAATCTTTCACACCTGCATCAATCAATAGTTATACTCGTGTCATCTTGATAATTTTCATTGAAAGTTGATAACGTTAATCACAGAATTTGATTGGTTAATCGCTGATCACATTAAAATGATACATAAAGTACAGGTAATGGGTTGTCATGCTGGACCTGATCCTATAGTTCGAATTAACCCTTTCCCAAACAAGACCTGGTTTTGACGTCCTTAATCGAAAGGGTTTGGGAAAACATTGAAACAAAAGAAGAAACTGCTGATAACCAGCAGTTTCTCCTTTTGTTTCAATATTTTCTGTGCTATATTTTACACAAAATCTGCCTTTATCAAAGTCAATTTTGAAGTCTGCAGTGGATTTTAATCGGAAAAATTAAAAATTTTGTCGTTTGGGAAAGGGTTAACCGGTTAACCGACCTAAAAAGTCAACGCTTAATCGAATAATAAAATCGGTATTCGTTGCCATCCCAAGTTTCTATGGATAATTATTTATGCGTAGAATCAGAGAAGCGATATAAACCAGTGGCTTGGGAAAATATTGAGGCAAAAGAAGAAAACGCAATAAGAAGGCTTTGAAGGGGTTCGCTCAACCCCCCCCCCCCCCCCCCAAAGCCCCCCCCGCCCCTCTGGAACGAAATGATTTCCGTGGGAAGTTTTAAGATATTTTGAGTAAAATGAGGCAGAAGAACCCCCCTTTTCCACATTTGAACCCCCTCTTTAGAAATCCTGGATCCGCCTCTGTAAACACCTTCACATTTTTATATACAATAGTACAATAGAGACAAACACGCTTGTGCCAGCCTGGTTCGCCCCACCCCACCGCCCCGCCACCTAGCCGAATCAGCAGTCAGATTATACCAGGTTGCTATTAGTTTTTTGTTATTTTTACCTGCAGGATCAACAGTCAATGTAAGTCCTTATTTTCACAACCAATGTCTTCCAGAGGCATGGTAACTAGTTCTTGAATCTACACAATCTATGTTCATTTCTATTCATAATTTGTTTTACATGCTGTCGTAGATGGCCTTTCATAAAGACTTTCACTTCAACCCACACTGAAGAGTGAGAGAGACAATCATGATAAATATTCTTGGCAATATCTTAATGAAAGAAATGCACCCATATACCGTATGTTTACATGTAATAATTGACAGACATGCGTAATAGAGTTGGTGTTTGAATATCAAAGATGAAAACCTTTTGGAGCTCACTATCAAACTGCAATGAAACAAGATGATCATGAGGGTTTTAATCCTAGAATTTAAAGAATGAAAACAAAGACACGGACAACTTATCTGTTAATATGCAGCTGATATTCGCCTATCGCTTTATAAAACATGTAAACATGGTTTCCTAATGTCCTTACCGTCGAAAGTGCTCATTCACATTCCTTTTAGTTTTAGTAAGCCAAAATAAGCCATAATTGGTCTTAAAACCAAACATCTATTGACTATAAACGATAAAATTGGTTTTAACAAGGATGAAGCCAATTTTCCTAAAAAAAAAGACCGGAATTTTGGGTTTTATTATCCGTGTCGGTTGTATCGATGGTCCGAGTTTGTTTTACCTTCTGGAGAATTTGCACCGTGGTATGTTGCACCATAGCAACTGACAGTACCCAATTTCAAAAAGTTATTGTTCTTTTTCTATACTTTTTATGACTTCTTGTAAAGAAAACACTTGAAGCAATCCGCAGTCCTCCGTAAAACATCAATTTGACAATAATTATGTGCTTTAATAATGATTTACAGACATTCTTACCAAGATTTTTCTCTTTTCGGGCACCAAAGTCAGAATCAGTAGCATATATTTTCTCTTACTAACAGATTTTATGAGACAGAATTTTAGGTAAACATTGGCAAAGTTATGTACGTTTTCATTGTATGTCACACAAAAATTAACTCAGCCGATATTCATTGTAATTAAAGATAATAAATACTCACTCTTTTTTCCCGCCGTTCAAAATAAAATTGTTTACATCCGCGTTTGGAAGACCAATCCGTGTTTTTTGTATCTGGATGAACGGTGTGAGCTAGGTCCCCGTCGTATTGTAAAGTTTGAAAAATGTATATATTCCAGGGCTGCCGTTGAAATGCCCAATTTTATGTACGAACGTTGTTCGTCTGCTTTGAACGCGGCTATGTTGTGCAGGTGGTTATGTGACAGGAAGATACGTCATAATTACGACGTCATAACGTTATCTCATTTCGCGAACTTTTTGAGTTGCTTATATGTGCAAAATTGCATTAAAATATGTCAAAGACTTGTTGAGATACTGCAACAGTCTCGCTTATTATCGGATGACCCTCGTTTGGCCATCTCATATACCCGGAATCTGTAAGAATATCGTGACGTCATCTACGTCCATATTCATTTCATCAGCATTGAATTTGGTATTATGCTGTGTACCATTTTTCAATTGACATTTTACTACAGTGACTGTTGAATCATTTAGTGTTGTGCATAATGATATAAGTATGATATTGCAAATTATTACTGATGCGTGTTTAAAAAAGGAAAACAAGAAAACCATTCCATTTCGGATACGGGTGTCTATATCAAAGAATTCACTGGTGGTGAACTCGGACAAAGCGAGGAACATTTTTCATGAACACAAGGTACAGATACTTCATGTTTAAATGCGCGTTTAAAAACTAGTTTTACTAGTTTGAGCATGTACACAACGATTTGCACGTGTTTATCCTCCCAAAACAATATGGACGAATCGGAGAGACACTTAGAGGCTATTGTCAGTTTTGTTATTTTATTTTTCTGACTGATTCTGAAGTTGGTATTACAATTCTTGGAGTAGAAGTTTTTTTCCGATGTGAAAATCGTAGTTAACGTTTTTTGAAGGGGACTTGTACGGTTTATTTATGATACCGTGAACATTTTCAATGGCTGTTCGAATTGCAATGACTTTTGTCCTAACAATAGAATGGGTTTTCGGTTAAATATGGATAAATCGTAGGTATTGTTATAAAATCCCGTAACTGCAGCTTCAATAAAGTTGAGTTTGTGACGTTTTAGATTTACGCCGACGAAGCACTAGTGTTGTCCGAAAAACGTCACAAGGTCTATATATACCGTAGTAAATAAAATTTATTCTTGTTCAAAGACGAATTAATGGTATACAATAATCATTTCCAAAACAATAGGCCTATCTGGTATTGCAGCCCCCAATTAGAAGGCTTTCAGTAATGACCACCATATAGATAGTGCTTCGTTTGCCCGTCCGTCCGTTTTTCTACCCGTCCGCCAATTTGTCTAGCTGACTGCTCTAGATGTCAAAATACATTGATTTTATATGTTGAGAAGTTAAAATGTGTGTACAAATTAAGAAAATATGAAAGAAAAATATTAAGAAAAAAGGAGCCAAATTATTTTCAGTATAGATCTATTCTTCTTTTGATTCAATGTTTGCTATACGCACTTCAACGTCAATTACACAAAACGTGGGAACGACGTCGTATTGTTTGGCGGCGATGTTATAAAGTCATGAAAACAGATCATGAGCGTAAACTTTTGTTTCAGGAGAAATGTAGTGAGACGTCTTTTTTAAACATTTTATCTTTAAGAAATCTAACATATTGAAACAAATGGATTTAATTGTAGTAGCACAAATATACTCCCCGTCATAAGAAAGTAGCCACTTGTCTAATGCAAATGGTCGCCAATTTTAGGATTATTCATAAATGTACCGAAATAAATACAAGATATTGAAGCATAGCAAGTAAATCGAAAACAGTCGAATTACCCCATTAATTAGACTGTTTTCGATTTACTTGCCATGCTACAATTTTGAGACGATTCCAACACATCCAACGTCTACACGTGACGTCATTCCGACAAGACAACCATTATCGGAACGACTACCTGTGAAATTGACAGAAAAAGGCAAACGTTACAGATAGGCTAGATTGCTTCCTGAGTTGAGTTATATCAGCAGTAGAGGCTGATTAACGGATTAGACCATCCGTTTCAGACGACTTGCGATACCCATAGTCTTGCTACGATGTTATTGACAACATTACCTTCAGTGGGTTAGACAGCATCTATTGTTTTCTAAGGACAATTGCATAGCATGTATTAATACCAACGGTGTTCACACTCGAAAATGTCTTGTAAAAGCGAATCTTATCCTTATCCACTTTCAGGAATTGTTACGGTAATAACAAGTATAGTAATACATTGACAATTATTGAAAGTAAAAGATTAAATGTGCATTTGTAAAATTTTATTCATGTACCGTATGCAGTCAAGGTGTTAATTGAAAAGGAAATGCACACAGTTAACTTTTCCCGTTAGTATACTTTAGAATACATGCCCGTAGAAAGCAATTCCATATGGGCCCTGTCTGGGCCAGTGTCTAATATTGGGGGGGGGGGGGGGGGGGGCTAAATTAGATTTGCCATAAGTTTTAAATGTGAAATGATGAAAATTCGGCATTTTTGCCAACTATGGGGGGCGGCTCCAGAGTCCCCCTGTTCGTACGGGCCTGGGATGTGTGAAACAGTGGATCCTCCTTAGAATAAATGGTGATAATGGTAATGACAAACATTACAGTATAGATCTGGAAACGTTCATTTAGGCTTTTGCGACCAACATGGATCCAGATCAGACTTTGCATGTGCACTGTCTGATCAAGATCCATCTTGTTCTTATTTAATAGCTTATTCTCCACCTGTACCAAATTTAAGAAGGCATAACGAAAATCTTACCGGTGAAACTCCAAGGTAACGATAAAAATGATGATTATTATTATGATGATGATGATGATGATGATGATGATGATGATGATGATGATGATGATGATGATGTCATCTAATTGTCATCACCTGTCAGTAATTTATCTGAAAGGGGAGTTAGGCAGTACAAATTGATATATATTGAAACAAGTACCTGGTGCTCGAATTTGATGCCGGAAATCTATGGTTAGATGCTCAAATCAGTGCGATATTACCGAATAAATGTTTAAATGTGTCGTTAAGTCCAGTGCAATCGATTAATTTATCAAACATGTGGTCATAAAACACCGTAGCTGGAAAAGATAACATCGCAAACATGCTGTAACGTTGTCACGAAGAAACCGCACAATGATTTTCAATGACATGACACCAAAAACTGCCATTTACAGCCTTTATTTGTACATTTATATGTCCTTTTTGTTTACTTGCAATGCAAGTTGATAAACATAAACAGTGATATCGTACCATTTCGTTCGGGCGATTAAGATCAACCCACATGATCTCAATATGCGCTTTATGCACTTGCAATCCGTTTATAACATTTGAAAATAATGATCGATAAAACTGATATTTTCGTGCGTATTATAAATCATATCTACATACCTTAGTAACTTCCATTTGAGTGCATCCTTTAAAAAAAAAAGACGGAAAGAGAAGTAAAACAAAATACCACGTGTATTGTTTACAAAAATCCGGATGTGACATGAAGTATCTGTACCTTGTGTTCATGAAAAATGTTCCTCGCTTTGTCCGAGTTCACCACCAGTGGAATTATCTACTTGGTTAGTCAAGCTTGAAGCTGTTATATATATAATATATTATAATCATTGCTGTCGTTTAGGACATAACATCCTCGGTAGTATAGTGGTGAGTATCCCCGCCTGTCACGCGGGAGACCGGGGTTCGATTCCCCGCCGGGGAGAATTTTTGCTTTGCTTGCTTATGGTTCTTAGATTTCAATTCCTGTAATGTGTTTTTGACGTGAAGCAAACAGATTGCATTCAAGATTTCTCGTGTACACTGAACAGATGTTCTAAACCGCCACTTTTCAGAACAGATTTTTTGGTGTAAATGAAAAACGAAAAGTACGTTTGAAACAATATTATGCGCATTAGATTTTGTGATCACTAGCTATCGATTTAACGCGGTACAGTCAAAATCAAAACAAAAACTTTTGTGTAAAGAGGCTTTGATATAAAACCGTTTTTGCACGTGGTGCACGATATGATGAGTTAAATTGCACAATATTTACTTTAGCATTACTTCATATTGATCGGACATGCCGATTTTTCAAAGAAAAGGCAACTCAATGGGCCGGATGTCCTTCAGTGATATGGGTCGTACTGTGGTGCTTATCAAAAGTGACGTCAATATGAATAAGGCATGTCCCCTTTTCAGTGTCGTATGCACGTTTCAAAAGGTAGCTCATGATACTGCTAAATGCATTAACTGTTTTCCGATTGCCTTCTGTATTTCGAATTTTACGGACACCAAACCGTGTCAAAGTGCACCACAGCGCATGGCCTTCAGAGTCCACCATACAAAACATTATTAGTTCACATGTACATTTTCTGACAGATGACATGTCTCTTTCACGAATTTAGCATGTCAGTAATGGATGTTTGACGTGTGCATGCTAATAGAGAGGATTAAATATTTATTTATAAACTGCATTTTCGTGTTCTTTTGGCGCGTATTATATTCCATAGAACACAATAAAGCATTCAAAAGTGATGATATGCCGACATTATTCTTAAATGCATTGGTTATTTTCATGTTGCTTCTTTATAACGAGTAATATGGCCCCAAAGCATTGTCAAAATGCACCACAGATCACGATCCGTACAGTGTACCACACAAGTTATTGTTATTCCAAATGTACCGTTCTTGACGAAAGACATGACTTTCGAATCGATTATGCATATCATTAATAGATCCTTGACGCCTGTATGCTTCTGGAGAGGATGCAAAGTTATGTTTACAAACTGGATTTTTTTGTTCTTTTTATAGCACGTATTGTATTCCGTAGGACGCCATCAAAGAATTCATAAGTGAGGACTGACCGACATTTTTGTTAACAGTCAACAAATATCACTCAGATTTGATTCGCAGATTAGTTCAAATCGGAGAAATGCTCCAATGTAATCAAAAGACGTTACAATAAGTTTTGGCACAAATGCCAGGCAACCGGAAGTGTGACAGACATACCTAGGCTACTGAAACGTCTGGAATGACACCTTAGTACTTCCCAGATAGCTGCAACAGAATGATGGCTCGTTGTCAATCAGAATTATTGGCGCAGAGTAATGTCACATTCCTTACTTACAGTTTACCTTTCTGATGTGAAAATGTAGACGTGACAGTGACCCTTTTCAATTTTCGATTTAGCCATGTTATTGTCAAAAGGCATCAATGAAATTTTAACATCTTCTGTGAAAATGGTTAATCTTTATTATTTGAAAATTTCAAGCCCTTATCTAAAATATTAATGGAGATATATAAAGTTACATGCCATGGCGGTTTAGAAGATCTGTTCAATGTATTATTGTGCATTCATCAACAAGTTCCCTTTTCATGTTTTCTTCTTTTGACTCAATGTTTTACCCTGATAATATGTGACCCGTCGCGCTAAAAGGGACCTTATCGGGTGTGTGAAAAATATCGACCCTAGTCAGTCTGCGCAGCCAGACTAGAGCCGACACTTGTCACTTTTATGCAATTTTCTAAATCCTGAATGTTTTCCCTATATTACTATAATTATGTACATTTTTCGCAAACGGAATCTGGTTGACCTGTGCTGAGTCTGAACAGTTTGTCAAAATTTTGATTTTTGGAGTTCGGATAAGGTCCTTTTTAGCGTGACGGGTCACATATCTAAAACAGCCCAGTGGTCCTCTTTATTGTAAGACCCATCAGTCTTAATAAGAATCGTGTTTTTCATGTTTAAGTTGATGTACCCTATATGTTAATGACCATAGATAATCCTCATCTAACAGTGCAAAGCTTTGGATAGCTCCTTCAATAGCCATATTTACTTTTCTTTACCTTATCACTTTACAAGGTCTATCCATTTTCCACCTCGACCAGAAATGACGTCTTCTTGAATTCTTGTCTTAAGATGGTTTGTTGTCTGAGAAGCACTTTGTAATATTATATCGGCTTCTATTTGATCATAGGGTTTGTCAGTTGTGAATGTGATGGTTTTCTATACTATTGTAAAAGAATTTTCCATATTTTTAACCGTCCATGGTATGCCTCAACTACCCACCTTACCTTAGTAACACGCCTTGTTGTTTTGATTCAACGTTAGGGTTTTGAGATAGAGACTTGGATGGATATGCTGGCATTTTACACTGAAGAATCTGAAATGTACCGGGTCATCATAGTATCATTGTTCTTTCCTTAGAAAGGATGGATTGTATCCAGAATATGGCCATCTGGGAAACACATGAACTTGATCATTTGCTCTTATGCACTGAATAAATTATTTTATGGCCAATTCATAATTCTCACTTTTTAACGTAGTGAAAGTGTTATTCCAGATGACTGGCCCTGTTTTCACCAAAGAAAGTCCCAGCAAACGTAGTGATATGCTTAACCCATTACCAAACGACAAAATTTAAGGGTGGTCCAAATTGAAAGATCTAGCAGACGACAATTTCAAATAATTGAAATTTTTAAATTTTTTTGTATTCTTGCATGGAAATCATTGTGGAAAATGAAAAAATTGCTTGACACAAGCAATTTTCTTCATTTTCCACGATATTTTCCATGGTAATTATTTTGTTGGGAGTCAAAAGGAGTCACTGTGTGGTAATGGGTTAACCGTGTTTACATGCCAATATACTTAAAAGAACAAAATGTTTTGTTATCTTTACTATAAAAATTTTGGACGTTATCTGCATTACGTGAAGGAGCATATATGTCCGAAAGACAGACCTGTCTTCGTCTTCACCCAAAACATATCTAGAGCTGATGCTTTATCTCAGACCGAAGTACTACGCATATTCGTATCTACAAGGTATTCCAGTCTATCGTTGAATTGATGTTTGATACAGCCAGTCCACGAAAGGAAATATTATCATGGAAGGATTTAGAAAGGTACGATGTCGAGTTGTTTGTACAACCGTTACATATTGTTTGATGAAATTTTGAAGCGCCATCTGGTATAAGCTCAGCAGATGGGTTTCTATGAGTAGTATGTACCTGGTGTCTTCGTTTAGATTTCTATTGCTTAAATGGGATAAGCAAATGACGCTTTCCTCTGCCGCAAACATCCTGCACGTGATAAGAAAAACAATCTTTTATTTGTTGGTATACATCGTAGTAGTAGTGGTAATACCTCTCGTGTAAGGTACTCTGCATGTAACACATGTCCCGTAAGATATTCATTCAGGGGCAATATCCTATAACGTCACTGTTCACTTCGACACCGTTGTTACTTCTGTGTCTTGAAGTGGATGTCTATCACTCAAACGATTAATCTTGCATCTGCATTTGAAAACTCTTTTCATACACATATTAAGTCTGTAACCAAGTACAGCTTTGGCAGAAAATTTGTCAGCGATTAGAGAAGGCATGCTTTGTTTTATTTGTATTGAAGTTGAAACTGACAGTTGTCTGATTGCATGGTTTATTTATATGTAAGACTGAAGAGTTTAAATTGAGCCAACTCAAACAGATACGCATCAACAAGATTATTAATGAAAATAGTAATGAAAATAACGCTTAACAAATTTGACAATGGAAATCCAAATACATGTATGCAGATAAAAAATAAAAAGATAATTGGCCTCCCTTCGAGGCACACAAAACTGGCATAAATTTATATATGAACGTGTGCTTTCACATGTTGTATATGTGTACATTTAACTACTTTTTACATCATGTAATCTACAGCAAAATGGTCAGAAAAAATTTAAAACAAAGACCAATTCATCTGAAATTGGCCTTTTCGAAAAAGGTTGACCCGAAAACAATATCTGAATACATAAAACAGACGGCATTGTGCAATGTACAGCAAGTCTAGTTGTTTAATGGTGTCACAAAACAAACAAAACTTAAAGCGATTTACTACCATCGAAGTTTTAAACAGGCTTTATCAGATTCTTATATCACCCTTCTGGACAATTACAACTAGCAACGGGGTAAACTGTCATAAAGTTTGTGAATATAAAATAAAGGGACCTCATTCCAGGTGCGGAGTTGACCTTTTAAGTCATTTTAGTTGGTATTCAGATGAATTCTATTTTTTACTTATTTTTCATGAAATGACAGTTTCAATATGGGATAGATCGGATGATTGTGCTGGCCAATTGAGCTGATGTATTTGGTATCTGTGATTCCATTCCTCTGAGAGACGGGACTGATAGCAAGGGACTTTGTCGTCTTGAAAGATCCAGGGCTTGAATCTATAACTTTTCAATATTACTTTCCAAATATTATTATCTAGGTTTTCGAATTTCAAATTAAATTGAATTGTTTTCTTCCAGAATAAGTAAATCCTTTACAATATTTAATTCATCTTTCGCGTCATCTTCTTTATCAACATCAGGCTGATCTTCTGTATCGTCAATTCGTTGTAAACTGTATTCGTCTAAGAGAGAGAAAACATAAGCAACATAATTTGCCCATTTCATATACAATCCACAACACCATTGCCACACGTATTTAATTCTCTGAATTTATAAACTTTCACGGTGCAGTATATCAGTGTGTGTAAGAAGGGCTACTTTTAAACAATCGCTTGTAGTCTAGGGGTTTTTTTTTCAAATGGAAAATCCACCAATCCTCTGATAATCTTAACGTACAACACGTGGTGACTGAGGATGTGTGGTTCACGCAAAATTGTTTTGTCTAAATGTTGTCTTCTTTTTTATCAACTGTTGTACATGCATAGGTGGAAACGAGTCGAAAACAGCATATTGGATCTTTTGAAGGCATTTTGTCTATTTTTAAGACGGTGCAGACGTTCCATATTTGCCTGTACTTAGTGGATGCAATGAGGTGTGTTTTTCTTTCACATTCATTTAGGTCTAAAGGAAGATGGTCGTGTGAAATGATAAGGTCCCGTTGTATTTCTTTTATCGTGCATATCTAATATCTTTTACAACGTGATTTCAATAAAGTGCGTGAAGTTGGCAGGACATTAGATTTTTCTCTCTGTTAATAAAACGTGTATGAAGATCAGAAAATTAAAGCTGGAAAAAAAATATCATTTCCGTTGTGCGACCATCCGTAACACAGCTTAGATAATCTACATTTGACATTTATATTACACTTTCTAAAAGCCATTGGAGCGATACAGGGCCATCATGGTCCTCTTGTCTCATTTGTTATGGCATTTTTGACAAGCGTGACAAAATCTTGCAGAGGTCGCACATGAAAGACTGTTCTGAAGGAAGATGAAATCGGTGGAAAACGGTGAACGTAGTTTGGAGAGATAATAAACCAATATTAACAAGTAGCAACTTTATCTTCGTCGAAAATCCGTCATTTGATCGCGTTAACATTGGTTTTCGATGAATATTGAGTGTAAGGCCGTTTTCCTGGGACCTAGTGTTCGTGCATTCAAGGGCCTGTAACTCATTTTCCCGACTAGCTATCAAAAATCCCTCATAATTCTGAAATGACGATTCATTAACAAGTTCTCACCTAAAATATTATTCCAATATGTCGCTTTATAAAATCGTGTCGATGTTTTGCCCAAAGTTGGGAGATTAAAATATACAAAAAAAAAATGAAAAAAAAAATCATAAAATGCCAAATATGTCAATATTTATCATAAGCAAGCCAATGGATTTCATGTCATCTGAACATTGGCTTATATACAAAACATAATGTTTTAAAATTGATGAATAACAGCCTTGGGTAGCGCCTCAATAGAATTACCCCACCCACTTTCAATATACAATATACACCAAACCAAAGGTCCGTTCGATTCAGACTTTTCGGCAAGACATGTCCCCTTTATGTATCTATTTGTACTAAAAATATCATTGGAAAATTTAGGCCCCAGGAAAACGGCCTTTGTTCTCTTTGTGGCAAGTACAGTTAGGCTATATAAATCAGACTTAGCTAAGTAAGCGAAGCAAAAATTCCTCTCCCCGGCGGGGAATCGAACCCCGGTCTCCCGCGTGACAGGCGGGGATACTTACCACTATACTACCGAGGATATATGTTATTGGAAAGATAGTAATGTATATATAGATAATAGAGCTTCATGCTTGACTAGCACAAAATGACATATATACGTCGTACCAAGTTCCGGTTCAGAAATCAAAAGAGTTTTATTTCCTTTTTCATATCTAGCATTTTATTTGTAACGTAATAACCATGCAGCGAGTTATGCTGTGTATCTGTTGCGAGTGCAAGTAGAGTCATTGTCCCCTTGACTGCCCTTAGTTCTCAGTTTATCTTTTCAATCTCACTATCATAGTTCTCGTGATCTCTTAGTGTGATCATTTGGTCTTCGATATCACTCAGGCTATTGCAGCCGCATGCAAAGAAGTCATATACATCTTATACCAGTCTCACGGCCTCGGATATTTTATACCTCCGACTCCCTTGCAAGCGATTTTACCGTGGTGCGACTCAAATACATACTTCGTTACCTTAGTGGGACTTTACTGCGACGTTGCTACGACAAAGGATGCAGCACAGTCGCCATGGACGCAGTGAGGTCGTAGCGAGGAACCCAAGGACGCACAAGGTCGCAGACCGTCGACGACTATTTTAACATACATAAAACAGTGGCAGAACCTCTGTGTTCTTGTTCAGTCCTGGTTAGATCGACATGGGATCGCAGTGGTGTCACCATAGTCGCAGCAGCATCGTAGTAAAGACGCAATAAGTTCACAATTGACAAAGTACACTCGTACTAAGGACGCCCTAGTGAAATTACAAGAAATTGCTCGGAAACATTTACATCTTCAGCTGTGAGGCCACTTGTCATCATCAACCTGGACTTCTTTCCAAAACAAGACCTGGTTTTGACGTCCCTTAAAAGATGCGTGGGAAAACATTGAGACAAAAGAAGAAACTGCTGATAACCAGCAGTTTCTCCTTTTGTCTCAATATTTTCTGTCCTATTTGTTACAAAAATACTATCTTTGTCAACATTTGTTTTGTCAAGAAAATCACCTTTCAAATGAAATCCATCTAAAAAGTTTTCGTTTGGTAAAAGGTTAAATGACTTTAACACTGTTCACCACCGACAGATTGAGTGTTTGACTCGGATACTTGGTCCGTTAGCGATACTGCTGTTTCAACAGACTGTGGACCACTAGAAGACTGTTTGTATGCGTCTCCTCCGGGGGATGAAGCCGCGATCTTTAAGCACTATGAACCACTACCGAACTGAATATCTGAATCGGTGACTGTGTCAACTTGTAGCACTTAAGTGTCCCTCGCTCTTTTGCTCTCGTCCGCCTCTCATCTTTGGAATGATGTAAATTAGTTAACTTAAAAATAATTAAATATACGTCTTCACTCGTTGAAGGCCAGATTCAGAATGTTACTGGGAAAAAGTATTATTTTTATAGACGTAGCAAGGACATAGTAGAGTCGTCGTACAGTTGCGGGACAGTCGCCGAACAAACGCAATAATCGCCGTAAGGACGCAGAGGACGTAGCACAGTCGCAGCTTGGTCACCGATGATCGCCGTGGGAACGCAATACAATCGCAGTGGAAACGCCGTGGACGTAGAAGGGTCGTATTGAGGACAGAGAGAAAACGTACAGAATACTTGTAAGACTGCAGAGCCCCGGATCGTCGGCGAGAAAAAATGGAACATTGAAAGAAAACCAAACGATTTCCAAAAGAAAAATGCTATTTTACTAATTTTCAGGTCGCAGCAAAACCGTGAGGTATGTATGAGGGGCTATTAATAGTATAAATCGCTTCCTTGGTTATGACCGAAACCCTCGATGGTGTTTTCATTCTTTTCCGACACGAACTCTTCAACCTCAGCTGCTTAACTTTCTTACAACTCACTACTTGTAACCGGTGATTTATCTTTGCTTGGTTAACCATATTGATGTCTTCAACACTGTGTATTGTGTAGCAATTCTTCTAGAGGTTAGACTGGGTACCAATCTGATCATTTTTCCCTCCTTTACTTTCTCTGGTTAATATCAACACGATCAAAAACGAGTGCCGCAATATGTAAAGGGTTTCGATTTTTTGTGTGTTAACTTATTGACAAAATTGTATATTGACGACTGGATCCCAGGCCACTAGAGGTTGAAGTTTGCTTAAAAGTAGATTTTTCAACAACCCACTTTGGAGGTTTAGTGACATTTCAGACATTTTTTCATAAGTTTCACATATTTTTTCCTGAAAGAGCATATTTCTTTATGAAAATTCCGAAATTTTCAAGCCAAAAGATTTTGCCATTTATGAGAAATATATATTTGTGTGTTAAAATTAATCAAAATGGTTTGGACAGCAGTTCTGATTAATATGGAATTTGTCATTTCTGTCTCAACTTTAAAGGTGTATTTTCGCTTATAAGCAGCAACTTCAAAAACCTGATAGCATATACGCCAATCTTGGCATCGAGACATACTTTTAAAAAATGAAATTTGATTTTTACGACCCTTTAAACAACGCTAAAACAGCCTTATCTTGTTCTGCTTTATAATATTATCTTGTGACAACACTGTTTAGAATATTGACACTGTGGCTAGGTGCCAATGGGTCCACACTGTGTTGGAAGTTGACATTTCTGGAATCTCTGACCATGGAATTTTTCGCTTTGCTGTCTGTACACAACTGGCAGTACATGAAGTGGCCATTGCCATTGTGCAATGTATACATTTGCATCCATTTTTGTGGAAAGTGGCGAGCTTTTTGTTTCTTATGGCTGGCTTCTTCAGATTCGCAACTGTCAGAGTCACTACATGCACTTGTGCTCTGCACTCTTCTATTGTCACGTCCACCGTTATCCGATGGTTGAAAAGGAGGTAATTTAAATTATTTTAGGTCTCGTTTTAGTTTGGAATGCATTTCGAAAAATCGGTCGAAGAAGTAACAAGAGGGCCAAGATGGCCCTGCATCGCTCACCTGAGAGGACTTTGAGACAAACATCTTGCAAACTTCAAACTCACACTTTTTACATGACCTAGATATCATCAAGATAAACATTCTGAACAATTTTCACAATGATGAGTAAATAATATTTAGGTTCTGATAGCCAAAACAAGATTTGACCTTTTGACCTAGTTTTTGACCTAACATTAGCCACTTTCTACATGACCCATTTATCATCAAGATAAGCAATTCTGAAGTATTTTCACATTGATGAATAAATATTTTGATTCTTTAGAGCAAAAACAAAATTTGACCTTGGTTTTGACCTCCCATGACCTACTTTATACATGCCCCAGATATTGTCAAAATAAACATTCTGAACAATTTTCAGAATCATTCAGATATCATTATGGTTCTAAATGCAGAAACAAGATTTGACCTTGTGACCTAGTTTTTGACCTCACATGGCCCCCTCCTTACATTGACCAGATATCATCAAGATAAATATTCTAAACAATTTTCACAACGATAAAGTAAATATTTTGGTTCCTAGAGCAAAAACAAGATTTGGCCTAGTGACCTAGTTTTAGACCTCGCATGACCAACTTTTCACATCACCAAGATATCACCAAGATAAACATTCTGAACAAATTTCGCAATGATAAAGTAAATATTTTGGTTCTTAGGACAAAAACAAAATTTGCTCTAGTGACCTAGTTTTGAACCTTGAATGACCTGCTATTCATATCACCAAAGTATCATCAAGATAAACATTCTGAACTTTCACAATGATTGAGTAAATATCTTGGTTCTTAGAGGAAAAACAAGATTTGACTTATTGACCTAGTTTCTGACCTTACATGACCTACTTTTAAAATGACCCAGATATCATCAAAATAAATATTCTGAACAATTTTCACAACGATAAAGTAAATATTTTGGTTCCTAGAGCAAAAACAAGATTTGACCTAGTGACCTAGTTTTAGACCTCGCATGACCCACTTTTCACATCACCAAGATATCATCAAGATAAACATTCTGAACAATTTTCGCAATGATAAAGTAAATATTTTGGTTCTCAGGGCAAAAGCAAAATTTGACCTAGTTTTGAACCTCGAATGACCTGCAATTAATATCACCAAAATATCATCAAGATGAATGTTCTGAACTTTCACATTGATAGAGTAAATACTTTGGTTCTTCGAGGAAAAACAAGATTTGACCTATTGACCTAGTTTCTGACCTCACATGACCCACTTCTTACATTGACCAGATATCATCAAGATAAATATTCTAAACAATTTTCACAACGATAAAGTAAATATTTTGTTTCCTAGAGCAAAAACAAGATTTAAACTAGTGACCTAGTTTTAAACCTCGCATGACCAACTTTTCACATCACCAAGATATCACCAAGATAAACATTCTGAACAATTTTCGCAATGATAAAGTAAATATTTTGGTTCTTAGGACAAAAACAAAATTTGCTCTAGTGACCTAGTTTTGAACCTTGAATGACCTGCTATTCGTATCGCCAAAGTATCATCAAGATAAACGTTCTGAACTTTCACGATGATTGAGTAAATATCTTGGTTCTTAGAGGAAAAACAAGATTTGACTTATTGACCTAGTTTCTGACCTCACATGACCCACTTTTAAAATGACCCAGATATCATCAAAATAAATATTCTGAACAATTTTCACAACGATAAAGTAAATATTTTGGTTCCTAGAGCAAAAACAAGATTTGACCTAGTGACCTAGTTTTAGACCTCGCATGACCCACTTTTCACATCACCAAGATATCATCAAGATAAACATTCTGAATAATTTTCGCAATGATAAAGTAAATATTTTGGTTCTCAGGGCAAAAGCAAAATTTGACCTAGTGACCTAGTTTTGAACCTCGAATGACCTGCTATTCATATCACCAAAATATCATCAGAATAAACGTTCTGAACTTTCACAATGATTGAGTAAATATTTTGGTTCTTCGAGGAAAAACAAGATTTGACCTATTGACCTAGTTTCTGACCTCACATGACCCACTTTTAAAATGACCCAGATATCATCAAGATAAATATTATGAACAATTTTCACAACGATAAAGTAAATATTTTGGTTCCTAGAGCAAAAACAAGATTTGACCTAGTGACCTAGTTTTAGACCTCGCATGACCAACTTTTCACATCACCAAGATATCACCAAGATAAACATTCTGAACAATTTTCGCAAGTGCGTGAAGTTGGCAGGACATTAGACATTAGACATTCGAACGAATGTCTAATCATCGAATTAGACATTCAAATTTGAATGTCTAATTCAACGAATTAGACGTTAGACATTCGATCAAACCCGCTTTGAATGTCTAATTCACCGAATTAGACGTTAGACATTCGATTAGACATTCGATCAAACCCGTTTTGAATGTCTAATTCACCGAATTAGACGTTAGACATTCGATTAGACATTCGACCAAACCCGTTTTAAATGTCTAATTCACCGAAATAGACGTTAGACATTCGATTAGACATTCGATCAAACCCGTTTTGAATGTCTAATTCACCGAATTAGACGTTAGACATTCGATTAGACATTCGACCAAACTCGTTTTGAATGTCTAATTCACCGAATTAGACGTTAGACATTCGATTAGACATTCGACCAAACCCGTTTTGAATGTCTAATTCACCGAATTAGACGTTAGACATTCGATTAGACATTCGACCAAACCCGTTTTGAATGTCTAATTCACCGAATTAGACGTTAGACATTCGATTAGACATTCGATCAAACCCATTTTGAATGTCTAATTCACCGAATTAGACGTTAGACATTCGATTAGACATTCGATCAAACCCATTTTGAATGTCTTATTCACCGAATTAAAAGTTAGACATTCGATTAGACATTCGACCAAACCCGTTTTGAATGTCTAATTCACAGAATTAGACGTTAGACATTCGACCGAACCCGTTTTAAATGTCTAATTCACCGAATTAGACGTAAGACATTCGATTAGACATTCGATCAAACCCGTTTTGAATGTCTAATTCACCGAATTAGACGTTATACATTCGATTAGACATTCGACCAAACTCGTTTTGAATGTCTAATTCACCGAATCAGACGTTAGACATTCGATCAAACCCGTTTTGAATGTCTAATTCACCGAATTAGACGTTAGACATTCGATTAGACATTCGACCAAACCCGTTTTGAATGTCTAATTCACCGAATTAGACGTTAGACATTCGATTAGACATTCGACCAAACCCGTTTTGAATGTCTAATTCACCGAATTAGACATTAGACATTCGATTAGACATTCGATCAAACCCGTTTTGAATGTCTAATTCACCGAATTAGACGTTAGACATTCGATTAGACATTCGACCAAACCCGTTTTGAATGTCTAATTCACCGAATTAGACGTTAGACATTCGATTAGACATTCGACCAAACTCGTTTTGAATGTCTAACTCACCGAATTAGACGTTAGACATTCGATCAAACCCGTTTTGAATGTCTAATTCACCGAATTAGACGTTAGACATTCGATTAGACATTCGACCAAACTCGTTTTGAATGTCTAATTCACAGAATTAGACGTTAGACATTCGACCGAACCCGTTTTAAATGTCTAATTCACCGAATTAGACGTAAGACATTCGATTAGACATTCGATCAAACCCGTTTTGAATGTCTAATTCACCGAATTAGACGTTATACATTCGATTAGACATTCGACCAAACTCGTTTTGAATGTCTAATTCACCGAATCAGACGTTAGACATTCGATTAGACATTCGATCAAACCCGTTTTGAATGTCTAATTCACCGAATTAGACGTTAGACATTCGATTAGACATTCGACCAAACCCGTTTTGAATGTCTAATTCACCGAATTAGACGTTAGACATTCGACCAAACCCGTTTTGAATGTCTAATTCACCGAATTAGACATTAGACATTCGATTAGACATTCGATCAAACCCGTTTTGAATGTCTAATTCACCGAATTAGACGTTAGACATTCGATTAGACATTCGACCAAACCCGTTTTGAATGTCTAATTTACCGAATTAGACGTTAGACATTCGATTAGACATTCGACCAAACTCGTTTTGAATGTCTAACTCACCGAATTAGACGTTAGACATTCGATTAGACATTCGATCAAACCCGTTTTGAATGTCTAATTCACCGAATTAGACGTTAGACATTCGATTAGACATTCGACCAAACCCGTTTTGAATGTCTAATTCACCGAATTAGACGTTAGACATTCGATTAGACATTCGATCAAACCCGTTTTGAATGTCTAATTCACCGAATTAGACGTTAGACATTTGATTAGACATTCGACCAAACCCGTTTTGAATGTCTAATTCACCGAATTAGACGTTAGACATTCGATTAGACATTCGATCAAACCCATTTTGTATGTCTAATTCACCGAATTAGACGTTAGACATTCGATTAGACATTTGACCAAACGCGTTTTGAATGTCTAATTCACCGAATTAGACGTTAGACATTCGATTAGACATTCGACCAAACTCGTTTTGAATATCTAATTCACCGAATCAGACGTTAGACATTCGATTAGACATTCGATCAAACCCGTTTTGAATGTCTAATTCACCGAATTAGACGTTAGACATTCGATTAGACATTCGATCAAACTCGTTTTGAATGTCTAAAACACTGAAATAGACCGTAACAAGCGACTCGTTTTCCTGAAATTAATACTTAAATTAGCAAAAGCTTTACTGTACCCCAACCACTAATTAGCATTCCAACTCTTACCCCAGTACCGCCGCTAATCCTTATGTCAAGAGCGTGGAACAGCCTTAAGTGCTTATGTCAACTGAGTGGAACTGGCGCCTGAATTGACAATTACACACAATTTTTTTCTAAAATGAATTTAAAACTGAGCAGAAGCCATACTTGTGCCCCTGTCACTAGCACTTACCCCAACCCTTAACCAAGTATTACTGCATATATACTTATGTCAAGAGAGTGGTACAGCCTCAAATACTTATGTCAAGGGAGTGGAACAAGCGCCGCAATGGACACAGCAATGGACAATTTACCGGCATTATATTACTCTGAATTAATTCTAATCCTAGCTGGATTAATGATTAACCATTTACTAGAATACCTTGACCTTTATTTCATTAAATTGACTAGCTTATTAAATAATGTACTCGAAGGCAAACTGATTCATTTGATTGCGTATTAGTTAAACAGAACCTTTGTATCAAAAATAATTACATGAATTTATTGAAAAAAAGTTTCAATATAATTATGCCTTTTTCGAAAATCTTGATATTTTCACATCTGTGCCAAATGATTACAGGGTATGCCAGTGAATTTCAATACTTTGACAAACAAGACCTGATATTCATGTGTGCAATAAAGCTTGGGAAAACATCGAGATGAAAGAAGGGAGACTGCCGACCAGTATTTTCTCCTTTTCCCTAAAAATACATATGCTACAGAATAGATTAAATTAAACTTAATCAACGTCCGTTATGTTGTTTACAAACTTTAAAAATAAAAATAGTCCCATTTTGCACCGTTGGCAAAGGGTAGAAGCAGTCACAGACGACGATATTATTCTGGAAAATTCAAGTTCTGTTACATCACAGAGTAGAAAAAAAATAGAAGAAAACGCATTTAATCACCCTTTTTCTTGTTTTTCTTGTGACTCCTGATTATTCCAATGCCATTCACGTTTAGAGACGTTTGAACCAGGTATCTTCTTTTTTCTGGGGGGGGGGGGGGGGCGCATGAAATAACGTATCCAACAATGTTTCGTTTTTTTTTTTTTTTTTTTTTTTTTTTTTTTTTTTTTTTTTTTTTTTTTTTTTGTATAAAAATAGTTGTTCTGACAGTATAATTCATACCCTATATTGGCACAATCTGGTACAATAAGTAACATACACACTTGTATTCCGTCTAACATTATAGACATTTATAGATATTTTTTCACTGATTCTTTATCGTTGAATAGTGGGTTTTGTAATTCAGGAAATGGCGTCATTTCTTTTAATCATTACTATGAATGATAAAAAATTCTTACGTACAAGGAGGGGACACACCTCCAAAACCTTCCCATCCGCCGCCCAAATCTCCAAAACCACGTGGCGGGCTTGTATGCTGGTATTCAGAATTGTTATTTTGCCTCAATATCTTCTCAAATGTTTTTGTTAAAGAAAACTAAAACAAGACCTGCTTCTGACGCCGTTATCCCTTTCCCAAACGGTAAAAGTACAAAGTGGTCCAAATATAAAGATGCTACACACGACATCATTATAGTAACCAGAAAGAGAATTTCTATACAATATAGCACAGAAAACATTGAGACGAAGGGAGAAAATGCAGATGATCAGCATTTCCTTCTTTTGATTCAACGTTTTCATGAGCCTTTTCTTATAAGGTCATCAAAAAGTGGTCTTGTTTGGGAAAGGATTAATAGAAACTGCTTTAGCAATCGCAAATTTCTCTTTTGTCTTAATGTTTTCTGTGCAACATAAAGCAGATCTCTGTCAACATTCAATATGTTGTCTTTAGCAAATTTAAAATTGGAATACTTGAAATTTGTCGTTCCGGATAGGATTAATAGAGAAATAGAATAATCTTTGTTTTCGCTTTTCCACAGTTTCCATGTTCCTTGAATATTTTTAGTAGATCTCATCTATGGTTTGACATAAAGTTAAAATTTTCATACAAAAAACATATAGGAAATATAAACGAGTAGTAGACATATTGGGAGTAGATGAATTGGATCAGTAGAAATACTAGGAGTAGACAAATTGGAATAAGTGTGTTTTAGATATGTAGAATGTTCAAATTGTATGGAACACTGAAAGATTAAACGTTATAGGCTTCTGTGCTTGTTAAGATATCCAACCCCTCATAAGCACTAAAGAGACACATGCGAAATTTGAATAGTGCCAGTAGTTCCTAAACTGTGATACATTTCCAATTCAAATACAAACAAATGGATTTTGAACGGTTCAGAATTTTGAATAAATGTATAATTATGGAAATATTTTACAAAAATGTTCAAAATTCCCTCCCTTGCATATGAATGTAGAAAACGATAATATTTGTAAATTATTTTCTTCTTGAAGCGTTATCTTGAAATCCGGCACCGTGACGGTGAATCAACTTGTTTGAAGTGTATGTTCAAGTGTGAGTAATTTGATGCATTTCGTATGGATAGAAAGGGGTGATTTTTTAGGGTCTGTAAACCTTAAATATTGACCAAACCGCCCTTCAATCGAGATTCATTGATCAATCAACATTTGTTACTGCTTTCCATTGACAAACATTTTTTTTCGGCTGTGCCATTCATTTAACAAACAATTTACAGCGATCTTGGAGTATGTGTCAGGACAAGGTTCAACGGTAACGGTAGAGCCTGTGCTGAGGTTCGTGTTGGCGTTAGACTTTGTGAGTATGGGTCGGGCTCGTTGTTCATTCTGGGGCCTGTTTAAATCCATTTACAAACAGTTTTTCAAATGTGCCACTTCATTGGCAAACGCCTTACACATGTACACAGCTCTTGGAGGTAGAGCCGGAAGTAGGGCTCTTATTCGGATAGGCCTTCTGGAGTAAATGTCCAGCACGATGTCCATTCTGCGACCAATTCCATTACCGTTCTTGGTCTGTTTCCCTCCCTTGACAAACCCTTTACCGCAATATGGACGAACACCTTGTCCATGGCGTTTTGGCCATGGCCGTGATGGCCAGTCGTATGGGGAAAACGGACCTTTTGGCAAAACTCTATTTTCTAAAAATATTATGATAAATAAATTTATCTTCATAAATCGTATGTAATTATTGTTAACAGTTGAAAAAGATTGTTGAATTTCTGAAAATTTGATTTATCTACCTTTATTTTGTATACTGATATGAAACGAGTATGTTCATTCATGTGACATTTTAACAATTGGTAAAATATATTAATTGAAATATCATATATTATACTACCTTCATTTTATATTTTCAAAATATATAAACACATAAAAGTATGAAAATCATTGACAGTAAATAAAATGTTGTCAAAAGTTGGAGCTAATTTGGTTTTTGACGTTGTCGTGAAAATTAAATAATAATTTCCAGCTATATCTTGATATAAAAATGGGATTATAAAATATATTTCAATAAATAAAGTCACAGATATAATATTCTTGCTGTATTAAATTTGTTCAATGCTAATTTCACAGCAGACCTTGACCTTGACATACAGAACAATAATATCTATTGAAAAGTAAATTGTCCACTTGCCTCTTCAAAACATTTTATTATTATGTGCGTAAAGGTCAGTATCAATTGTGAATTTTCCACTGAACTAAGTAATTACAACTAGGATATCATGAAAATGACTTTATTTTTCTAAAATTCACTTCATATACTAATTTTCAAATCTTTAAAATCTTATAATTAAATAGTTTAGAATAATCTTTTAAGGTCAAGGTCAAATGCATTTGGTTCTATTCAATCAATCTAATAAAAAGTTTACACATATTTAGTTACATCATATGTTATAGTTTTCACTAAATATCGTGTTAACTCATACAAAATTAAAAGTTGTAGAGATAGTTTCGTAAAGTCAGTACATCAAAATTAAGCATAATCTGAGATTGACAGAAGAACAAATACAAAAAATCATCAAACTGATATACATGTATATAATCAATGATACCTAACATGTTATGTCCTAGGTATATTGAAAGTACATGCAAAATTTTGAATTCGATCGGATCTATACAGAAAAAGTTTACCCCACCCACTTTGCTAGCCATTTTCTCCAAAAGTAAGCCTTCGTCATATTTTACGCGTACAAATTAAAGATATTATGTAACCGTATCAATTTACAGAATTTAAAGAAAATCTATTTTTTGATCGATTTTGAGCCCTTGTTGCAACCCATCCTTTTAAGTGCAATATGAAAAACGCGAACGATCAAATTATTATCATTTATGTGCAAAACTTTCAGTTCAGGTGAATGATCTAACTCAATATTAAATGTGATATTTTTCGTCATAAATAAAAAAAGTGGGTGGATTTGCTTTACAAAAATGAAGAAAACTAAATATTAAAAGCCTATATATCTTTTGTGTTTCAACATTTATTACAGAAAGAAACACTCGAAAAATATCTTTCTGTTTTATTTATTAAGAAACTCGTTACATTTCGTAAATGTTTTTAAGGTGGCTGAATGCGATTCCATAACAAGAAAACTGTCCTAGAGAATTGACTCATACTGTCGCATGTTATGAAGTGAATCCTTACTGACATATTAAGATAATAAAAAAGATAAGTCACAATCTAGGGAAAGAATGGGGGCCGTCTCAAACGTGTACTTTTCATCAGAAAAAAAGCAGCCTTTTAGCTCGATTTTGTTTAGCTATTAGTACATAGTTATTGGAAGTATTGACCAAAACATAATCATAATCATGATCGTAATATGTTGCTTTTTTTTTTATTAAAACATAAAATAGATTTTAAAATAAATGTTTGACGTCTCAAAATTGTTTAATTCTATTGTGAGAAAGTAAAATTTTAGGCCTAAATGGCTCTGGAGTAAGCTATATTTATCCATCATTGGTGTAATGTCTGGAACTGTAGTGTGAAAGTGGAACGTATTAGACAAAAGTCAGTAGATTCCGATAATTCGAACCAAGTTTGGACTTTTCTAACGATAAATTCGTCAGAAATCGACCGATTTTGCGTATCTTACCTTAACCGTATTACCGACGTCGTTACTTTGAACATTTCAAATAGGCCCTATGGCCTGATATATTTTCACGTTTTATTCTTGTTCGATGAAAAACTGATGCAAAAGTTTGTACATTTTATCTAAAAAAAATGTAACGGATCGAACTTTCTACCTGTTTTCTAAAACTTTAGGTCGCTATCTTATTTACGACAAAAGGCGCGTTTTGGATGCGCAGTCGAATCGAATTCGGCCACCTTAAGAAGAATTAATTTAAAAAGATGCCTTGTTCACAAAAATGTCCCATGATAACAAAGTTAAGTCAAATTAAAACGATTTGAATGTTCTCTTCTCGCATGCAAATACACTGTTGAACATATTTTTGTATCAGCTTATAGAACCAATATTTTCATTCTTAAGTTTTAGGATCGATCGAAAAATGCCGTAATAATCGAAATTCCACTTTGTCCACACAAATGTCCCATGTTGCTCTATATAACGTTTGTGGGAAACGTAGACAAAAAACCGACGTATAACGGCACCGTGGATTCTACATTTTCTATCGCCGCAAATTGTCTTATCCACAGATAGTCTAACAGAGAAACAGAGGAAGAATGGCAAAAATGGACAAACATGTTTCTCATTATCGGATTTGGTAATTCTGTTAACACGCGAATGCCAAAGTTTCCATATTTAACCTTTATTGCATATCGTCTTTGTAAATGCTAACCTCGTATCTCTTGTTTGGCATATTTTAAAGCGCAAGGAAAAAAGTGTAATAACTTTTCCCAAACTAAAAAGTTTTACTTGAAATTTGGACATATTGTTCAAAAATAATGTCGTCCCTTGACAGCCAGAAGTGGCTATCAGCAGTTAAGTTTTAACTGCTGATAGCCACTTCTGGCTGTCAAGGGACGAATTTGTGTCGTTATTACTGATCAATAAAGATATATCTTAAAACCCGCAAGTGTTGTTTTACGTTTCAATGTTTTACTTTGAAAATCGCTTAAGTCGACATACGAGGTTTTGCATTTACACATACGATAAACAATAAATGTGAAAAAACACGAAACACTTTTCAATCTCAAATTCTAAACATGTAAAACTGTTGTGGAAAAAGACAATTAGTGTATTGGCTTTGTTAGATAAATGTTATAATATTTCGTTGGTGGGAATTCAAAACCTCGTAACTACAGCTTAGATAACCTAAAGTTACGAGGGTTTGACTTTCCACCGACGATTTGTTGTTTCATGTAACATGAGACGCTTTGGTGTCGTAAAAATATGTTTAAATAGATAAAAAGATTTAATAATGCCAAATGTTTTTATTCTTAAAAAAAAATAATAACAGAATCTTCTTAGTTGATGTTTTAAGGTGTAAGTATAAGTTTATTAAAAAATAGCTGATAGATAAAGGCTAGAGATACTTAATGTTTTACGTCCTCTCGCAAAACACTTAAGTACAGCTCCGGCTAAGAACCATGCAAAACCTGCAAAAGGCGGTACATCGCATGTCAAGAAAATGCATGTTTTCTATTTTTCCCAACTGATTTAGTCATAAAACAAAGCAAATGACCAATCTTTTTGGTCTGCACATTGGTGTATGATTGCCACGGCGATTTTAAATTTTACATGTTTAACTCAAATCCCATTGCTTTACATTGTAAAATTTAAAGGTTTTTTTCTCTCAAGACCAGAACGTTATTACATAAGTGTTATACCTATAATATGAGAAATGACTTTATGTTCAAATATCAAAAGTCAAACCCTTGTGTTTTTTAGGTTAAATACGGCAAAGGGCAAAAATATGTGTGATATTTGTATAGTACTTTAGGTACTTTGATTTATTACCTTGAATACTTTGATTATCCCCAGACCAAAATGGCGACTGTGTATGGCCTTACCACCTGAAGAATCTGATTATTTTTGTTTTCACGAAATGATTATGTATTTATACACAAGGAAAGACACAAGAGGTTAGTATTATGACCAGAGCAAGTCTGGCCTTCTGTTCTGTATCAATGAGGTTGACTACTTTTATGAGAAAACCAACATTGCTCGTTGTTTACCTGTGCATCAGGCTAGACCAGGATGGCAGGAAAGTATGTACTGTGGATATCTTTCTAATACAAACTATTTTAGTTTCACACTACTTGAAATACATCATAGTATGTTTGGTAACTCGTGACTGTGTAATTCAGTCAAATGTGTATAATGTATGATGGTATTTCAAAGTGAAAGTAGAAAAACAGAAATCATACTATAATTTGAGCAACGTTTGTCTGTTTGTCCGTTTGTTCCCCTACTCCTCCCAGGTCCTTGGGCCGATCTTCACCAAACTTGGAGAGAAGGTGGAGGGCGGCCCCGGGTATTAGCTTGAGGGGTTCATTTTTTGAAAGGTCAAGGTCATCGAGGTCAAAGGTCAAATTTATGTTTTTACGGGTTACGGGTATCGTTTTTACGGGTTACAGGACGGGATTGCTTACGGGTTACGGGACAGGATTAGGTGGAGGGCAGCCCCGGATAGGTCAAGGTCATCGAGGGGTCAAGGTCATCGAGGTCAAAGGTCAAATTTCGATACGGGTAAAATTGCTAGTATCCTAAATCCTCCCATGCATTCGATAGGTCCTATGGTTTTGATAGCTTTGTTATTTTCAAAAGTGTTTAAAATCTGAATATCATTCCACATGCATCTAAATTATTTTGCTAAAAGTCTTTGGTCATTGAAATTTGGAGACAACTGATTATTACACATAAAAACTTTTTTCTTTTTTTTTTTTTCACAATAGAAACTGTCAAACCTGCCCCTTGTTAAACCAGCCCATGGTTAAACCTGCCCCAAAACGGTAAAACATGTACCTTGTTAAACCCGCCCCAAAACGATAAAACTGGCCACATGATAGATTTTCTAACGGTGAAACCGCCCCCAAAATTGGCCCCAAATTTTCTATGACAATTATCATGATTATCAGTAATGATTATATTTATGGGCCGGTTTGAGCATTCTGGGTCGGTTTTACCGTTTTATTGAGTGTATGGGCTGGTTTAACCCTTTCGCAAACAAGACCAGGTTTTGACGTCCCTGATAGAAAAGGCTAAGGAAAACCTTTAGGCGAAAGAAGAAAATACTGGTAACCAACAATCTGACAGTCATGCATAGGTCTGTGTCTTTAAGTTTTCAGCCAAAAGTGCCCCAAACCACTTATTAATCAAAGTCAGGGTGTTCCCTGTGTATAAGAATTTGGGGGTCTGGTCATTGCGACCCCTAGTCTTCAAAGCTGGAGGTCATTTCTCCAATTTTGACGTCACATGCTCTGACATCTGCATCCATGTTATTGTTAGTATCAAAAGCCTTATCATTTATGGGCCCTTTTATTCCATATTTTGGTTTATTTATATTTATAGTTTTAAGCAAAATGCTTTCACCCCATTGAAGTTGATACATGCATAATCATTTTGTCTCGGCAGTGGTTATCTGGTATTGCTGCTTTTTTGAATTGAAAATCTAGATCCCCTCTTGTCAAGATCAAATAAAAGTAATAATAGAATATTTCAGAAATATTGTGAGGTATAAAATGATCAAAACTTTTTTAAAATTAATTCTTGATGCAATTTAACAAAGTTCCATAATTTCAAACTGCCATGTATCTCAATGTCATTTTAGTGACATTCCTCTTGTTTTGAGATAATGAGTCTGTTCTTTATTTACTTTCAGATGACTCTGTACCGGTGGTCCTTTATGATGTAGAATCTCTGCTTGAAATTATGTAACTGTCCTGAATATCAGCCAGGTATGTGTGGTACAAAATTTGTTATATATTATATGCTTTGATTTCATACTATTGCTGTCTATTTTACTGATCATTTATATTTTAAGTTCAATGTAACACCAGACTGCTACCTCTAGTTAATGCTAGCCTGGATGACTACCTCATTGAGAATGATCTAGCCATATTGCTCTTAATACTTGCTGTTTGAATTTTTTTCATATATTGTTCTTTTTTGACCTGTCTATCTGTTAAGATTTAATTGTATCAATTTCCCGACCTTCTATTCATGAAGAAATATTTGTATGAAAGAGATAATGAACAAGAGTTGTCCGCGGACAACGTAGCTCGCCTATATGAGAGCTTGTCACAAAAACAGCAGTTTTTTTCAAAAGTAGGTCAAACTCCAAGGTCAAGGTCACAAGGTCAAAAGTCATGGTCCCAAATGAAAGGTCTAGTCGGGATGTATCTATGTATGAAATATCAAGGCTGTATCTGTAATAGTGCCTGAGATATGGACCAGGTTAAAGTTTTTCAAGTGGGGACGGGACGCGACGCCGACACTAGGGCTGTGACATTAACTCCCCGGACATAAAGTCCCGGCTCGCTAAAAATGATTTTTAGCGAGCCGTGACTTTATGTCTGGGGAGCTAATGTCACAGCCCTAGTGTCGGCGTCCCGTCCTGTCCCGTCCCGTCTTCACTTGAAAAACTTTAACCTGGTCTATATCTCAGGCACTATTAGAGATACAGCCTTGATATTTCATACATAGATACATCTCAACAAGACCTGTCATTTGGGACCATGACCTTTGACCTTGTGACCTTGGAGTTTGACCTACTTTTGAAAAACTTTTACCTGGCCTATATCTCAGGCACTATTAGAGATATGGCCTTGATATTTCATACATAGATACATCTCGACAAGACCTTTCATGTGGGACCATGACCTTTGACCTTGTGACCTTGACCTTGGAGTTTGACCTACTTTTGAAAAACTTTATCCTGGCCTATATCTCAGGCACTATTAGAGATACGGCCTTGATATTTCATACATAGATACATCTCGACAAGACCTTTCATGTGGGACCATGACCTTTGACCTTGTGACCTTGACCTTGGACTTTGACCTACTTTTAAAAAAATTGCTGTTTTTGTGACAAGCTCTTGTAAAGGCGAGCTATGTTGTCCGCGGACAACTCTTGTATATCTTTGTGTTTTTCTTCAGGTGAAGAACTTATCTGCACAGCAGAAGAAGACAGAGTGAGACATGATTAAAGTCAAACAGCCTGCCTGCCAAGATCAACTAAATATTTGACACATTTCCATCTTTATCCACTTGTTGACAAGCTCATGAAATACCACAAAATGAAGTGTGATTGTACGTTACAGATTCTGGAGATTATAGTTGTACACAAGTGACAACAGCCTGAATTGTTCAAGGAAATGGCCCTGTAAAGAAGTACATACCATGAAGTCTCTAGATATGGAACACAATAATAGTTCAGTGGTCCCATAAAAGTTTCACACCTTACAGTGAATTTGGGGGGAATTTTGTGCTGTCAGCAAGTGTGGGCGCTGAAGATCTGAATGGTTAGGTTTTCAAGGTCAAAGCTTATTTCAACGACTATATGGTGAAAGAAAGAGATTGTCTTTCTCATCTACATATCCCAACGAACACTTCTGCCAAGTATGAAGCAAATTAGACATAAACTGTAGGAGTTGTGTGGAGTCTTTCAGCCAAATAAGGGTCCTTAACTCAATAATTTGTGATGGAATTTTCATGAAAATTGTGTCTTTCACATATACAGGTCCCTATGAACAAATGCTTTTGCTTAGTATGAAGCAAAACTGACAGAAACTGTCGTAAGATTTTTATGAATAAGATTTTGTGGAACTTACCAACTGACGGACCAACCAACAGACCAAAAGGCTTATTCCAGTATACCCCTTAAGCTTCAGTTGTGGGGGGATGATAACAATGGTATCTCATATGGTAAAAATTATTGAATGGATTGTAGGAAAGCATTTTTAACATTTTCTCAGTTATCATAGATGCTTAAGATAACAATACATGTGTGTTCAATATGGTCTTTGGTTAGGCTATAGTAAGAAATGAAACTGTTGAGATAAAAAAAGGGAAATTGCTTGTTATCTGCATTATATTCTTTTGTCACAAGTGTTTTTTTTTTCCAAAGCCTTCTCTACAAGATACATCAAAATGATGGTTTGTTTGGAAAAGGGTTAATGCAAGACTTTTATATGAATGTTAATTGATAAATTTAATATTTGTCATTGTTGAATACAAGGCCTAGAAATGTGAAGTATCATGGATTGATGTCCTCTTATATGCATTATATTCACTATATTAACCCATTACCAGATGACAGAATTTTAAAGTTGTCCAAAGACAAATATGTTGCAAAAGACAATTTCAAGTGAATGAAATTTTACAATTTTAATTGTGGATAAAAAACATTGTGGAAAATAAAGAAATGGATTGTTTGTTCATTTTCAAGATGAAACTTTTAGCCTTTAAGTCAAAGGGTATTAAAATTTGTCATCATGTGGTAATGGGTTAAGATAGTCCACCTCAAATGAGATTCATCAGAATTAGAACATTTGGGGCAACACTGTGAAAATTAAGCTGTAGAAGGTATCTATTATTTTTTCTAATTCGTAATGTTTCCGTAGAGATCAAGTGCATTACAAATGTTTAAGACTTAGCATGAAATATTCCGTCGTTGCATGAATCTCATTATGGGTGGACTACCTTAATAAACATGTACTCAAAAGAAGAAATATGACATTGATTTTTGTTTTAAGTTAAAGCATAGGTATCATTTTCATCTCTCTATACATTAAATTCATACATTAATTTGGTATTGAGAAAAAAATGGTTGAAATGTAGCTAAAATATTTAGATGTTAAAAATGGCTGCACTACCTTAATGTATTTTTAATCAAAATAAGAAAACAATAACAGCACTGGTTTCTGTCTTTCATTTTTAAGCATAGACACTAGTTTACTTGCTAAAAGACATCACTTCCTTATTTTATGTTGGTCTTGTGAGAACAATTTGGATGAAAAATGCATAATTGTACAATTATTTAAATTCTGAGAATAGTTGCACTACCTTAATTCATTTATAAAGAAAAGATGAAGAAAAAAAAATACATGTTTCTTTCATGTTTAAGAATAGATATCGGTATAATTGTGCTATGACATCACTTTTATGTTTATCCCTTTCCAGAACGACAAAATTTTGGACCAGTCTAATTTGAAATGAGTTGCAGACCACAAAATAGTTTATTATAAAAGGTAGAAAATGTGTATTTTAGAGCTTAGAAAATATTGAGACAAAGAGAGAAAATGCTGATCATCAGCATTTTCTTCTTTTGTATCAATGCTTTTCTCTCAGAGACGTCAAAACCCGGTCTTGTTTCGAAAAGGTTTATGCTTGTCCTGGGACAAAAACTGTATGTTGAAAAGTGTATAATTTCTAAAAATTCTTTATTTTAATCGATTCTGAGAATGGTTGAACTACCTTAATGCATTTTAGATAAAAAAGTAAAAAAATAAAAATAAAACACACACGAACAGGTTTCTTTCTTTCATGTTTAAGTAATGACATAAATTTATTGTTGGTCTTGGGAGAAAAATTAATTTGTAAAATGCATAATTTCACATTGTTTTAGATTTTGAGACCGCCTGTACCACCTTAATGCATTTATATGGGAAAAAAAGGGGGAAAAAATGGATGTTTCTTTCTTTTATGCTAAACAGATGACATCACTTTATTTGTGGAAAGACATCATTTTCTTAGTTTATGTTGGTCTTGGGAGACAAACTTGGTTGAAAAGTGCATAATTTCGCATTTTTTTTAGATTTTTAGAACGGATGTACTACCTTAATGCATATATATTGAAAATAGGGAAAAAAAACATACAGGTTTCTTTCTTTCATGTTTAAGTTTAGACATCAGTTTATTTGATCAAAGACATCACTTTCATAGTTTATATAGGTCTTGTGAGAAAAACTTGGTTGAAAAGTGCATAATTTCGCATTTTTTTAGATTTTGAGAATGGTTGTACTACCTTAATGCATATATATTGAAAATAAGAAAAAAACACACAAGTTTCTTTGTTTCATGTTTAAGTTTAGACATCAGTTTGTTTGATCAAAGACATCACTTTCTTAGTTTATGTAGGTCTTGGGAGAAAAATTTGGTTGAAATGTGCATAATTTCGCATTTTTTTAGATTTTGAGAACGGATGCGTTACCTTAATGCATATATATTGGAAATAAGAAAAAAACACACAGGTTTCTTTCTTTTATGTTTAAGTTTAGACATCTCTTTATTTGATCAAAGACATCACTTTCATAGTTTATGTAGGTCTTGGGAGAAAAACTTGGTTGAAAAGTGCATAATTTCGCATTTTTTTAGATTTTGAGAACGGTTGTACTACCTTAATGCATATATATTGAAAATAAGAAAAAAACACACAGCTTTCTTTCTTTTATGTTTAAGTTTAGACATCAGTTTATTTGATCAAAGACATCACTTTCATAGTTTATGTTGGTCTTGGGAGAAAAACTTTGTTGAAAAGTGCATAATTTCGCATTTTTTTTAGATTTTGAGAACGGTTGTACTACCTTAATGCATATATATTGAAAATGAGAAAAAAACACACAGGTTTCTTTCTTTTATGTTTAAGTTTAGACATCAGTTTATTTGATCAAAGACATCACTTTCATAGTTTATGAAGGTTTTGTGAGAAAAACTTTGTTGAAAAGTGCATAATTTCGTATTTTTTTAGATTCTGAGAACGGATGCACTACCTTAATGTATTTATTTTGAAAATAAGAAAAAAACACAAGGGTTTCTTTCTTGCATGTTTAAGCATAGAGGTCAGTTTATATATCTTAATACACCATTTCATGAAATCTTTCTGGTCTTGAGAGATAATTTACTTTGAAAATAGCCATTTTTCAGAATTTTGCCTAAAAACTGTATACCAGTTACCCCACCCACCTTCACTAGCATGGTGTGTGTTTAAGAGTTTAAAAATTTTGTTGTTTATTGTTGCATTTTGTCTATCTAGGATGAATCTACATAACTAAACTATTAAATAAATAATTCATAAGCACCACTTGTATTTCTTGGTATATCAAAGTACTGAAAAATCAGTATTTTCGCCTTTGGAAAGCATGGAATGGAGCTGAAAATGAAAATCCTTGGTTACCATGGTAACAATCAACGGATTCAGGAAATATTTCAGCTTTCGACTCTTGGTCTCAAAAGGTTTGCACTGAGGTGCAAATAAACCAATTCTGTTACTATGGATGTACCGCCTATTGCATGGTCCTTAGCCGGAGCTGTACTTAAAAACAACGACGTTCGCTGTTCATTCTGGCGTGAAGTTCTTTTAGCTCCAACATAAAACGTTACGTCAATGGTAAAAGCTAAGATATTTTTAAAATATAAATGTTCTTCCTATTATTTCTTTACGATCTTATTGTTTAAAATCATCAAAGGTGATGCTAATTAAAACTCTCAACTTCAAATGTGTTTACCAAATTCAAATATCATTATCATATTTATAAACATTATAGAATACATTAATTGAATTGGTTAAAAACAATACTTATGTGGAAAATAATGTACAATAACACCATAAAAGTTTACTTTGGACAAAACGCATTTTCCCAAAAGGATGACCACCAAAACGTCCATGGCCAAAAATTTCTGGAAAAAAATTCCGTGGTCAAAAAGTTGTAAAATCGTGAACTCGCCAGCACAATAAACTGCATCGGCCCTACTATATAGCTTCATATACGTCAGTGTAATGAACATTCAAAAGTACCCACAGCTGAAGTTATCAAAAATGGTCACCAAATAAAAGGATCATTAGGCATTTTATATCAAACGCTTATACAAGATGCATTATTATCATTAGAAATGTAATAATTAGTTTGAAATAGTATGGAAAAAAATGATCAGAATGAGCAATTTCTTCTTTTCTCATTATGTTTTTATTCATTTGCATGAACATTCATGCGTTTCAAGGTTTAACTGTACTGTTGTAATTTGCCATTACTACTTCAAAAAATATTTTTAGTGGTATGGGTCAAGATTGCGGCGCTTGTTCCACTCCCTTGACATAAGGATATGCGGTAAAACTTGGTTTAGGGTTGGGGTAAGTGTTAGTGACAGGGGGACGGGTATGGCTTCTGCTCTGTTTTAAATTTATTTTAGCAAAAAATCGTGCGTAATTGTCAATTCAGGGGCCTGTTCCACTCAGTTGACATAAGCGTTTGAGGCTGTTCCACTCTTATGACATAAGGATTAGTGGCGGTACTTGGGTAAGAGTTGGAATGCTGATTAGTGGTAGGGTTACAATAAAGCTTTTGCTATGTTAAGCATTAATTTCAGGAAATCAAGTCGCTTGTTACAGTCTATTTCAGTGTTTTAGAAATTCTAAACTAGTAAGGTTGAATGTCTAATCGAATGTCTAACGTCTAATTCGGTGAAATAGACATTCAAAACGGGCTTGATCGAATGTCTAATCGAATGTCTAACGTCTAATTCGGTGAATTAGACATTCAAAACGGGTTTGGTCGAATGTCTAATCGAATGTCTAAAGTCTAATTCGGTGAATTAGACATTCAAAACAGGATTGATCGAATGTCTAATCGAATGTGTAACGTCTGATTCGGTGAATTAGACATTCAAAACGAGTTTTGTCGAATGTCTAATCGAATGTCTAACGTCTAATTCGGTGAATTAGACATTCAAAACGGGTTTTGTGGAATGTCTAATCGAATGTCTAACGTCTAATTCGGTGAATTAGACATTCAAAACGGGTTTGATCGAATGTCTAATCGAATGTCTAACGTCTAATCCGGTGAATTAGACATTCAAAACGAGTTTGGTCGAATGTCTAATCGAATGTCTAACGTCTAATTCGGTGAATTAGACATTCAAAACGAGTTTGGTCGAATGTCTAATCGAATGTCTAACGTCTAATTCGGTGAATTAGACATTCAAAACGGGCTTGGTCGATTGTCTAATCTAATGTCTAACGTCTAATTCAGTGAATTAGACATTCAAAACGGGTTTGATCGAATGTCTAATCGAATGTCTAACGTCTAATTCTGTGAATTAGACATTCAAAACGGGTTTGATCGAATGTCTAATCGAATGTCTAACGTCTAATTCTGTGAATTAGACATTCAAAACGGGTTTGATCGAATGTCTAATCGAATGTCTAACGTCTAATTCGGTGAATTAGACAATCAAAACGGGTTTGATCGAATGTCTAATCGAATGTCTAACGTCTAATTCGGTGAATTAGACATTCAAAATGGGTTTGGTCGAATGTCTAATCGAATGTCTAACGTCTAATTCGGTGAATTAGACATTTAAAACGGGTTTGGTCGAATGTTTAATCGAATGTCTAACGTCTAATTCGGTGAATTAGACATTCAAAACGGGTTTGATCGAATGTCTAATCGAATGTCTAACGTGTAATTCGGTGAATTAGACATTCAAAATGGGTTTGATCGAATGTCTAATTGAATGTCTAACGTCTAATTCGGTGAATTAGACATTCAAATCGGGTTTGATCGAATGTCTAATCGAATGTCTAACGTCTAATTCGGTGAATTAGACATTCAAAACGGGTTTGGTCGAATGTCTAATCGAATGTCTAACGTCTAATTCGGTGAATTAGACATTCAAAACGGGTTTGGTCGAATGTCTAATCGAATGTCTAACGTCTAATTTGGTGAATTAGACATAAAAAACGGGTTTGGTCGAATGTCTAATCGAATGTCTAACGTCTAATTCGGTGAATTAGACATTCAAAATGGGTTTGATCGAATGTCTAATCGAATGTCTAACGTCTAATTCGGTGAATTAGACATTCAAAACGGGTTTGATCGAATGTCTAATTGAATGTCTAACGTCTAATTCGGTGAATTAGACATTCAAAACGGGTTTGGTCGAATGTCTAATCGAATGTCTAACGTCTAATTCGGTGAATTAGACATTCAAAACGGGTTTGGTCGAATGTCTAATCGAATGTCTAACGTCTAATTCTGTGAATTAGACATTCAAAGCGGATTTGATCGAATGTCTAACAGAATGTCTAACGTCTAATTCGGTGAATTAGACATTCATATTTGAATGTCTAATTCGATGATTAGACATTCTTTCGAATGTCTAATGTCTAATGTTTGATTATTACGGAAGAGATTATGACAATTATAGTCAAGATGATAATGATAACTATAATAGATATTAATATGAATAAGTTTACATATTACAAATTTAATACTTTCATTACCCTTTTTATAATGACTAGTTTAAATCTACTTACTTGGAACGCTACTGGTCTAATGTCGAGTAGCGTATATTTAAGCAATCTTTTAGACAAAATGGACGTCGATGTGTGTGGTATTTCTGAAACCTGGTTATACCCATGGGACAACCATTTCATTAATAGCATTCATAACGATTATATGGGTATAAGCATTTCATCGTATGAAAATACATGTCAACAAGTCTACACAAAAAATGTTGGAAAAGGTGGAGTTGCACTCTTGTGGAAAAGGTCGATCTGCGCACAAGTTGAAACTCTAGATCTTGATGACAGTAGAATTACCGGGATATGTATCCGGTTTGAAAATGAAAATTGTTATTTTATTTTTCAAATCTACTTACCTAGTAGCAACCATAACTACGAATGTTTTATGGAATATATTGAAAAATTGCATGATATCTATATTATGTATTCGTTACGGAAAGGTATTAATAATGGGCGATTTTAACGCTCATCTAAATAGTACGATGCAGGTAAAACATTTAAACAAACGAAGTGAAATTCTTTTAAGTTTTATGCATACATGTAACCTAGCGTCTGCAAATACGCTACCCTTTTGTGCTGGTGCTAGTAATTCGTTTATATCGTATGATATGAAATCGGAATCTTTAATTGATCATATTCTTATACCAGAAGATACACAAGACCTTATAGAACATTGTAGTATTCTGAAAGATAATGATTGTTTAAATGTTTCAAATCATAGACCTGTATATGCTAAATTAAGACTGCTTAAATGTTATGTAACCTTTCCATCTGATTCAGTCTATAGAATTAAATGGAAGAGAGTTACCGATGAACAGATAACTAAGTATAAAAGTTCTCTGGATAATCAGTTAAATTTACATTCACACTGTTTTGACTTACATGTGAGCAATGACAATTATAAAGATGCCATTGCTGACATGTACGCCAAATTATGTGACATTATTCAAGATGTTTCTTAGTCTGGTTCCCTGTCGTACTATGTATTTTAGTACGTCAGGCATTCAGTAAACATGGCCGCCCCCAGTGGGCTAATCTAATTACAAAGATAAAGAGCAAAGTACTTTAATTTTGTGAGCAGGGAAGGGTCATTAGAAGAGTAGATAGGTTTCGGTATATTTTAAATACTAGCAATAAAAGTTTTACATGACCTCAACGCTAACCCGAAATAAAACGGTTTTAATTTATGTACATGAAAACTATATCAAGTCAATTTGGAAGCATTCTACCAGTAGTCCGATTAGCTCAGTGGTAGAGCGTCTGACTTTGACTCCAGAGGTCCAGGGATCGAATCCCACGTTGGGCAAATGTTTGTCGTCTTCTTTTTGTTTTAATACATTTTCTCAAACCAAACTATTCTAGAAATCACTAAGATGCAATTAAAACAAAATTGGTAATTGTGTTTTATTACGTCTTTGCAATCTCTAGAACCATTTGGTATGAAAAATGTAAAAAGAAAGGGTGTGTGGCTAAAATACGTTTCACTGTTGGGATTCGAACCACGGACCTCTCGTACACTAGTCAGACGCTCTAACCACTGAGCTAACCGGACTTCTGTTAGGTAAGCATCCAAATTGCCTTCATATAGTTTTTATGTACATCTTTTAAAACCGTTTTATTTCGGGTTAGCGTTGTGGTCATGTAAATCTTTTATTGCTAGTATTAAAAATATACCGAAACCTATCTACTCTTCTAATGACCCTTCCCTGCTCACAAAATTAAAGAACTTTGTTCTTTACCTTTGTTAAAATATCAGTCCAGTGGACGGCGCCATGATTACTGTGTGCCTGACCCAATAACGCAGTATTAGGGGCAGGTAAGCCAGACTAGATGTTTCTGTCAAGTCATTTCCCGCATCAAAGTACCGGAAATATCTCAAGCCGTACTGGAATGCTGATTTAAAATCACTTCACTTTCAAATGCGTGAGAAGAGAAGAGATTGGTTATTACATGGCAAAATCAAAGATAATGAAAATGTTTATTTTAAACAATACAAGGAGGCAAAAAGAGCTTTTAGAAAAAGGCATCGATCTTTGGCTAAAGGCTTTCTTCGCTCCCTCAATGAATCTATTGACAATTCTATCGATCTAGATCCAGGCACATTCTGGAATCTTTATGGACACAGAACAAAAGATAGTAAAAATACTCATTCTTTTCAAGGATGTATGAAATTTAATGACTGTTCATATCATAATCCCGAAGAAATTGCAAATCAATGGGGTCTTTATTTTGCTGACATATATTCGCCGTCATCGATAAATAATGAGTTTGTCCGGAACGTGAATCAATCTATTTCACAAATAAAAAAAGAGGATACTTTCTCTGATGTCGATCAATTTAATATTGATGACCTCAGAGAAGCCGTGTCACACTTAAACAGGAATAAAGCTTGTTCACACGATGGTATATTTTATGAACATGTCATTTACGGAAGCGAAAATCTACTGAATGTATTACTAAAGCTTTACAACTACATGTTTAGATTTTCATTTATTCCCAAAAAGTTAAAATTTGGAGTTATTGTAACACTTTTTAAAGGAGGAAAAAAGAAAAAAGATGATCCAAATAATTACAGAGCAATTACTTTGTCGTCTGCTATTCTGAAAATATACGAATCCATGTTATTGAAAATTATAAAGGCTGATATGACAGTATCTCTAAACAACTTTCAGTTTGGTTTTCAAAAGGGCGTAAGCTGTTCTATGACATCATTTTTGCTAAAAGAGACTATTTATTATGCTAAAGAGTCCAATAATTATTTATACGCATGTTTTTTAGACATAAAGAAAGCTTTTGATAAGGTATGGCATAATGGTCTTTTCTTCAAGTTACATGAAATGGGGGTATGTACTCCAACACTGAAATCTGTTATGAGTTTATATGACGAATCTGAATCTTGTGTATTATATAGAGGTTATAAATCGGACCCATTCACTATTTATGTGGGTACCAGACAAGGTGGGCTGAGCTCACCTTTCTTCTATCTCTGCTTCATCAATGAACTGCTCTGCCAATTAGAGAGAAGCATGTTTGGTATATTTATAGACGGTACCCATCTACCAAATATCACCTCTGCAGACGATATGGTTTTATTAAGCTTGTCAAAAAACGGCTTATCAAAACTGATAGATATTTGTCATAATTATTCGAAACAATGGATTTTCGAATATAATGCTTCCAAATGTGCAGTCATAGTGTTCAATGAAAGCAAAATCAAGTACAACCAGTCTAAAAGAAAATGGTTTATTGGCGACCAGGCCATTGATGAAACAGAGAATTATGTTCACTTAGGAGTAAATTGTAATAAATACCTATGTAATTCTGAAAATGTTGCAGACATTTGTCAAAAACTGCGTGGCACATTTATGTCATTGGTCAAACTTGGCATGAACAATTATGGTTTGCATCCATTTACACTTAAAAAGTTATACAACACTGTTGTTTTACCCCGTGGCTTGTTTGGAAGCGAAATTATTTACTCACTTTCAAATAATGAGTTACTTAAGCTAGAACGTTGTCATCGTTTTTGTATTAAAAATATTCAAGGGATTAGTAAATTGACTAGAACTAATATTGTCCTAGGACTTTTACAAATGTTCGATATGCAAGCCATAGTTGAAAAGCGCAAGTTAAACCTTTTTGGGCAGTTGTGTTCACTAAGTCCTGACAATTTCATAAAACAAATATTTGTAAAACGTATGTGTAACTTTATGTCGTCTGCCAATTCGACACAAACAGGTTATTTCCCTGACATTTATTCTATAATCATCAAATATGAATTATTACCATTTCTGCAGAATTTCTACACTAACGGTATATTTCCGAAAATTAGCAAATGGAAAGTTGTCACAAATCGTCAAATTTCAATCCAATTCAAACGGTATTGGACCAATAGTGTATTACAAAATCCAGATCTAAACTTATTTTCCAGAATACACCCCGCTTTTTGCGACAGTGTATTTTGGCATATAAGCAAACTTAACCCTAAATATATAAAACCATGCAGAAATGTTATTAAAATGATATCAAGGATAGGAATGTATAGCGAGGAAAAGTTATGTTCAAAATGTGGCATCTTGTATGATGATGATATTTCCCACTGTTTAATGACTTGTCATAGTTTAAATGAGGTTAGACTTAGGTTGTATGACACTATTCTACAAAGCTATGGTCAAGAATGTTACTCGGTCTTTACTTCTGCTTCGGATGATCAGAAAATTTGCATCTTACTTGGCGCTCCAGATCCTGAATTTCTATGTACTTTAAAGTCTACTCATATCGCTTTCGTGACGTCTGTTTTGTGTCACGTCAGCAATATGTGGACCACATTTAACCGCTGAACTGCATATGGTGGACTGCGTTCAAACGCGCGGCAACTACAACTTGTACAAGTTGGGGTTGCGGCGAGTTTGTATGCGTACGTTAAATACGTTATAGTTAAAAAAACCAAACATATTTTGTATAATAGTGTTCATGATGGCGTACTTGCTATTCCGTAATTTTGTTGTAAATATTTGTACTTTGTTCTCCTGTTCTTCTTTCCCTATGTTAATTCATGCGTCTGTAAATCTTCATGTAACAAAATGGAGGAAATAAAGATATGAATGAATGAATGAAAGGTTCTTAGGTCAAAACAAAATCTGACCTAGTGACCTAGTTTTGAACCTTGAATGGCCTGTTATTCATATCACCAAAGTATCATCAAGATAAACATTCTGAACTTTCACAATGATTGAGTAAATATTTTAGTTCTTACAGGAAAAGCAAGATTTGACCTATTGACCTAGTTTCTGACCTCACATGGCCCACTTTTAAAATGACCCAGATTCTGTCAAGATAAACATTCTGAACAATTTTCACAATGTTTAAGTATATATTTCCGTTCTTAAAGAAAAACCAAGATTTGACACAATGACCTAGTTTTTGACCTTACTTGACCGACACTTTGTACATAACCTAGATATCAAAATAAGTATTTAGGATAGTTTTGACAAAGTTTTGGGGCAAAATTGGCATCTCAAGGACAAAAGGAAGGATTCTGTAATATTTGACCTTTTGACCTAGTTTTTGACCTTGCATTACCCACTTTTCACATCACCCAGATATCATCAAGATAAACACTAAGGACAATTTTGACAAAGATTGGACCAAAATTGGCACTTTTAGAGCAAAAGGGAGGATTTTTCAAGATTTGGCCTTGTGATCTAGTTTATGACTTGGCATGATCCAGTTCTTGACATGACCTAAATATCATCAAGATAAACATTCAGGACAATTTTGAGAAAGTTTGGGCCAAAACTGGCATGTCCAGAACAAAATGAAGGATTTTAAAAGATTTGACCTTGTGACCTAGTTTTTGACTTTGTATGACCTACTTTTTATCATTTCATAGATATAATCAAGATAGACATTGAGGACAATTTTGACAAAGTTTGGACAAGAATTGGCACTTCAAGAGCAAAAGAAAGGATTTTGTAAGATTTGACCTCTTGACCTAAATAATGGCCTAGCATGACCCACTTCTTGACTTGACCTTGTTATCATCAAAATAAACATTCATGACAATTTCTACAAAGTTTGGACCAAAATAGGCACTTCCAGTGTAAAAATATGGATTTTACAATATTTGACCTAGTGACCTAGTTTTTGGCCTGGCTTGACCTATTTTTTATCATGGACTAAATATCATCAAAACAATTATTCTGATCAATTTTCACAACGATTAAGCAACAAATATGGCCCCTAGAGCAGAAAGAAGATTTGACCTAGTGACCTACTTTTTGACCCCATTATGGCCCCGATTCAAATTATTTTGATTTTGAAAAAGCATGACCCATAGATCATATATATATATGTTTATTTGAGTCTCATTCATGTTTTTACAATGACATATATACAATTTAAAACATAAAACCATTTTTAAAACATGACCGTTCAGAGTGAACTATAAGAGACTAAAAGTTACATTTTGTTTACTTTTGCGAAAATCTCAAAAGCTATTTTCAATTCAGCTCAGTTCAGTTCAATTGCTTTCTAGCATTTCAAAGGTTGACAGGCATTATGATAAAAATAGCTGGGTTCTACTTTTAAAACCATCTATTTCTATCAGAATGTCTTGTATCTATTATGTCTTTTTTTATTACACTTTAGAGTGGAAAATATGTTAAATTATCAAATAATATTTAAGAATAATTACTATGTGAAATGTTTTGATTTCTTTTTTTTTTTTTTTTTTTTTTTGTTCCAAAAAGAGAAGAGAAAAGACATTGAGATTAAGGAAGGGATTGGTTACCAATCTCTTCCTACTCTCAGTGTAATACAAGTTATTTCCTAATTTATGATGCATATATATATATATATATATAAAATATACACTTGTCAATATGATATTACAGATTCAAAGGCTACAAATAGATTTTGGAAATTGTGTTTAATGCATGGCTCCCCTCAACTGCACACAAATGCAAGTTGAGGAAAAGTCATGCATTGAACAATAAATATTACATATTGACTCCAATTATTGCGATTTTAGCCAAATTAATATTTATTATGAGAGATGACTTTAAAATAATTATTAAAATACCTTATCTCCTATTGTTGTCCTAAGCACATTACACATTTTACTGTCATCTTGTTGACCCAATCCTCTACCTGACAATACTTGGTCAGTATCACTTACATAGGAGAAGTTTTGGAGAACACTGAGACAGAAGAAGCAAATGCTGATCATCATCATTTTCTCATCCTGCATCAATATTCTGATTATTCTCTGTGAATATAAATCTCATGCAAATCCTTACATTGGAAATTGGATCAAACTATATTCATCCATCTGATTCGATCCTCTCCCAGACAAGATTTAGTCCAAATGTCCACAACAGGAATAGCTTTAAAAAACATTGAGGCAAAAGAAGAAAATTCTGATAATCATCATTTTCTCCTCCTGTATCAATATTCCATGTTAATATATATTATGCCAATCCTGCCATTGTATACAAACATTTCATTTATTGCAACATTCTTTAATGGGATAAATCTAAAGTTATGTTGTCTGAAAAAGGATGAATCAAAGCAAAGCATTTCAAATCAATGTATAACGTACCTATGCTGCTATATGTACAATATATTATTTCGCTTTTTTAATATGTGTGAAATATGATTGCATTCTGTCCTGTACTTTAGGAGAAGATTTTTTTGTGAAAAGTTGACGGATGGACAGATAGACAGACGCCGGACAACAGACCGATCACAATACCTCACCTCGAGCACTATGTGCTCAGGTGAGCTAAAAAGAGCTCACCGCTTTCATTTCATAGCAACACCCAGTTATTTTAGTGACTCCAAAGCCATCAATTCTGATTCAGGTGTACAGTTAGCCGTTTGCATAACCAGTCCATTAGCAAGTGCTTATCAGTATGTAGCATCTCAGAGTGGACGGTCAGTCCCAGCATGAAAACAAATCACCCAGCTTAAATAAACAAAGCATGGCCAGGACCAGATGAATTTTTCACCGACCATATGATATAGAAATACATGTAGTTGTGGTGCTTATGATACATTACAAATTGTGGCTCCCTGTTTTCTTTTCCTCCAATATTTTCTTCAACACCAACTTTTGATGTTATGGGTAGCGTAGCCTTAATGTGATTTTGAACCCTGGAACACCTCTTGATTTCGACAATTTTGTTTTAAAAAGTTTTTTTATTAATAGGTTTAACTCTTTCAAAAACTTGACCTGGTCTAGACATCCCTTATAGAAATCGTTGAGGAATCATTACGACAAAAGAAGAGCATGGTTATAATCATTATTTTCTTCGTGTGCCTTATTTTTTCTGTGCTATATTGTTTATCGTCTGCAAAAACTTTTTTTTAAAAAATTGTATATACTATAATCGATTCACTATTAAACGAGAATAATTTCAGTTGAACTGCTTTATCAAAACAACTGAAATTATTCTCGTTTAATAGTGAATCTATTATACCCTAAACTTTACTAGTTGTTTGGTATAGGCTTAGAATAACAACGTTTTGGCATTTTCTGGGCTTGTATTATAAAATTTTCAAGTCAAAATGTAACATTTGACTTTGTAAACCTGGAACCAAATTTCAATAACTGGGGACCTTCAAATAAGTAAAAATATTTTAGAGGAAAATTTGAAAATTTCTTCCTTATCATAGCTAGGCTGAATTTAATCCAGTGAACTCCCCCAGCATATGTCAGCATTTGTTGATCTTTTGAAACGGTCTAATTTTGCCATGTTATGCTAGTTTACCCTTTCTCAAATGAGAACCTTGTGAGAAAAAAATCTGGGTGAATTCTTTGTGGAAAGAAGAAATTATTTGAGATCAGCATTTTCTCAGTTTCCTTTATTATTTTCTGGGCTACGGTGTACAAAGAGCCAACCTTCCTCAATATTTGTATTGTCGTCTGTAACAGCTTTCAATTCAAAACTGTGAAAAAGCCTTTTAGAAACTAGTAAGATCCTCTTAATCTGAACAAAAACTTATCAAACTCCAAAATAATTCTACATGTCTATATTTCATTGCTGAATTTGAATGCAACAGATATCAGAAAAAATGCTTATTTTCATAATGACAAAATAAATAACTTATGGAAAAGAAGAAAACACTGTTTTAAAAAGAGTCACTAGTACTACACTTTCCGTTATGACTAGATATGATTAACACATTTCTGAAAAAAAATGATACCATGTACTACTTCAGTTGCGATTCACAATCAATGCGACATTGAGAAATTATTTTGATAAAATAATAGATATAATTTTTTGTTGAAACAGAAACATTGAGAAAAAGAAATCAATCAATATTTTAAAACAATGTTTGGAAAGGCAAAAGTTATGATATTCTAATTACCATTTCTGTTAATTCCCTTTCCCAAACAAGACACTGTTTTGACATCCATAAGGCTTGGGAAGTCATTGAGAATGGAGCAGAAAATTTTTTTCCTTTTGCCTCATTATTTTCCTTGCTTTATTGTACACATATCATAATTTTATGATAATCATTTTTGTTGTTTGAAGCATCTTTGTAATTGGTCTTCCCTGAAATTTTGTGGTTTGGTAAAGGGTTAAAACAGAATGTATTGTCTGCTTCGTCCTACCTTCTACTCTCTTACGAACAGAGCGCATTCTCCCTACATTCCATTTCGATAGAATACTTGATGATACTTGATCATATTTGATGGTTTAATCAATATAGAACTCGGCTTTGGAGAGTACCTACCTTCATGCAACGATGCGTTGTATTTGATGATTTATTCAATGAACTCTGGTTAAATTACTGGCGAAAAAGATTTTTTTCTGAAATTGAACCATCACATCATGGCTTAAGTTGAAGCTATAGGAAATTTGAAAGCAATGAAAGCTATGTAATTGTCTATTAGCACATTCAGTAGGCAGTTTTTGCTGTGAATTTATCAGTTAAATACTCGGGCCCTGTGGTGATAACATACTTCTTATGCTGACTGGGTCAAGATGGGGTTACGGCTACATGCCTTACATAGCTGCTAATGCTGTGTACCATTATCCCTAAGGTTTGGGTCTTCTTGGGAGAGGTACTTAAATAACAGAGTGGCAATAGCGTTTATGCATCGGCAATTTCGTATTGGCGCCGCTATATTTTGTTTATCCATAGGGACCAATAGTTCAGGGTGTTAGATCGTAGTATGTATATCAGCCCTTTCCCAAACAAGACCTGGTTTTGACGTCCCTAATAGAAAAGGCTTGGGAAAACATTGAAACAAAAGAAGAAACTGCTGATAACCAGCAGTTTCTCCCTTTGTCTCAATATTTTCTATGTCATACTGTACACAAATCCTATCTTTAATAACATCCATCTGTCATTTGTGGCAGTTTTTGAAGTGGATCACCCTAAAATTTTGTCGTTTGGAAAAGGGTTAAACTATTTACTATATTGTGACGTCATTTACTGTGTCACTATTGTTATTTTGACATTATCCAATAAAAGTCTACACATGTACAGATCACGCACTCGCTCACTCATCCAACAAATGATAATCATCAAATGAAAGTGAATTTTTGGATCAGCCGATTCTATCTTTGGTTAGTGACGGTACATTGGGGTTTCAAACTAAGAAAATTTGTATCAGATTTTTAAATTGTTATGCAATTTACAGCACACTATAAGATAATGAAATCTCGTTATGACCCTGAGATTAGACGAGATTCAATATCGCAACGCCAGAGCTTGATTGTTTCGTAGTGAAATGGAGTACAACATTAAGCATGGGAATCAGAGTACGTAGAATTTATAGTTACCATGGACGCATTCAAATCATCTGATCGGATTTCCTCAACGAATTGAAAATTATATATAGCCTATTTCTTACTGCATTCCATCTGAGTCAGGACATATTTTTTCTCTGGTGCGTTTTCTTTTGCTATCTTCATAGACACACACTGCTGTCTTACTTTTTCAAACTGACCAGTAAACTAAGCAAACTCATTCTTAAAGACATTAACCCATTATCAAATATTGACTCTTTTTTACTCCTCCTGAGATAATGGCTGTGGAAAACATCGTGGAAATGAAGAAATTGCTTGTGACAAGCAATTGCTTCATTTCCCACAATATTTCTACCCATAAAGACAGAAATAATGAAATTTTCATTCACTTGAAATTGTCGTCTTCAACAGCTTTGATTTTGTATCAGTCTACTAAATTTTTGCCGTTTGGTAATGGGTTATTCAATTAACTCTTCGCGTACTAATCACACTTCAACGATTCTCATTCTCTCCTCTCTCTGATATTTGGGAGGATAAGGAATAACAGGAAAATAAGATAAAATAAATACTGTTTATTACCATTTCTCAATCTATATATCTCCCTGCTTCCTAGCATAAAACATCAAAAGCGCCAAATACCATATTTGTCATCAATTTTTGGTAGGATTTTGTTCAAAACATAGTAACTGCAGTTTATAACAAGTTACATGTATGAGGATTTTTGAAGAAATAAACGAAATAAAAATTGTCTCGATATAAGTACAGTAAATATAATTGTTGGGAAACAAGTTGGGAAAAGACTTTTTCTTGTACTTCTATTTGTTTGTTTGTTTATTCTATTCTCTATTGTTCGTGTACTTTTATATAAAAAATATCTAAAAGCGAAACATCGATGATTTTCCTTTAACAGAAAGCTCGTAACTACAATTTGTTTCAAGCTGTAGTAAGGAAGTTTAAATCGAAAAGCAGCGATATGTGAAGGTCGTCTTAGCAGATATCAAATATGGTTTTGGCGCAATTTATTCATTTATAACAAGTCAACGTATATCTAACCGAAACAAATGCATTCGTCAAATTTCAATTCAACTACTAGTACGTGTGTGTCGAAGTCGTATGAAATGTCATTTTATCTCGAAGATAACCGAAGCTCGATTCATCCGATTTTTATTCAACTCGATTAAAAAGATGTTTAAATGTTTTTCATGTCCATCAAGTAAAAGCTGAAATATAAAACTAAAGAGAAACAAACAATTTCTCTCGTTTCAAATTTTCGTTGGCTATATTTATTTCAAAATAATTGTGTTTCTAACAATTTTTATTGCCAATCATGAGGACCGGACCAGATTTTTCCTTCGACTTAAACAGGAATACTATTTGTTAAACAGTGTCAACGGTGTAGATATTTTGACACCACCTGTTAAAAGAATATACCGTTGGTAACGTTCGGAAATGTCCTACTGTCTTAACTAAAGCTTGGTTTAAAGCTGTAGTTATGAAGTTTTCCAACGTATCTAACGATATTCAATATTTCGAGACAAAATCCTATTGTTTGCTTCCTCATTTAGTTCAACTTTAAACATCAGACATCGAATGTCAACGTTAAATAATATTAATCAAGAACTATTTTGACGTATGATGAAAATGCTCCAAATGTTGCGTAACATTTCGGTATGGATTTTCAAACTAACAATATCATGGCTCAGTGGCGGATCCAGGATTTCTGAAAGGGGGTTCGAATTTACAATTATGGGGGTTCGTTTTCCTATAATTTACAATTTTGACTAAATTTCTACATCAAAATGAAAGAATTAGGTTTCGGAGGGGGGTTCGTTTGAACCCCCCCCCGAACCCCCTCTGGATCGCCACTGTCGCTATGCACATCTGTATTCATGTATACTGAATGCCATTGAAATACCTCACAGAAATGTGTCTATAACTTCGATTTCGTGCAATGGCTAGTATCAATAGTGTCACAATACAATTATTATGTATACTGTTCATAATATAGTTGAAATATCATCGTTGAAAATTATCTTTCTCGTGCTAAGTCAATTTTCAAGTTAAGCTCGTTTCTATGTTAAAACATTTCATAAAAATAAATGCAATAGTCCATCTTTTAACAACAAATAACTGTCATATAACTATTCCCGCATAAATCCTACAAATCCCTAAACACCCTTTAAATTTATCATTAAAACCAGTTCAAAACAAATCCATTTGAGCCAAGATCGGGAAAAGGTTCTTTAAAGCTTTTGAGCCCAATATGGTTCTAGATCAGCCTGCGTATACACGCTTTTACCATAGAACATTTTGTTGCATTAAAACCAATAATTAAAACCTCCATAAATAGTAAATCTAGTAAAATGTACACATTCCCAATGATTTTGTTTCCTTTTAATGTTTTCAAACAATATTATTAGCTGCGTTCTCTATTATATTATTAAAGTATCCACTATATAAACCCCTCTCGCAAACATCAACATATAAGATTGCTTCTATTTGAAATCTACTGCGGTCGGTCTGCATCAGCTTTAAAATAGAAGCTCCCTAGAATATTGATGTTTGCGAGAGGGAGATTAATTTAGAGAAACGGATGCTGATAATGATATAATTAGATACACATAGCTCTGCAAATATTGAGACAAAAGGCAAAAATATATTTTCTTCTGTTACCTCAATGTTTTTCCCAAGCATTTTTTGTACGGGACTTCAAAACCATGCTTAAAGAGACATATCACATTTATTTCATTTTTTAAAAGTATGTCTTGATGCAAAGATTGTTTGTTCAGTTTTTTAAGTTGTTATCTATAAGCGAAAAATATGCCAGTAAAGTTGAGACAGAAATGACACATTCTATATAAATCTGAACTGTTGTCCACAACAATTTGTCTAATTTTAGCACAAAAATATATAATTCTCGTAAACGGTCCAATATTCTGACTTGAAATTTTCAGAATTTCCATAAGAAAATATGCTCTTTCAGATAGAATAAGAGTAAATTTTATGTAAAAATAATTGTGAAATGTCACTTTAAAGCCTCATTTATATGAGTATGTAGTTATACCTTTGTGGTATCTTCGAGTCCTAGTCTTTCTCGGACTGTTTAGATTTAAGAACATGTGCTTGTTTGTCTATATTTGTGTTAGTTTTTGCGATGTTTGTAAATCCATTTGTTTGTACAGAGCTCGCGTTACCAACAAGTTTCGTAGACTCCATATTATTGACTTTAATCACCGACGTTTTCTGGCTGATCACTGTCGAGCTGGCTAGGTGCTGAACACTGTTCACAGTTTTCGGAACAACTGGCACAACACGGTCACCAGTACTACTGTCTTTATGTTTTGCCTCGCCAACTTTACTTATTGCACCGTTATGATCCACGTTATTGTTGTTATTCGTGTTAACTTTTGTCCTATCCTGTTTCGAATGATCATCTTGAGTCTTTGATTTCTCTGTCACATGATTTGGAACTGCTTCCGGCTTCTGAATATGGTGTTGTTGTTTAGTATTTGTATATGTTGTTGTTGTAGTTTTTGTTGCTGTACTTGCCTGAAACGTTTGTTGTATTGGCGTTTTTAATTGACTTTGTGTAGATTGGAGATTTTTCGCGAGTTTTACCGGACTTCTGGAATGTAACAATGAACTCCCTGTCATGTCAGGGTTGGGTTTGAGTTTTTTGGGTCTGGGTTCACACTGTGACGCCGTGTCTGTTGTTTTGGGCTTTTCCTTCACGGGTATCTTGTTTACGATATTGTCAAACAAGTTAGGTGTAGTTTTTATGCACTTTTGTTTATTAGTAACGGATGTTTTAGAAGAATTGTCCGGAACAGCCGGTGGCAGAGTTCGACTGATTGGTTTTAACTTGGCAGTGTCTTGTATTGAAGATTTATTTTCTAGTTTTGAGTTATCACTATTGTTACTCTTTGGAGCACAAATGTCTATGGCATGTTCAATGGATTTTTGTATCTGGATTTCCTTAGAGTTAGACGTTTCCTCTTCATTTTCGAACAATTCCGTGTCTTCCGGTTTCCGTTTTAGACCACGCCCTTCCTGGTAACTAGAGAGATCGTTAGCAACAGTTGCTATGAGTTCTAAAGGTGAAAGGTCATGTTCTATATTTCCATCAATCCTATGATTACTCAACAAAGACGCTTTTGAAAACAACGATGATGGTCTATTATCGTCCATATTGGAAATCCTTCGAGACTCGTTTTCAGTTTGACAACCACTTCCGGAGTCCCTCACAATATTCGCCTCGGATTTTATCTCGGAGATTTCTATTTTTGGTGTGCTGGCGGGAATCTTCTGTATCGAATAGTAGAGGTGGAGTACCCCTTCCTGTTGAACATAAAAAACAAATTCACTACATTTTCTTATTTACAGGGTTTTGTTTATTTTCGAATTTATCAAAATTATCAAATGGAAAAAGGCCTAGATTAACTTGCATAAACATCACAAAATCGAACTCAAAACCACTACAATTGTGCAAATGGTTCGATTCTTGTAGGTGTCTCACACCTTTACGCATTCCAAATTGTTTTGAAAATTAAGAACTCATTTTCTTACTTCCACATGTGAATTTTGTAAGCATGTGCTGTAATATCATGACTAGACTTCAGAGGTGCGTTCTTTAGAGTAAGATTTTTTTAAGATTTCTTAAGGTGTTTTGGATAAAGCGTTTTTAGGAACGAGACTTTGACCGAGCTGTTCCGAATGCTCCATATTTATACAAATGGCGTCATCATGACGTCAGTTGTGTAAAGTCTAGATCATTCGGAACACCGCGGTTTATAAATTATGGAGCGTTCGGAACCTCTCGGTCAAGATTCATTATATCGTTTCTACAGAGTTGACTGAGGGTTCCGCGTGAAGTAAAGAGTAATGGCGCCTCCCATTGAGTGACTTAAAAATCTTGATCTAAAGAACGCTTTTTCTTAAAATATCTTAAGAAATCTCAATAAATCTTAAAAAAAAATCTCGCTCTAAAGAACGCACCTCAGTACTCGTAGGTTTCTAGTACTAGATATGATGTAAAATGTATAGGATGGTAGCGAGAACTGCTGTTCTCATAACGACATAAATTACATACCCGTTTGTAAGAATATATATAGGCCACATCCATGAGTTGGTAATGGTCACGTAGGTTACCGTCACTATGGAATATATCGATCTGAAAATACAAATAAGGGGTACATGATGGCCCTACATCGCTCACAAAAGTTTCCATAGCTTTTACATTTAGCACAGTAACGAGGGTGTACATTGCCGGCCACGTTTAAGATGTCGTAACTCTTCTTTGAATAAGCTATAGTTATAATGGTTCTTTCAAATATTCCACGATTTATCATGATCTGCGCATATCTACATTGGCGCATTACATGGTCAATGGACAAAATGCTTACTAAATCTTGAAGATACTCAAACGAAACAAGATGTGTTTGTGAAACGCGAATGTTTCTAAGTTGCCAGTGTTCAGATTTCAGACGGACAGACAGACGGTCGGACAGAAAGACGGACAGATAGAAAGACGGACACAGTCCAACAATAGGCACCCGATCTTTCGAAACGGGGGCATAAAAACGCAAGCACACAAAAAGCTTAGAATTATTATTTACCTTAAACTTTTCGTTCAAGAAGAACTTGAGTTTCATAAACTTCTTCAGTAATGCGATAGTCGTGTTAGCTGGACACAGTAAATACCGTCGATCTGGAGCCTAGAATATAGTGAGATTTGTTTTGCTACCTTAAGGAAGTCCACTCCAAATGAGATTCGCACGAAGTCGGAATTATTCGGGAGACATCATAAACATTCGGCGGTGGAATATTCCACCATCGAATGTTTACGAAGTCGCCCGAAAAGGTTTGGATACATAACAAAGTTAAAGACGCCGAACAAAAAAAATCCTACGTCGCGTGAATATTTTTATTGTGCATTACCATTTTCAAAATTACAAAAATCAAAGTGGACTGTAATATATATTTCTTCTTCTTCAGACGTTCCTTTGAACGCATTTATTTTACATCGATTGGGAAGCAAGTTCCTTCACCTTATTCTAATCCTTCTCGATTGAGCTTCCTGGAAATCCACCAGTACTCGCACCGAATGTGTGGGCCAATGAGACCACTTGAGCTATTTGAGTAGTATATCGTTTGTTAGAGGTCAAAACCTCGAAACTCCAACTTTCAAGCTGAATTTACGAGGTTTTGACCTCTCACTAACGACATATCGCTTAAGACAGAAACAAAATGACGGGCTAAAAGTATATTTAGTATTATTATTTACCTCTGACTTGGAGTGTCTTCGACTTCTAGTTGAAGGTTTGCGTATCTTACCACTGAAATATACCAACATCAACATAAAGATAAAATTTGGTAAACTGTGGCATTTACTTTGTCGTCGGCAACAGCTTCAAAATTTGGTTCAGACTAAACATTTGGTACCGGTTGCATTTATCATTGTTTAAACTCTATCATTATCTGAACTCGTTTTATGCTTAGTGTTCGATCTGCTTTTTAGACCAACGAAATTGCAGTATATCTTAAAATGTCGCCGCTATATTTCGCATAAAAGAGACCGGATAGTTCATGAGACGTCTATACATAGCCACGCCCCCGTCTCCAATGAATCGCTAGCGAACACTAAGTAAGATAGAGTCTGTAGTATATATTCTACGCGATATAAACATTCGATGCGCTGCGCGCATTTGAATGTTTATTTCCCATAGAATCTACTTTTCACCCTCTATCTAATAGATATGGCTCTTGTAGATTGGAAAACGATTGATAAATGTACTTACTCTGGACAGAGTTCGAGACATACACTGAACTTCTCGTCTGCAGAATATATAACCCGGGGTCGCTGTTGTTCTTGTCGGGCCTGGGCACTTCCTGAAAAAATTAGGATAGCATGTACATGTGTACTTGTTACCGCCGACGCCAAACATCTATTGAACAATTGCGATACAATTAAGATGAATTATTTGTTACGTTCGTAAATTACGTGTGTGTTTAAAACATAAATTGTAGTACACAAAATGACAATATTACTCGATATGAGAAATTTCTCTCTTTATTATTGTATAGTCTTATGGTCTCCAAACATTTATCGTCTACTTTTTGTTAATTTCATTCATGGGAACAGCGTCTGAGTTTGACTTCGACAAAGTAGTTATTCGAGAATCGGTACTTACGTATAGTAGGGCTGTCTTTGTAAAACTCACGTCGACGTTTCATCTCATCTGAAATTAAAGAAGTCGTGTATAAGTTTATCAAACAAACTTAAAAAGACCCATGCTCGATAATTTACATCAAAGCAATGTGTGTGAAGTTGCGCAATGTAACCCAATATGTCGAGCTAAAGAGAAAGGTACGATAGCGCAGGTACAGGTCTATAAAATCTTCCAATCTCTTAATTCATTGAAAACCAGAACCCCCGAGTTACATTTTAAAAAAATAAATATAATGTCGTTTAATACGTCTTCGTGAAAGCAAGGTTGGTATTCAATGGTTGTATCAATACATGCTGAGAGCAAATCGTTGTTGAGTGACCAAAGCCTAATAACTGCAACTTTAATTAAGCTGTGGTTCCGTGGTTTTGTTGGCAAAACAACGAAATGACATCGAATGCGGTTTCCATTAAATGATATTCATGCACAGCTTACGCATAGCCAGAGCGCCAATAATAAGTCCGTTTGATTTTCATAATTTGAAGTACAAACAAGAAGACTTTACCAAAAACTGATGCCCCGAAACTTTCGGTTTCGCATTTAGCTTTCACGTTAAGACTTGGACAGACGGACAACGTTAAAACACTATGCCCCGATCTATTGATTCGCGGACATAAAATATGCGCACGCTCGATTCACATTCAGAACACAGAAATAAAACTTATAAGTGTGGTTACCTTGAAACAGCCCCGGTACGAGTTTATAAACAACATTCTGCAGTGTGTGGTCTAATCTGCAAATGAAATACAAAAATAATTCCATAACAATCATGTCAGTTATTTCAGTAAATTGTACACACATATTACAGTTCAATAGTCTTTTGGTCAATCAAGACTGATGTACGATCAAACATTTCAACGTTTCATTTGGATCAATCATTCTTTGATTAGCTAGTTTCATTTACGACGAAATACACTCATACACGCGTATAATTTTAATACTTGCACATGCGTATTATCAACGCTTGCACGCTTAAATAGGAAAGCGCGCACTAAAAGTAGACTTTTGACACATTAGGTACACCATACTAGTTTCCATTTGACATCGAAACATATCATATGTGACCCGTCACGCTAAAGGGGGCCTTACAGGAAGTGAGAAAAATATCGACCCTAGTCAGTCTGCGCAGTCCGCGCAGCCAGACTAGGGCCGATACTTTTTCACTTTTATGTGATTGTTTAAATCCGGAATGTTTCCCCTATATTACTATACGTTCATTTATCAAATACGCGATCTGGTTGAGCTGTGCTGAGTCTGATAAGTTTGTCACAATTTGGATTTTTGTATTTAGGATGAGGTCCCTTTTAGCGTGACGGGTCACATATGCATATTACTAACCTTATATTTTGTAATGGTCTCGTCTTGTGCACCAACACTTCACAGATCGGACAGTATTTACTGGACTCCAGATATCGGACAATACACGTCTTACAGACTGAAAATACCATAGCAATTTAGTTACACATTTCCCAAACGGTGAACATCTAGACCTTCCAATTTGAAAGCTTTTGCAGATGACGAAGTATAGGCCTATTTTGATAACGGTAATATTCGTGCAAATGTACGAACAGAAATTATTGAGACAAAATGATAAAATGTTGGTTATCAGCTTTTCCCATTTTGTATCATTATTTCCATTTTCTCATTGGGAAGAAAAACGGGCCTTGTTTAAGAAATGGTGAACTGACGAAGACAGGTGACATCCTTTCTCATCAAGGAATTGTTCTCTGATTAAATTTTAACAACTATATAATATTAGATTTATCATGTCCGTTGAGAACGTAACATATCTGAGTGTCAGAAATGCAAATTATGATAAAATAGTAAGGAAAATGGAACTAAAAGTTCATGTATTTGCAAAGTTACAAAAGCAATGAAATGGGCTGTTACGTACTAACTTAGATACATGTAATAAATTACCAAGAAATCTAATACTTACATGAATGTAGACACTCGACTATAGTAGTGGCGTCAATCAAGTAGCCCCCACATAACGCACAAATCAAGTGCGGCGAGATCTCGGCAATGTTCGGCTTCTTCGGACAGGACGCCGTCATGGCGGACCTTCACGAACCTGGATTAGAAAACAGGACAAATCTTGTCTAACAATGTTTGTTTATAATAGTTTTGATATGGATAGAATAATGCCTGCAAAATATAGGTCTCGAAAAATTACCTAGCAGAGCATCTCTAGCTAACATTAAGGCTTTCACTTCTATTTATTTATTCATTTATTTACTTATTAACAAAATGTATTTATTGGTCTATTTTCTTCTTTTCAAAGACAATGTGGGTCGTGCAATTAGATGACAACTGTGCGGTTAGAATATCTATTTTTATTTCCATTTTATTAATCTTTTTCCCACTTTGAATTTCTAAATGCGATGCGACCACTTATCTTCATATTAGTGGTTTCCAGTAATTTATATGCCTATATTAGTTATTCATGTGTTCCCCCTGTGTTATGCTCTCACTTGTTACATACCACATGACAACAGCTTTCAATTTGAAACTGTGCATATTTTAATTCTGCACTTTATTAAAGGCTTAAAAGTATGCAGTCATGAGTCTGCAGAGCAATATAATAAAATCTTTAAAGGGTTAAAACAATTCGAATTTTGTTATTCCAAATCCAAACTCTATGTTGTTGGTATTCATTTGAATTGTCTAGATGAGATGATTCCAAAAGGTACCCATGATGAAGGAATTGATGAACAATTAAATAAATATTGCCTTTCGAAATGCCATCACTACATCTTGGCTGTAACTCTGGCAGGTCTATTCTGGCCTGACAATATCGAGTATTAACGTGGAACAAAATTTTAATGGTAGTCTGGTGAAAAGGCTTTGAGAAGCAGAAAAGAAAGAAGAAAATGCAGATAACCAACATTCTTTCTCCTTTTCTCTCTCACCATTTTTGCTTTTACTCTCATACATTTTTCGAATTGAATAATGCATAGTGTTCATGAATATTTGTGTAATCAAATTACATTGGCAACAATTTTTGTCGTTAGAAAAGCTAGGTTGGCAACTAATAAATATGAAATACAAATTAAATAATTTTGAATAAATCATTTTAACGGAACGGATTTTTTTTTATCTATTTCCAGATGAATTTATAATGGTGACAGTGTCCCTTTTCTTCTTAACTTAAAAAATTTCGGAAGGCATTAATCAATAGTCCATTTACCAAATGAATTTTCAAACTTAGAACTTCTGACATACACGTTTTGTAGACATGGTAATAGCACATGCTTAATTGTTTAAAGCATGTGATTCTTAACATAAAGTAATTATCTTCATCTTTTTAAATGTTAATATATTAATTTAATTTTCAAGTTAAAACTAGATCTGTTATTTTCATCATTATTTTACACGTATGAGGCGTGTTTTGATACTGATAATCATTTTAACCAATCCTTTCAAAACGCATTAGTTTCGACTGCCTTGGTAATAATTTAACAAATAATACGTACATAATTATATTATATCTCTTCAACAATTCGATGAGATATTAAAAGGGGCGTTTCGAATAAAACAAAGCTCTACTAGATTTGTATGATATCTAGGCTATATAATATTTTGTGGTAGATTTTCCTTCTATCCCAAAACATTTTTTACTTGTTCATTTTCGAACGACTATATTCTAAGATCAAGAAAATGTTGAATGGCCGGTTATGATGATTCGAATCATTTCAGCAGATCTTAGTATGTGGGCATGATTTTTTTTTTTTTTTCGTTTTTCTACTTTGTTGACAACATAAACGTTAAAATATCCTTAGACAATCACCACACTATGGCTCTTTTTGACTCTCTTCAAGATAATAGATTTGGAAAACATTGTCAGAAATGAAGAAATTGCTTGTGACAAGCAATTTCTCCAGTACCCACAACATTTCCTACCAGGAAAGACAACAAAATCATTCACGTGAAATTGTCGTCTTTAAAAATCTTTACATTCCGATCAGTCAAAGCTTTTGCCGTCTGGTAACAGATTAACCATAGTTTGATCAACATAGTGCGTTTATTACACTGAAGAAGATAATGCATGATGCGATATAAGAACATATTTACCAGAGGAAGTTTTTGTTTCAAAATTGTCAAAAAATGATTCATTATAAAGACGACAAAAACAGGTACTGTTTAGGGAAGGATTAAAAGGTTGTTTCCTTCGAAATGAGCACTTCTATTCATGGATGGAATATTCATACACTCAATTTGTCTGCCCACTTAAACTACTCAAGTCGGCCACTTGAACGGGAAGTATACTGTTACTGCATGAATATGCCTTTAAGAGCACCAGGAAAGGAATACCACTTACTAAAATATATTTAAAACCATTACCAAAGGGCGGATCTAGAGGGGGGTCAGGGTCCGGAATAAACCCCCCCCCCCGAAAATTAATTTTTGACTATATAAACTGACACGATTTAAAAACGCAAAATAGTACTTTTACAAATGGTATCTCCTGCATCTTACAAAATCGATGTATAGCCATGTGAAATTGTAAATGTTACAATTGTTAACATAACAGGACAGAAAATGACCTTTAAAGCCACGAATAATGCATGAATGGACGTCAGATTATGCCAAAATGCACGTTGTGTCAAGAGCCTGGCATTGAACATCGATGACAGCGAACCCAGTGTTTTCACAGGCGATTTATCACCATGTCGCGATGTATGGGACGCCCGAGATTACCAACCATAGAATTTGCTGTAGACTGAGCCGTCACAAATCTGTTGCGTTAGTGACGTTGACGTATACAATCATGTTGACGTTCAGTTGTTACACGCAGCTGACCGGGACGTGGGTGGTCTGTTAATCTTCCTATGTCGTTTACACGTCTCATATACCTTGGAACCGTCGATTCGGCTACATTAAAGCGTCTAGCTACCTTCATTTGCGAAACACGGCAAACCAAAAGCCAAAAAACTCGGTTCCTTTTTCGCAAAGTAAACCTCAGCATTTTATAAACAATTTTCTTTCGTTGTTCTCGCATGTTTTCAATAAGTAAATCAAAGAGGTAATTTGTACACAAAAAAATCTTAGTGATTTAACACGTGGTCTGAATGCAAGAGACGCACGAGCATTTAGTGATGGGGGGTTCAGATGTCCGGATAGTTTACAGAAAACACGACAAAATTGCTGGGGCGTGAAGCGTATGTACATTGTCTCATACATGTGCCCAAATATGGTGCCGATCGAGGCAATAGGAAAGGAATGGTTAATGAAAACGTGTTTTGCGTTTTTAAATCGTGTCAGTTTATTTAGTGTAACGTTACATATTTATTACATTTTAAGCCATAATTTGAGCTTGGACCCCCCCCCCCCCCGAGAAAAAATCTTGGGCTTGGACACCCACCCACCCCCCCCCCCTGGAAAAAAATCCTGCATCCGCCCTTGATTACCAGACAATAAAATCTTTGACTGGTCCAATTTGAAAGGTGTTACGGCCAAAAGTTTCAAGTTATTCAATTTTAGTTATCTTCCATTTTGAAATAGAAAACATTGTGGCAAATGAAGAAATTGCTTGTCACAACCAATTTCTTCATTTTCCACAATGTTTCCCATGCCTTTTCTTTGTAAGGCGTCAAAACGTGTCAATGTGTGGGAATGTGTTAATACTTTTTTACTGATCTAAAATCTACGGAGAGGCAGATGTCAAAATTACTTGCTACTTTAATCAAAGCTTCTCCAGATGAAATATCATTAACTATTATGAGAAAAGGACAAAATACTGGTCAAATGTCCCCAATGTCTTCCATGACTGTTTCAATTACAGTCGACACTCGTTATCTCGACATCTGCTTAAGTCGACGTGAATGTGATGTCCCATCCTCAAAATATGGATATCAAAATTTTTACTCAAAATAATTCCGAAACGAATACAGCCATTGAAATTTAGTAGGAAAAGGATAGAAATTGCTCGTTTCGAGCAATTTCTTTCCTTTTCCTACTATATTTCAATCATGGACACATATGATGCCCATCAAAAATGGTTAAAAACATTTTCATCGAAAATAATCAAAATTGGATGAGTCGAACTTCGGATATGTCGAGGTATTTTGACTGCCCCTCTGACTTCAACACAACGAGTGTCGACTGTATATGTAATGACGCCATACCCATACATTAGTTAGCCCTTTACCACACAGAGACGCCCTTTGACGCCTCACTAGATAAAGGACGTTGGAATGAAGGCATTGCTTGTTAACCCGAATTTTCTAATTTGAAAATTTCTGTAGACAATAGAAATGGACGTTGACAATGTGTGTATTTTTTCCTAATTTTGCCTCGTTGGTTACCCAATCATTTTCTTTTATAGAGACGTCGAAATTTAAAGTGACATTTCAGAATTTTTGGTCATAAATTTTACTTTTATTTTTATCTGAAAGTGCATATTTCGTTATGAAAATTCTGAAAATTTCAAGCCAAAATATTGCGCCGTTTACGAGAAATGTATATTTTTGTGTTAAAATTGAACAAATTGTTGTGGACAACAGTTCGGATTTATATGCAATTTATCGATTATGTCTCAACTTGAAATGCTTGTTTCTCGCTTATTGGTAACAACTTAAAAAAACTAATAGTATTTATACTCATTAGAATAACCAATCTTGGCATCAAGACATACTTTAAAAAATTGAAATTGGAATGAAATGTCCCTTTAATCTTTCCAAGCGCGCTACCATTGCATTCATTCCACCATTAACCCTTTCCCGAATGGCAATATTTTAGGGGCGTCCATTTCAAAAGCAGTTGCCGACATCAAAATGGACGTTGAAAAAGACAGAATTTTTGTAAAATATAGTATAGAAAATATTGAGACAAAAGGAGAAAATGCTGATTATCTTTTCTAACAGGGACGTCAAAACCAGGTCTTGTTTTGGAAAGAGTTAATGCAGTTCATTGCATATTTGTTGTACGATATATGCATTGCAGCAGTGGTAGGTAAAGCGGTTTAGGACTATTTGAAATCGATAGCTGCAGAGACAACGCCATTATGCTTGAAATACGATGATATACGCTACGACAGGCAGAAGCTCGAGACGATCTTGTCTGAAACATTTGAGGAATTATCTTGCAGGCCCGTAGGAACAGGAGGCTAGGGGGATGTCACTGAAAATTTAGGGAATTTCAACGAACCAGGCTGGCCGAGCGATACATCTCGTCCAATCAAGTGGCATGTTAGGCCTTAGCCTTGTGTCAGGCCCTGTATTACTCTCTTATGAACAGAGCACATTATCTCTACATTCCATTTCGATAGAATGAGCTCTGTTCTCGCGGGGTCATTTCACGTCTAATCTCGGGGCCTTGGCGGGATTTCAGTATCCAATCGTTGGCGATACACAACAAAACAATTCAAAAAAGCTGATACAAACTTTCATTGGCTGGCGCTTCAAATTACCGGCTTCAGCCAAAAATAGAAGCGACGTAATGTATACGTAATCAAACCAGATCAAACTGAATGATTTTGATTCGATAATTCAAATGTTACCGGCTTCAGCCAAAAACAGAAGCGACGTAATGTATACGTAATGATCATGCAAGATAAAACTGAATGATTTTGATTCGATAATTCAAATGGTGTGCTATAATTAGATTATAACGACCAAATAGGCGTACCGAAAACTGCAGAGGTCATATTTGATGGTTTAATCAATAGAGCTCGGTAATGGAGAGTAGCCCTGTATATGTGTTTATGTCTCTTGAAAAATCAAGGGAGACTAAAACTCAGAAATAAATTATACATACTAACTTCCCTTGGTCTAAACTATACATGTTAAGAACAACAAAGAGCAACAATTTTCTATTTACCTTATTTTTCATATTTTCTAATACAAATGATGTTATTCTTAACAGACTGAAATCAGTCTAGTTATAGTCTGGTAGTCGAAACCCAAAATTTTAGAAGTGGGAGGACGGAATGTGTATGGACAAAAGTTGTGTTTTTCTGATAGCCCAACATGTGGGCATCATGGTTTGGCCTGTCTGCAGATTCAAATTAGACTTTTAAGGTCAAAACAGGGGTCAAAGGTCACTGAGTGCAAAAATGCCAAATTTCGCTATTTTTCTAGATCTCTAATCCTCGAACCTGGAAGTTAAATCTTGGATGGTCAAAAGTTGTGTTTTCTAGTTGGCCTGAATGTTAGCTACAAACTTTGCAAAGTCTGCAGATTCAATTTTGGTTCTATAAGGTCAAAAAAGGGGTCAAAGGTCACTAAGTGCAAACATCCTTAAAATTCACATATGTCCATTTCAAGACTTCCAGACATGAAAGTTTGAGTTAGGAATATCCAATATCTATGTTTTCCAATAATGAGTTATAATGGGGAAATTTTGGATCCTGTCTGCAGATTCCTAGCTAGGTATGAAGGTCAGCAAATAGGGTCAAAGGTCACCGAGTGCAAACACACTATTTGAAATTATTCCTGATATAATTTTAACGTTTTAAATGCTGGTGTTTGCTAATTTAAGAACATAAGTTGTATCTTATGTCTGCTAAATGCGTAAAAGACATGTTTGCCCCTATCTCTAGATTCAAAATTAGGATCAAGAGTGTATACAAAGGGGTCAAAGGTCATAGAGTGCAAATGTTTCTAAATTTCATACATGTCGATTCCAAGACTTCCAAGCATTGAACGAAGAGTAATGAATAGATAGTATTTATGTTTTCCAGTCGCTATATACGTTTTGGATCTTTTGATTCCTGTCTGCATATCATTGGTTAGTTTTTATGGTCAGAAAAGGAAGCCAAAGGTCAATGAGTACAATAACGCTATATCAAATTAATCCTGTTCCATTATATGTTTCAAGACATTTGTATATGTTATTTGGTGGATAATAGTTATATCTTATGCTTCCCCAATGTGTAGATGTCATGTTTAGTCCTGTTTGCAGAATCAAAATTGAAAATATCGGTCAAAATAGAGGCCAAAGGTCAAAGAGTGTAAAAATTTACCAAAATATAAAACAAATTCCCTGAAAATGTGCTGTGCATAAAAAAGATGTGCAAAATTGAGGTTTTGATGACACTAAAACATGACAATAACTTTGATTCGAAGACACAATTCAAGTAATCACAGTAGAGATTAATAAGACCAACATCAAATGATGAAAGTACTGAATAATGTTATCTAAACTTCGAAAATTAACTGCATGTGTGATCTTATTACAATGATCCAGGCAGACTAAAAAGAGAAAAATGAAAACTAAAATCAAGTCATTTAGCAGTGTCTTAATATTTTCATTACAATACCATACATTCAGTGATGACTTTTGCCCAACAATGTGTCTTCATGCATGTAGCTAGTAAATGTACATAGCTAGTAATTGGATTTTGGCTTCATTTTTCATCGATCTATATATTGTTAAAAATAGCGGGGTCATTGTTGCAATGACCAACATGTTCATTTTTATGTAAATACTGTACCATTTCTTATCTTAATTTCACTATTGATGGAGTACATGTCAAATTATGCATTTGTCATATAAATTGTTTGTTATCCGACCCATTTTGGGGTATTGAGACAATGTCTTATAATCAAGTACCTACCACAACTTAATTTTGGTATAGATGCATCATGCAAGTGTTCAACTTTGTCCAGACCATGATCTCTATATTGGCAAATGGATGTCAAATTAGTTTGGCAAAACCACTCTCTTCAATAAATGAGTATGTTATCTATACAATTTTGATCAAAGCCAAAAATCAAATCCTCATTTGTAAGTACATCCCTAGGTTCATACCAGAATCTAATGCATAAAGCAAGAACTGTTCCAAAGCCTTGTTCAGCTCAAGAATTGAAAAAAGGGATATATATTTTGCTTTCACATGACATGTCAGTAAATAGATCTACTCATGTTTATTCTTTGATTTCACAAGGGGCATTGTAAAATACTCCCTTCTGTGTCTAACGAAATTTATAATAAGAAGACTTCGGTGTGGGTACAGGCATGCATGCATGTGTCTGTTCCTCCTGACTACAATTCCTATAGTATGGATGAATTTCGAAATAGGTTTACACAAGCTCTTTCAAGGTGTGTACATTTTTTAACATGAGTCTCATGGACATGTATTATAAGCATTCTATTCTGCTCGTGAAGATTTAACATAACCTACAATAAGAATGAGTATATATGTACATGTATGTCTTTATGAATAACCCAACGTAATATGTGGATTCAAAAGTCATAGATGTGTTTATGATTGATGCGTAAATGTAACGAAGAATGTACTTGCATTCAAAAATATTTTCAAGAAAAATACAAACATTTTAAAATGTATCATTGGTTGTCAATTTGTAAATTGGGATGGTATAATTAAATTCAATCATAGCTTTGTAAGCAATATTTAACAAACAGAATCAACAGAGTTACGAATAGAAACCTTGTCTTCTTTGGGACAGCTTTTAACAAGGAGATCACATACCAGTAGAGTTTGGTTTGTAACTTGCTTATTCTGTGTTGTCATTTAATACAAAAATATCAGAACTGCAGTCTTTGACATGTGTTTTGTATCAATAAACCGAATAAATCTATTGAAAAGAGGAGTGCGCAATTATCGAAAATGGTTATCGCCCCTGTTGTAATTTCAATGATAAATGAAATTAACAGCTTGGTATTCTAGATGGTTTGATAGCTATCTATATATGGTGTAAGGCTTTTCGGAGATTTTGGTTATACGTCCACATCTTAATCACAAAAACAAATAATAGCTTGACCATAAGTTATCCCCAAATGCATATAAAACATATAGGCCGAAGTGGGCATTTTATGTAAGAAAACCCACGAGAAGTAATATACAAAATGCTATATTTCACATGAAACAATATATCTACTTAGATTTAAACAATTTACTTCTCAGAATGGACAAATTGCCATTGATTATTTCAACAAATTGCCATTGATTATTTCAATCATATCTAGATCTATCATTATCATGGATAATTATTTTCGAATCAAAATCATTAACAGAGTAAGTATCGTTGAAATTTCAATGTTTCATAACTGTTTTTGACTTAATATCCATATTTTCAAGTATTTATCGCTTTTTAAATGTTTGCACTCTTTGGCCTTTGATCTCTATTTTGCTATCTCTAAATCTTGAATTTAAATCTGAAGACAGAGACAAATATGTCATCTACATATTTAACATATTTAACAAACATTTAATACAACTCTTGTCCAATCATAAGCCAACTTTAAAGTTTAAAATCATTATTTTGAATTTAGAATAATGTCAAATAGAGCATTCAGCACTCATTGACCTTTGGCACATTTTCTGACCTAAAAAGCGAGCTAGGCATCTGCAGACAGTGGAACCAAAAGCTCCCCAGCATATTTGGTTACTGGAAAACATAGATATTGCCTATTCGTAACTCGTCCTTCCATGTCTTGAAGTCTCGGAATGGACATATACATGTATGCCATTTAATGATTTTTGCTCTCAATGACCTTTGACCCCTTGTCTTTATGTTCTTACTTTTATTTTTGAATCTGCAGACAGGGACAAACATGTCATCTACATATCTGACAAACATAAAATACAATTTCTGTCTCTTTAAAAGCCAATACCATTGTTTTAAAACATTTAATTTTAACCAGGAATAATTTCAAATAGCCCTTTTGCACTCATTAAACTTTGACCCCATTTTCTGACCTTAAAGACTGGCTGAGAATCTGCAGACAGGAACAAAAAATTTCCCCAATATATTTGGTAATTAGAAAACATAAATGTTGTTTATTCATAACTCAAAGTTCCATGCCTGGAAGTCTTTGAATCGACATAAATGAAATTTAAGAATTTGTGCACTCAGTGACCTTTGACCCCTGTTCTGACCTCATAGAACCGACAATGAATCTGCAGACATGGCAACAAATGTAGCCAACAATCTGGCCAACAAGAAAACACAACTTTCATTCATTCACAAGATAGCTTCTTTGTTCGAGGTTTCGAAATATAACAAAATAGCGAATTTCTACATTTTTGCACTCAGTGACCTTTGACCCCTGTAACTCACCCAAAGGTCAATTGCTGACTTGCAGACAGGGCATTTCTAGTACAGCAGAAGTTCCTGAACAACTTCCAGTATTAAACTTTGCATACACATTCCGGCCTCCCACTTTCGATTTCTAGGCCTCTGCCAGAAAATAACTACTAGACTATTAGGCCTGTGTTATTTAGAATTAGATAGTCAATTTAGAATTGTTCGATATTCTCCCATACCGACTTCTTTTCTTGATACTGTCAAGTTATCCTTGTTCATTATAATTTGGAGCTATAGCTCGAAAAATAACGCGAATCGAAGTACGCCCGGTGTCGTTGACTGGGAGATTTTTGCACAATCAATATTCATTAACTAAATTCTGCGTGGTGTGTTGTTATGTAATTACTTATTCATGGACTACAATCGTTGTTGTTCTTGTTGTTGCTGTTGTTGTTGCTGTCTTAACCCATTACCAGACGACGAAATTTCAAACTAGTCCAAATTCAAAGATGTTGTAGACGACAAATTCAAGTGAATAAAATTTTACATTTTTGGTTATTTTGTATAGAAAACATTGTGGAAAATGAAGAAATTGCTTGTCACAAGCAATTTCTTCATTTTCCACAATGTTTTCTAAAGCCTTTATCTTGAAGGGAGTCAAAAACTCAAAAGGCGTCACTGTGTGGTAATGGGTTAAACCTGTTCAACACTGCATATTATATATTTCAGGGTCGTCCAATTAACCCATTACCACACAATGGCTCTTTTTGACTCCCTATAAGACAATGGTTGTGGAAAACATTTCTTCATTTCCCACAATGTTTTCTACTCAAAATGGCCACAGTTCCATATTGTCTGATACAGCTTTTTTAAACTTGACTGGATTTGCAATTGTCTGGTAAAATGTTTAAGTTGAAGTAAAGCAGCAATTTGTTATCTCAAGTAAGAGCTTTTCTATCAGTAAATATTCGTAGAGATAAATTTTATACAGTTGACATTTTGGGGAGAGAGATTAGCCTTCTCCAAAACGACAAAATTTTATGGTAGTCTAATTTGAAAGCTATTGTCGATGACAAAATGGACCTATAAATAAGTAGGATTCAAGTAAAATATAACACAGAAAATATTGAGGCCAAGGGAGAAATTGCTGATTATCAGCAATTTCTTCTTCTGCCTTAATGTTTTCCGAAGCTATCTATATCAGGGACGTCAAAACCAGGTTTTGTTTGGGAAGGGTTAACCTTTTCCAAAACGACTATGGCTTCATTTGGATTTTTCCAATTAAAAGGTTTGTGCATACCACAAAAAGGATGCGAAGAAAGAGAGAATGTGTGCAAATATAGTACAGGAAAATTTATATTGACATAAGATATTTGAAATTTATTAGTGTGTCCTCTTTTTTTTTCAAATTGCAGAAGCCTAGATTATTGTCGTAAAGGAGAAAGGTATAGTACCGCCTACATATCCCGTTGCATCTTATTTACATATTGCACATTCTTCTGCACTGACTACAAGCGTCAGTTATTCGACCTAGTTCTACATCCCACATGCGTGCATTATCGGTTTTGTATATCAATGTGTTTCCTTGAGAATGCACATTGATACGAATATTCGTGTCATTGTTTTTTATTGGTTGAAATAATTTTCATTGTTTTGCAATATGATTTTTTTTTTAAAATAAGATTGTGTTTAAATAAGTATTACTTCGCGCTGTAGGTAGATATTTATTACAACTTCTTTTCAAACATGATGACACTTTCAGACCAAATTAGCGGGTAATAACTAACACGACATTAAGAATTACTGATAATCTTCAATACATGTATTTCTGTAAATATTTGACCAAAAATTCGGGCTGGGTCACAGAATAAGGGAAAATACCAGGAATTAGATGGACGTGTAGGATTTTTGAGAAATCAACTGATAATACGGTTATTGAATATCAACCACATTTTTGGTTGATCTTCAAAAACTTTTTAATCAGTTGATTTTTTGTTTGTTTGTTTGTTTGTTTGTTTGTTTTTGTTGTTTTTTTTTTGGGTTTTTTTTTTTTCAAAAAGACACCACGTCTAGCTTATTCCTGGCATTTTCCCACTTTCTGTGCTTCAAACCGAATTCAACTTGGTTAAGCATTAACCAAAATATTGATGATATTCTGAAATTCTGAGTCACGTGATAAACCAAAGTGTATTTGTCAGTGTGAAGATATAAAGATATGATTTGTGTAAATTGTTTTTTAAAACACTTGATGTAATCTTAAATTTTTGAAGTGTAAAACATTTGCTTTTTTTCATGCGACATATTTCGAAACATGTCGTTTTCCTTCCGCTTGTCTCACAAAACCTCGGCTTTACCTCGTAACTGCAGAATGCGCAGATTGTCTTTGAAGAAAAGTGACATGTTTCGAAAAAAAAAATCGCATGAAAAAAAGCAAACGCTTTCGAACATAGAAAACCATGGTTACACAGAGACGAAATGTGTAAATTTAATCGTACATGCATAACCTTTTCATCCCGTTTATGAAACAATATGAATTATTTACTCCTGTTCGTCTCGTTTAAAGGTTTCTGTATCAAAATAGAATATATTTAATTATGAAATGTAAAAGAGAAAAATTGAGGAAATGATGATATCCATTATTTCCTAATTTTCAATGTTTCAAAGATAACCCATAATCTATGGAGCACAAACGTTTTGTATCATTGTCCATTGAAAAAAATATTTCGTTGGTTATGACACAATTTTGGACCAGTCTAAGACGATTAGAAATTAAACTTGGACTAAAAGTTGGTGAAAAATTAAATCCGTTGAAATATTACATTCTAATTTCATGATTTATCAAAAAAATGTGCAGTGTTCTCCCCGAGCCCAAAAAGCTGTATCGGCCCCACTACAGCTTCATGTAAATCAGTGTAATGCCTCTACAGCTTCAAAAGTTTTCTACAGCTTAAATTCTTCAAAATGGACATCAAATATGAGGATTTTTAAGCATTTCACATTAAAAACTAATAGATAATGCACTTTTACAATTGCAGATCTATGTAATATTGGTTATAAAACATTATGGGAAAAGAAGAAATTGCTCAATATGAGCAATTTCTTCTTTCCCCATTATGTTTTTATTCACATATTCTTTACCGATACTTATATAATTTGCCACTACAGCTTCAAATTATTCTGTGGAGAACCCTGTTGTGGGTACTATTGTCGTTGTTGGTGGTGGTGTCATGCGAGTATCCGCAGTGACCAATACAAGTGTTGTATTTTAGTAGGCCTACCCATAAAATAATGTCGCACGTCTTGGAGTATTATTTCACATCAGGCAATCACACGACGCAACACCATCAATTGCAGAAAACCTGCAATAAATCTTTTAAAAATAATTGACCGATTTAAATATGGTTTGAAATAAAAAAAAAATGTGTAAAGTGTCAGGCATTTGCTGGATGTGATGGCTCATTATAAGATAAAAAAGGTGGTCGGGCAAACAAAATTTTGTTTGTTTGTCAATTAATTTTTTATCGTGTGTTAATTTAATCTAATAAAGATCCACCACATTCAGCAAATCCCTGGAGTTTTTTCTGTCTTCTGTGCAACACTATTTTCTTTTCAAATCGATCACGTATCAGCAGAATTATTAAAAAAAATAAAAATCTTGTCATATGATTCCCAACAGTGTACATGTAATTGTAAGATATGCGAATTTAATGTTTGTCATTGCTTTTACATGTACTGAGTATCATACTCATATCTTATGTATATTTTAAAATTAAATATTCAGGGTTTTTATAACCTTTGAAAGTGGACCATTGTTAGGCTATTAGCTCACGATAAAATGCGTTGGCAGAACATCTCTAGCTTTTAGTACTGTAGCCAGAGGTACTATAGGCCTACAAAGTTATTTTATATCGTCAGTAAATATAGGTTTTCAAAAAATGTTTTTATAGAAATAAGCAACACATACTGAATTGTTATTCGTCAAACGTTTTAATGTTGTGACTGTTGTCATATTTCAAATTTGAAATATGTTATTTGACATATCGTAATGGCATAGCTAGCCGAAAATAAAATGTACGCAAAACGCAAGCCTTAAGTATCAGAGGAGGCTTGATGGCGGGCTCCATACTGCTGGGTGGGTCTTGCAGACATCTCCCAGATTTTTCTTTTTTAAATTTAGTGTAGATGCTTATCAAACACATACCAAGTGCCCACCTGGAGCCAAGAAACTTGATGATAATCCACATTGTCTTCTTTTGCATAAACATATATATCACATATGATATCATATATATTTAAAAAACAAGAGCTGTCCGAAGACAGCGCGCTCGACTTTCTAAGTTGCTTAGTATAAAGGGGGCATAACTCCAAATAAAATGGTCCCAGGGTCATGGGCCCTGATAGTAAGGTAGAGGGTGTGATGGTGAATAAGTATACCAAGTTTGGGTTGAATCCCTTTGATAGTATGGAAGTTATTGATGTTTGAAAAAACTTTAACCTTGGTTGCAACGCCAACGCCAACGCCGACGCCAACGCCAACGCCAACGCCGACGCCGACGCCCGGGTGACAGTATAAGCTCTCATTTTCTTCGAAAAGTCGAGCTAAAAATATCGAAGACCATGGTCATTCGTGGCTTCTGGTTGGTATTTAGTATGTATTTTAATGGCGATTCATGTGTTTATTTAAAGGGAAACAAAAACAAAATTCGATATTTTTTTTAAGAAAAATATAAGATATGTTCGCGTTTTTGCGAACGGGTTGCTAGGCCTATGTACATGCTGCACTTTCATCGTTTCTAAAACATGGACAGGTTCAAAATGATAGATGTTTCTGGCGACAAAATAGGTGTTAATGAATTTGGAATGCGTGCACATTAGAGTACATGTTTATGCAAAAGAAGACAATGTGGATTATCATCAGTTTCTTCTTTTGCCTCATTGTTTTCCAAGCTGTGAATACAACAATTATGAATACAACAATCAGGTCTTGTTTGGAAAGGATTTTAGAGTGGTATTTACCAATCGTCAGAGGTGGATGCAAACTACGTGAGAATTTCTTATTCGTGACATGAAGAAATTAGAATAATAAATTCGCTGAAACATGACATTGATTGACGAGAAAATATTTCAGACTTTCCCATCATTAATTATTATTTATTTTAATGCAGTCCAAGCATCGCAAAACTCTTTAACCTTGAGCTGTACTACATACCCTTTTTGTTGCAGTTATTTCATACTATATCACTTAATTGTTTCATTTACTTTATTTGAAACCATTTTCCGAAGAAATATATTTAAAAACCGAATCTCAAAGTTTTGTATCTATAGAAATAATGGTGTTTGCACGTACCAGAAATTCAGAAATATTTTTGCAATATGATGTCGTAAAATTAATTTTGTTCGTCGTTTCGGTTTAAATGTGGATTCATCAACTGCGCAAAATATCCCATAGTGGATTTTAAGCAGTATACCAAGCTCCTAAGTCTACCAAGATAATTATACGGTGTTGTTATCAATTAGATCTATAAAATCGTACATAATTCCTTATTTTGATATTTGTTCGCGGAAGGCATCATATGGGTTTCCGAAAAGTGTTTCTGAAAGTTTTGCTGGTAATGGCAGATTTCAAACGATAGGCTATCACCCATTCTCATTTTTTCGGCCGAAAACCATCAGAAAAAATCCAAAATTCTGACTTTACAGAATTGCAATATTTTTATTACGAAATGATAGTATTACATCTATACGGTAAAAAATAAATAATGGCCACTCTTTTAAAGGTGTCTGTCTTTACCTGCATCTATGATTTGAAGAACCCCTAAAAACTACCGTTTTATTTTACGTGACATGACTGTATTGTGTCAAATCTGGTAAAAAACCATTCAAGTAAGTTACAAAGGACGTAATGTTTTGGTAATTCAACAGGCGATATATAGCTGTATATTAGAAATTCAAGTGACTTGCATAAACTCGAGACATGTAAGAACAAGAATCACTGCAAGTATGGGATTTATTAGAACTAATGTCCAAAAACAGCCAATATTTAAAACGCTTGCTTCTAATTCCTCTCATGACTTATGATGGCAACAAATTAGTTTATAAGACTAATTATTTCATTAAACAACATATGTTCTAACAAACCCAAAACAAATTAGCATGTATTTGGTAAAAATGAAATAATACGTCGACCTAACTAAATTTGATCCTTTGTCACGTAATATTCAGTGAAAGTAATTGCTTTAGAAACAAGTCCTATTTTTTAATTGAGCAGTATTATTTGAAAGTGGAATAAGTTAAAAATTAAAAGACAAACATTTGTTTGAATTTTAATACATACTATAACTATGAAATGGAAATTACCCCTACATTGTGGGTTATTGATATTTACATAGAAGTTAAGAAGGAAATCCAATTCAATCTTCTCCTAAAACATAAAGCCATTTGGATTTCAGGGTGCGATATCGCCTCTTTCTACAAAAATATTTCAAATTATCACCATGCAATGAAAACTTACATAATGGTGCGGGTTCTCGGTTTTTAAATAAAATTAAAGGGCCAGATACAAAGATAAATACATTTTGTCTGTTACCCACGTTACTATTACAATATTCACTGTCTATCACTATTTGAATTCTTACGGTATAGATCCTTCAGGAATCTTCTATCTTTATTTGGGTTAATGTATTTGAATTTTTCATGTAGCGTCGAACACTGGCTCTCTCACAGGTCACTGCTAATAGAAATGGAGTTTTGTGACGAGCACATATTAGGAGGAGTATAATACTGCCCGTCTCTGGTGCTTCTTAGGTCTCATTTCTTTCTATAAAGCTGTCCAAATTCTCCTTTTCTATAGATGTGTCAAGGAATTCATGGAAAGAATAGTGGAATTTGTTTCAATGTCTGAAAAGTTGAGAAGCGGATGCGTAATTTTAACTTGACGAAACAGTGAATATTACGTGACGATGTTGATTACAGCTAAAGGCCTGTTTAAAGGGATCAAGATTCAGAACACGCAAGTGTATGAGACATATACTATTTTTTAGTCCTAATGCAAACTTTAAATATCACACCTGTCAGGAGTTTATGATATTGAACAAGCAATGTACATGGCTGTAAATCCTGCAAAACCTTCCTTCGTATTCGGATTACTGTCGTAGAATTTCAAAATGAATGAAAAAAAACCTTAAACCTGGAGCCATAGCACATGTACAGGTCATTAATAATAATTAGGTTGTTGTCAGACAAAGTTATGGTCACTTTTGGTTTTCAGTGTCACGTTATATTCAGTCACGTAAAATTAAAACTTACTTTTAAATCAGGATAACTTAACGTGGTTTCAAAATATATTGTCGTACTGTGTGTAAATAGTTGGTATATACTAAAGGCTTTGATATACTTAAAAAGGTTTAGACATGGTCTTTACAATAAATGAAAGATCGCTGTCACGTACATATTCAAGCAAAAAAGTCTGACACCTGTTGGAGCTATTTCAAATGGCAACCATGACGTAAATACTTCCATTATTTGGATACACATGTTCTGGGGCAATAGCTATATGGATAATTGATTTAAAACATCGGTAAGTGGTATGATAGCACTTCTGTTGTTAATGTAGTGCGACTACAAAAACCCTAGTCACGTAGAATTCGCCAGAGTTGTGACAGAGCGAGAAAAGACTTTTTTATTAAAGCAGCAGATATATTTTATGAATCGATATAATTTTATCACATTCTTATACACCATGTGTCGAATGAAACATATTCTGCGTATATCGCTTGCTGGATAGAGATTTACCAACTCTTTGAAATTCGGAAAATTGGGTTGTGACACTGATTTTTACGGGGGGTCGTGTTATATAATCGCTGGTTTAGATCAAACGGAAGTTTAGATCGCCATTGTTTGATATGAATTTATAAGATATATGGTTTACCAAAAATATGACATACAGAACCAGTATATTTTACGCCAACAATATCCCTTTCCAATGGTTAGAATGCTTGTGACACGTTTTCGGCCCAAAAAATGAGAATGGGTGTATACGGTTGCTGTGTTTTCTCATGCAAAAAACCCTAGTTTAACCCATTACCAGACAACAAAATTTTGGACCATTCCAATTTCAGAGATGGTGCAGACGACAATTTGTAGTGCATGAAATTTTACATTTTTTTGTGATTTTGTTTGGAAAACATTGTGGGAAATGAAGAAGTTGCTTGTCACAAGCAATTTCTTTATTTTCCTCAATGTTTTCCAAGATTATTCTTGTAGGGCGTCAAAAGGCGTCATTGTGTGGTAATGGGTTTTAAGCATGATTTTTGTTAGTCTTGATTGCCACAATGCTCAAGATATTCAACACTCTCGTCCGCTAGTAAATTAAACAGTACAAATACTTAACCCTTTCCCAAACAAGACGTCCCTTGTAGAAATGGCTTAAGAAAACATTGAGACAAAAGAAGAAACTGCTGATAACCAGCAGTTTCTCCTTTTGTCTCAATATTTTCTATGCAATATTTCAAAACAAATCCTATCTTTAATAACATCCATTTTGTCATTTGTGGCAGATTTTGAAGTGGATCACCCTAAAATTTTGTCGTTTGGGAAAGGGTTAATTCAATCATGGTGTCGTTGTAAGTGTGGATCACGGTCGTTGTGAAAAAACAGCAGGTATGAAAGATAACAAAAAGAAAACTAACTATTCGATGTCCCATAAGTGTATTTTTCTCACCCGAGATGACCTCGATATCTGTAAATCTGTTACGACAAACATTCTGCCGCTGGCAACACTTTATCTGACCACATTGAACGAAGCAATAACAATAATATATCGTCAATACAGAGATGAAAAGGGAGTACACCTTATTGCAATGCCTATTTGACATCAACAAGTAGATTATATTAAATAGCGAGTCGGACGGCCATGTTTGTTTTAGCGTTTTCTTCCTTAAGTTAGTATGTAGGTGTAGGGATATATATTCTATGAATCTACATATAAATACAACACAATCTAACACCATATGCACACATCTACAGGTTAATGTGACTGTCCACTCACCTGTCTATTCAGCGGTCAAGTTGCAGAGGAGATTGTTTACAAACCAACGTAAATATTCCCGTGTTTTCAAACCCAATACACAACAAAAATCCATACACACATAATTACAGCGAGCGAAACGTCACGTGACTGGCGGAGTAATTTATGCGTCGATTAACCGGCGTAGCGCTTCGTTGCAATTGAAATAAAATCGCGATGATGCGATTGTGGTATGTGCGGGAGCGCTTTTTAAAGGTGGTAATTTTTAAACATAAAAAGGGAGTCAAATTCACACGTTAACACATTGAAAATACAGCGAGGTATTTTCTGCGTGGATAAACGGATTTTATAGACGCGATAGCGCAAATGATGATATTCTCAATGCATTTTATACACTGCCGAGCAACGAGGCGTACTGAAGAAAATTAACAAATTAGATCCTCTAAATGAAAACATGCATATTTCAATTAATTATTGAATCGTCTTGTAATAAAATAATAGTAAAGAAACATTATCTAGTGCAAGTTAGCATCATTTAGCATGTGCATATATGACACATATTTGATCGACCTAACACTGCACCAAGATTTATATTACATTTATCATAACTAAGAATTAGAATTCTTCTCATTCAATCTATGACTATAAGAATCTTCTATAAAAAAAAACTCTAAACTATGCAAAAGAAAGAATATAGTAAATAAATGATAAACGAATTTAATAAATATAGTCTAGTCACGATACTACGGCAAATATTTTTTTTTCTTTTTTTTTTTTTTTTTTTTTTTTTTTTTTTTTTTTTTTTTTTTTACAAAAAAATATCATATTAACATGGGAAAATGATTCTCAATGCTCAATACAAACTTGAATGGATTGAGACACCTGCAAGATTCAAACCACCACATGCTAAATTAGAGTAGTTTAGAATTATCAATACGATATTGTGTAATAAATATAATCTACATAGAGAAAAAATGTAAACATCTGCTATAGTGATAATTTGATATACATTAAATTTTGTAATGTCGAAAGGGGGTCTCATTTGCGCCCACATACAGGTTTTCTTAAAACTTAATTCATAGAATGCCTCTGACCTATGAACTACAAACACATACATTGTATTCCTTTTACTCAAAAAGTGCACATATGCCTATACGCGGTACCTTAAAGCTACTATTTCCCAGATTTGGACCCAAAAATTGTCAAATACAAACGAAATGTACACTTTTTAAGCTTTATATGACCTGATTAAATGATTACGAGAAACTATTGAAGCAACGACTCATTTTTTCGCAATTTGATACCAAATTCATGAAGCGATGTCGAAAGTAGGTCAAAACAGTAGGACATGCGACTTTCTTAAATGACGTCACAACATACATGATGACGTCATATTGAAATTTAAGTATGAATCTCGTTTGAATCATGGTCCGCGCTGTATGCGCATGCGCAACAATTTGAAAATAATTCTAACCCCATCAGTGATGGGGTTGAATTTAGGCTTGGATTCTCCCTAAATTCAGCTATCTGTCTTGTGATTTCGGCTCATTCTCTGTCTGAATCGCATATTATTAACCATCCCGAGGTGGTCAACACAAAAGTTTTGCATATTTTTTCCAAAAAAATCATTTTTTGCAATTAGACCATCTGTTACCGTCGCCCTTTAAAGTGTTCCCGGTTTTCATTGATACCCATTTTACAAAAACTCAATGTCGGCTATTTAGTTTTGGTATTAATTCACAAGTTTAATTAAGATAGCAAGAGGAGTCATTGTAAAAACTTTTTATACCAATATTGTTAGTACCAACATGCGAAAAAAATTCTTAGAAATTTATTTAGTCAGAAAAATAGCCCAGACATTTTCAAAACATAAAATTCTATCATTTCTTTTCGTATGTTCCCGTCTTTGTCAATCTATGAAATTAATGCGAAAGTTGGCCATATATGTTCCCTGTTTGTATGCAATTTGAAACCGGTAACGTTGTCAAATAAGGAAAATTGTAAACAACGGTATCTCAAGATGCTCCCGGATTTAAATGGCACCCGTCTTATCAAAAGCCCAATGTTTCCTACATGGTTTTGATATCAGTCCCAAATTTTAAATCAGAATAGCAAGAAGAGTGTTTATAGAAAATTGTAGAAAATTTTGGTACCAACATTGTTGATGCCAACATGCACAAAAAAAATCTCAGACATTTATTTAGTCAGAAATTGTCAGCAAAACAGTCCAGAAATTTTCAAAACCTTTAATTCAATCAATTTCATTTGTATCTTCCCGTCTTTGTCAACCTATGAAATTGATAAAATAGTTAGCCATCTAAGTCATGAGCGGATCCAGGGGGGGGGGGGGGGGGGGGGTGTCAGGTGGTCATGAACCCCCTGGACTTTTGCGGAAAAAAGGGGTTATCAAAAAGATTAATGGTTATGTCCCATATAAGCTGCGTCATTCGTCCCTGTGTGCCACGACAAACTGTTGTTATATTTAGTCCTTCATGGTATGACATGTATTTGCATTGATCTAGGGGGCGGGGGGCTGACCCCCCCCCCTGGAATTTGGCGAAAAAAGGGGCTAAAGATCGGAAGACCCCCCTGGGAAAAATACCTGGATCCGCGCATGCATGTCTCCTAGTCCTATGCAAATTTGGGCGAAATAAGCGAATTTAGTCTAAGTGCTGATAAGCCACAAAGGAACAGGTCACATCATAGGTAAAATATGTAACATTATTGCATTTCCTTTATTTTTCATCCCAACATAATAATTATTATAATTTACTCCGCTGTTTGTGATTTTTTCTTCCATTATATCATTGGCGGGTGGGTTACGACAAGTTGCCATTTATTCTTTAAAATCATGTTTTTTAAGTGAAAAAAAAAATGTTAAAATTAATGCCATGTATAAATTGATTATGTTAAATAAAGACACAACGAAGCATAATGTGCTATTTACAAATCTATATAAAATTTATAAAGCAAAATCTTAGATTTTACATTCTTAGAAATCGAGACCTTTTACACTTAAATTCAAACACCACACTGTTACCGGTTTTATTTTTTCTTCATATTTTACCACAAGCAGGGGCATAATTATATAAGGGCAATTTTAATGTAAATTTCATAGGTTGACAAAAACTGGAACTAGGTGAAATTAAGACCTGAACTTGGTCAAAATATTAAAAAACTAAAAAAAAATGGCAATGAGGTCATACAAAATCTTTTAGCAAATTGTTTTTTGTTGAGTAATATATACTATTCTGGTTTATACACGAAGAGAAATTAGTAGACATACTTTTTGGGGACAATTTGGCTCGAATACAACAAACCTGGGTGTATATACCCTCTTTTAGTTTGGATACCCCCTATTTTTAAGCAAAAATCTTACAATTCTTAGAAAATTATTTTTGGAATATATATATTTTTGGAAAATATTTCCGGAATAATGCTGTAATACAGAATACTAACTTCATACCAAATTTCATGAAATTCCGAACGTGGGCACAACCCTATGGGAATTTCTCATAGGGTGAGACCCCCTTTTCTTACCGAACTGCTTGGTCGGTAAACAGATAAATGTAAAGAACTAAAACTTTTCACAAACGGTATTCACATATTTAAGGTTTACGAACTGAGAATGAAATGCAGAGCCAGAGGCGAAATTTGAAAAGTGCCAGTAATTCCTAATCTGTGTTACATTTCCATTCCAAATACAAATATAAGCATTTTGTATGGTTTAGAATTTTGAATTAATGCATACTTGTGGAAATATTTGACAAAAACGTTAAAAATTACCTCCCTTGCATATGAAAATAGAGTAAAATAATATTTGTAAATTATTTTCTTCTTGAAGCATAATCTTGAAATCCGGCCTGGTGAATCATCTTTTGTGAAGTTTATTTACAAGTGTGTGTAATTTGATGCATTTCGTATGGCTAGAAAGTGGTGTTTTCATTCTCAGTTCGTAAACCTTAAACAATAATTTGTCTATTGAATAATCATGTATTTAGTCCTTTTACCATTTCGACTTCATGTCAATCCCAGATACTCGATGTGCTCTGAAAGAAATACAGATTTTGAAAAAAATGTGTTTGTATGTGTCAACAAAGTGTACAATTGAAATAAGCAATGCATCGTCTATTGGAAACGATTCAAATGAGTAAACACAGCAAAGAGTTTCGATTTTAAATGAGCAATTTAAAATGTGATTACCCCCTCTTTCCTGTTTCTCTTATTAAAAAACAAAATTAGTCAGTTACAAAATAAAAGAAAATACACGTAACAACAACAAAAAAGTAACTTCTAGAAATGCGGTAAAGTGACAGAGGGCAAACGAACGTTTGCGGAAATAATGCATTCTTATTCTACCAATACAATAGCCACATGTACATTTTTGCAAACTAGGGTTTGTTTTTTGTAAATAATAAAAGTTGTATCACTAGAAGATATGTTTGAGTTTGTTCAAAACCGAAATTGTATATCTTTATAAAATATCAGGGTTTTTTTTATGAATACTGCAAAAGCAAATAGTAGAAGGTAAGTCAAATATAAAATATTGATAAGACATTTCAAAATAAATGTTTGCAAACAAAAGATTTGCGAATCTTTATTTTTTTAATTTGCGGAAAAAATAATTAAAGATATTGCCTTGATCTGTCTGATATTTACGGAAGTTTAAACTGACCCCCTTATTTGTCAAATTATCTCGATTAATTCATAGATTTATATATATCTCAGATAGATAAGTTGAAATTTTACAGGGACTTAAATAAAGAAAATATATATAAATCCGATTTTTATTTCATTTACAAATGTGAAATGTATATAAATAATTGTTTATTTGGTGTTATATATTCCATTTATTTATGATTCAATTATTTTGTATACAGTTTATATAAATAGACTATTTCCGTTTTTAGCTCACCTGAGCACGTAGTGCTCGAGGTGAGGTATTGTGATCGGTCTGTTGTCCGGCGTCTGTCTATCTGTCTATCTGTCCGTCCGTCAACGTTTTACAAAAAAATCTTCTCCTCCTAAAGTACTTGGCAGAATTCAACCATATTTCACACAAATGATCTATGTTTTTCTTTTTTCAAAATACTTCAATGAATTTGAATCGGGCCATAATGGGGTCAAAAAGTAGGTCACTAGGTCAAATTTTCTTTCTGCTCTAGGGGCCACATTTGTTGCTCAATCATTGTAAAAATTGATCAGAGTATTTGTCTTGGTGATATTTAGATCATGATAAGAAAAAGGTTAAGCCAGGTCATAAACTAGGTCACTAGGTCAAATATTGTAAGATCCATCTTTTTTACACTGGAAGTGTCATTTTTGGTCCAAACTTTGTAGAAATTGTCATGAATGTTTATTTTGATGATATCAAGGTCAAGATAAGAATTGGGTCATGCCAGGTCATAAACTAGGTCACGAGGCCAAATCTTGAAGAATCCTCCCTTTTGCTCTGGAAGTGCCAATTTTGGTCCAAACTTTGTCAAAACTGTCCTTAGTGTTTATCTTGATGATATCTTGGTGATGTGAAAAGTGGGTCATGCGATGTCTAAAACTAGGTCACTAGGTCAAATCTAATTTTTGCTCAAAGAACCAAAATATTTACTTTATCGTTGTGAAAATTGTTCAGAATATTTATCTTGATGGTACCTGGGGCATGTATAAAGTGGGTCATGGGAGGTCAAAACCTAGGTCAAATTTTGTTATTTGTCATTGCGAAAATAGTTCAGAATTGTTTATCTTGATGATAAATGTGTCATGTAGAAAGTGGCTAATGTTAGGTCAAAAACTAGGTTAAAAGGTCAAATCTTGTTTTTGCTCTAAGAACCTCAATATTTACTCATCATTGTGAAAATTGTTCAGAATGTTTATCTAGATGATATCTAGGTCATGTAAAAAGTGCGTCATGCAAATTTGAAGTTTGCAAGTAGTTTGTCTCAAAGTCCTCTCAGATGAGCGATGCAGGGCCATCGTGGCCCTCTTGTATGAATAATGGATCAGTTAAATTGTTAGGATTACACAAAAACCAAACATTTATATATTTTGATAAAATACAAAGCAGCAAATACTGTATACTTATATAAATGTCTATATATATAACTTAATCAATTTTAGTATTTATATTTCTTATAACTCCATGTATTTTTAGAGTTATATAAGATATTTAAGGGGGTCAGTTTAAACTTCCGTAGATATTGAAGCAGGAGCTTCGTACTATAACTGGAACAGAACTGTCTTCATGCCTATGATTCAATAATTATAATTTAGAAAATTTGAATATCCATGTTTTTGAAGACTGATTATTGTAAGTTTCAAAAGGGAACGGCCGTCTCTAAGTTGACAGAACTTGTGGCCAAATCCTTTTGCCTAACTGTTTGTAAAATTTCATAAAAATGTATGTTTTGTAAATAATTACTATGTTTATGACAATAAAATATGTTTAAACCAGGAGCTTACTGTGATGATTTAAAAAAAGGTTTACTCGTTCCAGAAAATTATCATATATTTCGAATACATTTTTAACATGTCAACAAAACGCAGAAGAAGTTTATTCCTTTGACGAAATTATTGTTCTCTTTAAATCCAAATGATCAACCTTAACAATACACACTATTGTCTAGAATTATTATCTTCATTAATTCATTTCATTTTTTTTTATTTCCACAACAGGTATCATTTAAGAATATTTCAAAGCTGTTCTCTCTTTGTTCCAGTTGAAAAAGTTCAGACTTTCTTATTTACTAATTATCTATTTTTAAGAAAGGTGTAGAGTCTGAATCTACTTCCATTTTTCTTTGATTTTTCTATGGTTTCAAAATCAAAATTAATAAATCGAATGCATATTCAGGATATTACGCTTTTCATCAATGAAGTTGAAAGCTCACTGCTGCAAAAGTAAATTCATTAATAATACATTGAAAGTGCACAGCAAAGAAAACAATATAATGAGGTCCGATGAAAAATCGTACAAAAATACAATAAAATGTCAAAATAGTTTATTGCATTAAATAAATAAATTATTATAATTGTAGGTACGAGTACGAAATTTCTGGATGTATAGATCTCTAGAGGCGTTCGATTTTTTTGCAGACAAAATTTGAAAAGACTTATTTTTCTTCGAAACTATTTCAAAATGTAGTCATTTTACTGTATGTAAGTACGTAAGTAAATGCATGTTTATTTATTTATTTATTCAATTTTAACGATTTTGTTTTAGGTCAAACATTTTTTGCACGATACCCTTGTACATTTTAGAGTGGCAAATTATTAAGAGCAGAGTCGATGAATAACTTAAAATATTGTATACGTTTGCAGATATCACGGATTTCGTTTAAAGGGCGACGGTAACAGATGGTCTAATTGCAAAAAATGATTTTTTTTTTTAAAAAATATGCAAAATTTTTGTGTTGACCACCTCGGGGTGGTTAATAATATGCGATTCAGACAGAGAATGAGCCGAAATTACAAGACAGATAGCTGAATTTAGGGAGAATCCAAACCTAAATTCAACCCCGTCTCAGATGGGGTTAGAATTATTTTGAAATTGTTGCGCATGCGCATACAGCGCGGACCATGATTCAAACGAGATTCATACTTGAATTTCGATATGACGTCATCATGTATGTTGTGACGTCATTTAAGGTGGCCGAATTCGATTCGACTGCACATCCAAAACGCGCATGTTGTCGTAAATAAGATAGTGACCTAAAGTTTCAGAAAAAAGGTAGAAAATTAGATCCGTTACATTTTTTTAGATAAACAATACAATTTTTGCATCAGTTTTTCATCGAACAAGAATAAAAATTGAAAATATATCAAGCCGCATTTGAAAATGTTTTGATGACGTCATTTAAACACGTGCGTTTTGGCGTTCAAAATAACGACGTCGGTACTACGGTTAAGGTAGGATTCACAAAATCGGCCGATTTCTGACGAATGTATCGTAAGAAAAGTCCAATTTTGGTTCTAATTATCGGAAACTACTGACTTTTGTCTAATACGTTCCACTTTCACACTACAGTTCCAGATATTACACCAATGTTAGATAAATATCGAATAGCCTACTCCAAAGCCATTTCGGCCTAAAATTTCCCTTTCCCACAATATAATGAAACAATTTTGAGACGTCAAACATTTATTTTAAAATCGATTTTATGTTTTAATCAAACAAGTAACATATTATGATCATGATTATGACTGTTATTTGGACAATACTTCTTATAACTATGTACTAATAGCTATACAAAATCGATCTGAAAGGCTGCTTTTTCAGTGGAAAAACATACGTTTGAGACGGTCTCCCGTTTATATACAGTGGTGAAATTTGTTTTTTATTTCTTTATTTAACATATCATTTGCAGGTTCATCAATTACTAAATTATTATGAAATTTTCTTGCGCAGAAAATCCTAAAATTTTTAACATTTGCGCCAAAGATCAGCTGAAACTCTGCTATTTCGGCACTTTTGAGACAACCCCCAATTCATATATTGGGGTGACTTTTGTTTTTTTATTTCTTTATTTTACAGATCATTTGCAGGCTCATCAATTACCAAAATATTATCAATTTCTCTGGGCAGAAATTTCTAAAATTTTAAGATTTGCGTCAAAAACCAGCTGAAACGCTGCTATTCTGGCACTTTTGAGACAGCCCCCCATTCATATACTGTGGTGACTTTTGTTTTTTATTTTTTTATTTTACAGATCATGACCAGGTTCATCAATTTACAAAATGTTATCAAATTCTCTAGGGCAGAAATTCTCTATTTTTTAACATTTGTGTAAAAATATTCAAATTTCCCATTGGCCTCCATGTTAAAAATATCCATTTCAGTGCTGGTTTTGAGACGGCCCTCATTCTTTCCCTAGATGGTGACTTGTGTTTTTTATTATCTTAATTTGTCAGTAAGGACTCACTTTATAAAATGTGACAGTATGATTCAATTCTCTAGGGCAGTTTTCTTGTTATGGAATCGCATTCGGCCACCTTAAGAAAGTCGCATGTCCTACTGTTTTGGCCTGCTTTCGATATCGCTTCATGAATTTGGTATCAAATTGAGAAAAAATGAGTCGTTGCTTCAATAGTTTGTCGTAATCATTTAATCAGGTCATATAAAGCTTAAAAAGTGTACATTTCGTTTGTATTTGACAATTTTTGGGTCCAATTCTGGGAAATAGTAGCTTTAACATGGTGCAGCTCTAGCTTTTATTATCATAAATTACACGCCTGGGCTTATTTAAGACAACAATTCGGTATTTCTTTCTTGTATACCTGTTACATCTGTGTACTATGATCCAATTCCTTTTTAAGAATGTTACGCTGTACAAGGGCGGATCCAGGATTTTTTCCAGGGGGGTCCAAGTTCAAGATATTTTTTCCAGGGGGTCCAAGCCCAAATTATGGCTTAAAACGTAGTAAATATAAGAAGAAAGAAGAAGAATTTCATCGAGAAAATATGACTCCAAATCTTGCGACAAAGAGTGTTATTTCTCTGAAATATTTCTCTGAAATAAGCATGGTGATCCCTAACTTCTAAAATACATTTTTTTGCTTAGATATACATGGAGTCATATGGATAAATGTAAATGTTAAATAGGTTTCACCATGATTCCACGTAAAGTTCATTTGGATGTACACCCCCTTAACATTAAGCAAAGTGGGTGAATCACGTAAGGCAACAACAACGACAATTGCAGAAAATCTGAAATAAATCTGTTAATATGTGACCTATTTTAATTTGATTTAAAAAAGAGAGTGTGTATAATTTAATAAAGTCGTGGATTCATTGGATACGGTGGATCTCTTAAACGGCATTAAATAAAGAAGTTATTTGCTAGCTGACAAAAATTTTTTGTCGTCAATAACTTTATCAGGTGATGTTTAATCCCTTCCCAAACAAGACCTGCTTTTGATGTCCCTAATAGAATTTGCTTGGGAAAACATCGAGACAAAAGAAGAAACTGTTGATAACCAGCAGTTTCTCCTTTTGTCTCAATATTTTCCATGCTATATTGTATACTAATTCTATCTTTAACAACATCCGTTTTGTCGTCTGTACCGGCTTTCAAATTGGAACACACTAAAATTTTGTCGTTTGGGAAGGGGTTAACCCTTTCCCAAACGACAAAATTGTATGGTGCTCCAATTCAAAAACTGCCACAAATAACCAAGAGGAAGTTATTAAAGATAGAATTTATGTAAAATATGACATAGAAAATATTGAGACAAAAGGAGAAACTGCTGGTTATCAGCAGTTTCTTCTTTTGCCTCAATATTTTCCCAAGCCTTTTCTATTAGGGACGTCAAAACCAGGTCTTGTTTGGGAAAGGGTTAAAAGATCTACCACATCAAGCACATCCCTGATGTTTTTCTGCCTTTTCCGCACCAAATCCGTAACGTATTAACATAATTATTGAACATTTTCGAAAATGTTAGGTCGCGTCATTCCCCACCGAGCTAAGAGAAGGCTTTCATTTAAGGACTTGTTAATTTCAAATCAATGTCACCTTCTGTATTTAAAGTTTGCCTTTGTAGCCTACGTAATTTTTCGATATCCATAACTTTATTCGGTTTTTTTTTAGAAAAAAAAAAGTTTTAAAAGTTGAAAATAGCTTCTTGTTAAAATGGAAAAGTAGCCTACGTATATTGTGTCCATGGACATAATTCGAGCAAAAGAAAAAAAAAAACGTGCGATTTTCAGCTATTTCTTTTTTCCTACAATCTTTTCGCTTACTATTTATACCACGACCAGGCCCTGATTTCTCGAAAAGCTTAAGTACATACCCATGAGAACATGCTCAACTTCAATGGAATACTCTCCAACGCTGAAGGGTATTCGAATGAAGTTCACGTGGATTTCGTGTGATATGAGTAGGGTGCTCAGGTTTGAGTCTGAGAACGTACTTAAGACTTTTCGAGAAACCGGGGCCAGGACAGTTTCGTGTTGGCTTCGGATGGAGAAAACTCGAATAAGACCAACGTACCAAGGGAAATAAATCCTGCATTGCACTCAACTGTTTAGTCGGTCCTTTTACCCTTTCCCCAAAGTAAGACATAGCTTTGAACTCCATATCACAAATGGTTTGGGGAAACGTTGAGAAAGATAGGAAGGCATTCTTGATAATCAGCAATTTCTCATTGCCTCTCATTTTTTGGCTTTCTTGTTGTTGTTCATTTGCTACGTTTTACTTCAATTATTTTATCGTCTGCAGTTCCTTAGAATAGGCTACTATATAGGGTTAATTCACGTTTTTGAGGTCGTTAACATTCTCAGAGGCCCAGAAAATGCGTTATTGCCTGAGACCGAAGGTCGTGGGCGATAACCCATTTTGTGGGCCTTTGAGAATGTTAACGAACGAAAAAACGTGAATTGACGCTATTATTGCATAAAATATGAAGAATTTGCAAAGAAATGTAATAAAATAAGACGAATAACTAAAAAACTTTGTGAAAATTTAGCCACATTTACACCGACAGACACCAGAGTCTTCCGGCAGTCGACTCGACATATATCGAGTAAGTACGATATCCACTATACGATTTTCATCGTGTAGCTATGTAGTCAAGTTTCATCCCATTTTACTGACATAATCTTCATTTGGGTTGGCGAAATCGTAACGATATTCGACTAAGTTTTCTTTTGGAAACATACTCTGGATATTCTAACGTTCATTTCAGTGCGAGTAATAAACAAAAGGTCGGAACTTCCGAGGTAGATCTCTGGTTCGTTTCAGACATTCGTTCATTTCAATAAAAAACAAAGTTGTAAAGGAAAAATTGCATTAACTAAAAGAAGAACAAGAAACACATAGGCTTACCACCACATTTGACCTAGACCACAACCACTCAATTCTAATTTCTATCCTTCCATGTCCACGAAATCCACTTTTAGTTTAAAATCTGTCAGCTGCCCGCTTGTTTAGTTTTGATTCCAAGAATTAAACCTACGTCACCATATTACGTCATCAGATATGGTTACACTGGGAGACCTAGTTTACTATTTATTGGGGTGTAAACTGGAAATGGGGTCTTATAAGAATTTACATCGCGGAAAAGGGAAATGACAAAATTTCGGCTTTATTTTCAATTTTCTGAAGCACCCACAACAAAGCCCCCATCGATGATATGTGAATGCAAAACCAGTCCGATAATGCACGTGAATTTACTGAATAACGACCGGTTTTTGACGATATCGGACTGATTTTTGCTCGTTATCCAATGCCAATAACAGACTGAAAACACACATTTTAGGCAATAATATACAATATTTTGACGTTTTGGACAATAGGTTGAATTAAAGGAAAAATGCAAATATTTAACGTTTTTATTTCAGCATCTTTAAAATATCGTCGCTTTTCAAAAAAAAAAAAAAAAAAAAAAAAAAAAAAAAAAAAAAAAAAAAAAAAAACAAACAAACAAACAAAAACAAACTCGTAACAGCAGCTTAAAACAGTCGACCAGCCTCGGAAACTTCGGGGTCTCCACATTTGCTACATCGACGTATTAGTCATTTTCCACACAATGACGCCTTTTGACAAACGCCTCACAAGATGAATGCTTAAGAAAACATTGTGGCAAATGAAGAAATTGCTTGTGACAAGCATTTTTTTCATTTTCCACTCTTTTTTCTACTTAGAAAGACCCCAAAATCCAAATTTTCATCCATATGAAATTGTCATCTGTTACATCTTTGAATTTGGACAAGTCTAGACTTTGCAGTGTGGGAATGGGCCAATTATTTCCCAAACAAGGCCAGGCCCTGGTTTCTCGAAAAAAACTTAAATATATAGGGCATACTCGTTAGTACATGCTCAACTTCAATTGAACACTCTCCAACGTTGAAGGGTATTCGATTGAAGTTCACGTGGATTTCATGTGATTTGAGTACGGTGCTCAGAGTTGAGTCTGAGAACGTACTTAAGTTTTTTCGAGAAACCGGGGCCTGGTTTTTTGATGTCCATAGCATGCTGGATAACCAGGTTTTTTTTTATTTAGTCAGGTTATTGTCGTGGCTATACACGAATCCACTTTTATCAGCATACATTTATGGAATATGTCGCAGCGTTATTTCAACTTTGTATCGGTCTAAGATTTTTGCTGTTTTTGGGAAGGAAATGCCACGTATGACGTCTAAGTAGCACGTAAAAGGGCAACCAACATATATCCAGTCGCACGTTAATTAACAAAATGACGTCAACTGCGATATCTGTTAATTCTTTAGCACTCGTATATCTTAACCCTTTCCCAAAAGACAAAATTCAAGGGTACTCCACTTCAAAAACTGCCGCAAATGACAAAATGGATGTTATTAAAGATAGGATTTTTGTAAAATATAGCACAGAAAATATTGAGACAAAAGGAGAAACTGCTGGTTATCAGCAGTTTCTTCTTTTGTTTCAATGTTTTCCCAAGCATTTTCTATTAGGGACGTCAAAAGCAGGTCTTGTTTGGGAAAGGGTTAACACTATGTTGATATGTGTTTAACCCATTACCAAACGACAAAAAAAATAGACTAACCCAAATTCAAAGATGTTGCAGACGACAATTTCAAGTGAATGAAATTTAATTCTTTTGGATCTTTTCGGGTAGAAAACATTGTGGGAAATGAAGAAATTGCTTGTCACAAGCAATTTCTTCATTTTCCACAATGTTTTCCAAAATCATTTTCTTGTAGGGAGTCAAAAAGAGTCATTGTGTGGTAATGGGTTAAACAATCTTGGAAGTTGTTAATGTTTAGGACAACATTGGGCAAAAGAATAATTATCGAATAACCAACATTTTCTCCTTTTGCCTAAATGTTTTCCGTACAGTAAATTAGAAATTCGAACATTCAATTACAATAATACACTATACTGTGAGCAGTGTAACGATCAAGAGCCTTGACATTTTCATGAGGTACAACAGTTCACGCGAATATGGAAATGCGTGAGAATGTTATCATTTTTTAATTATTGCTGATAAGCCCGAAAAACGTCTTTAAAGTTGACAATTTCCCTTTACATCTGAACTGTGGTAAACAACAATTAAATTTAGTTTCATATTAACAAAAATAAATGAGCCAGGATCTGGAAAAACGTCCTTTAAGGCTTTTGAGCCCAACATAGATCCAGATCAGCCTGTGCATGCGCACAGTCTGATCAGGATCCATGTTGTTCTCTAACAGCTTCAAGATAGCAGCATGGATGCACAATGGACTGCATTTGACAACAGGCTGATCTTGAAACTCAATTTTAGAAAATGCTATAAGGGACGTTTTTCCAGATCCTGGCTCAAATATTTTCTTCCTTAACGGCACAATAGATTGGCTTGAAATTTTCAGAAATTTGATAAGAAAATATGCCCTTTCAAAAAATATCTATGCAAATGTCTCTTTAAGCGGCCGTAAATCAAAATACATTAAAGTAAAGTAATGCCGGAACTTTGATTGGTCACTCAATATAGGGAATAGGGTACTTACATGAATTTATGACAATGCATTCTTACCGAGCAGTTTAGAAAATATTACATAATTAACGAAGAAACATAATTATGGTGGAGTATTTCTGCCGAAAGATCATGATAATGTAAAAGCTCTCACGATAAAAAAAATCCATTAACGTTTTATCTCAATCACAAAAGTGTTCGTGTTAAAACTATCGTGGCATGAGTACCTGGTTTCCCGATTTTTTTCTACGATTCTGCCAATTAGTTACATCGAGAGAAAATTGTTGCGATAATTTTACGGGCCAATAGCAAGTGATATCCATGGTATCATGATTTAGATTCTTTAGTTGAAAATTCTCAAATATTCAAAGTCATGCAAATATATTTTCGATTTATAGATTATTTACAATTTTATCTAAATGTTGGTACTTAAGCATTGTTAAATAAAATACTGTCTGAGAACAGATAAAAAAAAATATCACAATAATGATATCACGAAAACTGCCATGATCAAATTAAAGTTTCCCCGAAAAAATGATCAGTTTTTTTCAATTTTCATGATACTGCCAACTCGTATCTCGTGGCAGAAATGTGTCTATATAAACCAGCTAAATATTCAAATTGCAATATATAAAGAGTTGTATTAGCAGAAATTCTGAACCCATTACCAAACGGCAGAATATAGGACGAGTCCAAATTCTAAGTTGTTGTAGACGGCAATTTCAAGTAAGGAAATTTCACATGTTTTGGTCTTTTATAGAAGAATACATTGAGGGAAATGAAGAAATGGCTTGTAACAAGCAATTTCTTCATTTTCCACAATTTTTTCCAGAGCTATTATCTTGCATGGAGTCAGAAAGATTCATTACGTGGGAATGGGTTAACAGTTGTAATGTACATAGACATATTTCAATAAAGTATTTAGGCAAATGGACAATGTCGAATGATATAATATAATACAAAAACATGAGAAAAAAGCATGAGTGATTTAACATAGACTGGTACCCATTCGTGTAAATAACATTCGAATATTCTCGGTTCTTATCGTTACTCAAGAACCCCTCGAATGTATTACAGTTGCCGGCATGAGAAGATCCTGCCCATATCACTGCGCAAGGTAATGCGGTCACAACAACGGAAGCAGACCAAACAACTATTTAAATCTACGCCAGAAAAATATTTGAAACAAACAACGTTCAAACGTCGATTGTATCCTCGTAAATGTCAAATGTCACAAAATTTTACCAGATAAATAATTGATGTGATTTACCGATCATTGACAGAATATTTCACTTGAATTATAACGTTAGCTAAAGGATTGAATTGTTTTGGTGACGTCATTTACGCGCGTCTACTTTCACGTTCAATATGGCGGTCACTGTATTACGCTCGAGATCATGTTGCAACCACGTTCCAACGCGGCAAAAGGTTGCAAACAGTCTCGAGGGTCGCGATTGTGTAAATAACTGAATTTACGACTGGGAACAGGTACTGCATTCTGTCCTTTGATTGGTCAATCGATATAATCGATAGACCAATGAAACGGCACGGTGTATGGAAAGCTTCACCTGTCCAGGCCGTCTGAGTGACCGTCAGATATTAGCTATTACCGTACTTAAATCCGTAGTAGATTTCAGGTACGGGAACCAGACTAGATTTAACATAGATCGTTGAACAGCATCACAACAGTATCACAACACACATACACAATTTTGTTTGGTTATCAATAACTTTTCTTAAATATAATATATTAAATGTAATATAAATGCAGTCCAATATACACCAATTCTGCTCTCTTTAAGTTACTACAGGTCACGAAGAAGCTATTAGAGAACAAAATAGATCCTGGTCAGACTGTGCGTATGCACAGGCTGATCTGGATCTATGTTGGGCTCAAAAGCCTTAAGGGACGTTTTTTCCAGATCCTGGCTCATATATATTATATATATTGAAGATTTTGCACAATTGTTGTCTTGTCGCAAGATTCCATACCGTGGATTATTATTAGAAAAAAATATTATCATCAGAAATGGTAGTCAAGTTTATTTCTTGTTCATTGTCTTACTGTAGCTAAATATAAATCAGATTTCAATCATAACAACTTTAAAAGTATTGTCACCTTGCAATGTATTTACCCTTTCCCAAACAAGGCTAGGTTTTTACGTCCCTAATGAAATAGGCATGGGGAAAACATTGAGGTAAAAGAAGAAAAAGCTGATCAGCATTTTCTCCTTTTGCCTAAATATTTTCCCTGCTATACTATACACTAATCTGACCTTTGTGAACATTCATTTGTTGTCTGCAGACTGCAGTAGCTTTCCAAATGGATCTGTCCAAATTTTCGTCGTTTTGGAAAGTTTTAAAATAAACATCTTTTGTATTCTGTTTGTTCTTTGTAGTAGCAATATTCGAGGGGAATCAGCCACTTACATTGGGTATAACTTCTGAACGCTCCAAAATGCGCGATAACCTTCAGTCGTAAACTGATCTGATTGATGGATTCACGCGGGATCTTCCTGAATGTAAAACAAGTGGACCGGAAGCGGTTATCCTGTCTGGACTCCATTAGTAGCACGCTCTTGCTCCATCTATCATCCAGCACGATTTGCATCGTCAGCTTCTTGAATCTACTCGCCGCCATTACTTTAGGCTTGCACCCGGTCTGTCTGATCGTTACATGTAAGTCCTTCCCTCGGTAGTTATATCTATAGGAACATCCAAGCCAGTAGGACGGGGTCCAGTCGAATGACGGAGAGTTGGTATCCAAGTGGGACAACTCTTCCTCCTCCGCGTCAGTCTCGGAACCAGCGAGTAATGGTTCCAGGCCGATACTGCTCCGCTCCCAACTGAGACGCTTCTTGGGTGTGGCGGGGTTTCCGTTCCGAGAACCGCTTGATAGCAACCTGTTAAAGAAGCCTCGCCGGACTTTCCGTTCATCTGGGACCCCGACATCTCTTTCCTGTACCATTAACTCAGTCTCTTCATGAAAAACTTCATCGTCACCAATACTAAATCGACCAGAATTTCCGCGTGTACGACAAGTCATTTTTGTAAACAAGATTCACTCACTGTGTTTTTTCTGATTTTTTTCTTTTCCGAAAAATGAAATATTTTGAAATAGATCTAATAATATAGATCTAGATCTGCAAAGTCCATCGACCGTTTTAAATCACGGTAGATTCTAGGCAAGTATTTATATATCCATGCATTTGTCCTCACCTTTTTCATCCTTGTCTTTGATTGGTCAGCAAAATACCAAGTCTGCCATCTTGACAGCATACCCCTTTCCCAAACAAGGCGTGTTTTTGTAGTCTCAAATAAAGGGTGTTTGGGAAAATATTCAGGTAAATGAAGAAAATCCAAATGACGAGCATTTTCTGCTATTGTCTCAATATTTTCTGTGTTGTATTGTACTCAATTCCTATATTTATCAGTATCCATTTTTTCAGTAGGCCTATTCATTTTGTCGTCAGCATCAGTTTTCAAATTGGACAAATCTTAAGTTTTGCTGTTTATGAAAGGGTTACCCAATCTGCATGACAACAGTCATTCCTGGCACTCTGTGATAATGAGCCGGGGACTGGGAAAAGAACCTCCTGACATTTGAGGCTATCATGATATTAACCCCTTTCCAAACTGCAATTTTTAGGGTAGACTGTTTCAAAAGGTGTTGCAGACGACAAAAAGGATGTTGATAAAGATCAGATTTGTGTGAAACAAAGCATTGAAAATAATGGGGCAAAATGAGAAAATGCTGATCATCGGCATTTTCTTCTTTAGTCTCAATGCTCTAACAAGCATTCTATCACAGACGTAAAAATATGTCTTGTTTGGAAAAGGGTTAAGGCAGTCTTCTCCGAATGAGAATGAAATTACTTCGGAACAATTTGGACGCCGTCGTAAACATTCGGTGGTGAAATGTTCCACCACAGAATTATTACGTTCGACGTCGAAATTAAATCGAAATGTGGCTAAGTGCAGTCTGATCAAGTTCTACGCTTCCATCATTGACCATCATACATTTGAGCTAGAGGTCACGACGAATCTATTAGACAAGAACAAGGATCTTGATATGACTGCATATATACACGTAAGCTAATCTGGACATAATTATGTTGGTCTAAAATCATCATTTAACCCACTACCAAACGACAAAATTTTAGACTGCTCCATATTCAAAGATGTTGCAGACGACAATTTCAAGTGAATAAAATTTTAAAAAGGTTGGTCATTTTTGGGTAGAAAACATTGTGGGAAATGTAGAAATTGCTTGTCACAAGCAATTTCTTCATTTTCCACAATGTTTTCCAAAGCCATTGACTTGAATGGAGTCAAAAAGAGTCACTGTGTGGTAATGGATTAAATGACATGATAATGACCCCTTTTCCGGATCTCAGTTGAAATCTCTCAATTAGTAACTTGCACCATTTCATGCTCCCCGAAAGGAGAGAATATAGTCACCGCTTTGTCTGTCCGTCCGTTTGTCCGTCACAGACCAATATTGCCTGATTATGATCTAAAACTTAAAGGGCTTAATAATCGTCTAAAGTTAGGGACTATTATAATTTTGTACCAACATTTTGCATAGGGGCTAGCATTGTCTTCCTTTTCTTTGACATTGCTGGCTTGCTATGACGGGCTGACCATGTGCAGTCATTGACATTGTAAACTTTTACAGTCAAAGGGAAGCAACTGCGATTACTTCAGTTAGACAGTTGTAGACACTTTTGTCCGTTGGACAAAGAACTATTTCAAATAGATAGGCAGTTGTAGGCACCTTTGTCCGTTGGACTAAGATATATTTCAATAAATGCTTTAAGGTTTACGAACTGAGAATGAAATGCAGAGCCAGGGGCGAAAACTGATAAGTGCCAGTAATTCCTAAACTGTGTTACATTTCCATTCCAAAAGCAAACATAAGCATTTTGTATGGTTTAGAATTTATAATTAATGCATATTTATGGAAATATTTGATAAAAATGTTCAAAATTACCTCCCTTGCATATGAATATAGAGAAAAATAATATTTGTAAATTATTTTCTTCTTGAAGCATAATCTTGAAATCCGGCACGGTGAATCAACTTATGTGAAGTGTATTTACAAGTGTGTATAATTTGATGCATTTCGTATGTCTAGAAATTGGCGTTTTCATTCTCAGTTCGTAAACCTTAAATAGTTGTTATCTCTTGTTCCTTGAGTTTGCATGTATCTTTGAAAGTTTTAGGGGCTTTTAGCCCCTTAACCTATTTTTGCCCATAATCATGTCCTGGACCACAATTTTAGCCCCTAATTACCAAATGTTGTCCATCATTCTGCATTCCGTCCGTCCACTCCCTATGATAAAGTGCCGATGTGTTTTGGGAAGGGGTTAAAACTGCTGCAGAAGACAAAATGGATATTTTGGATTTTTGTGTATGCAGCACAAAATATATTGAAACAAAAGGAGAAAAAGATCTTATAAGCATTTTCTTTACTGTCTCAATGTTTTCCCATGCCATTATTTCTAACGACGTCAAAACCAGGCCTTGTTTGTGGGAAGTTGAGGTTGTTGGCATTTACTTATTTACTTTAGACCTCCTTAAAGAAGTTTGCTTCAACGTGAGAGAGGAGGGGTTTGAATCCAGCAATTTTTTTTTTCAATTGCACGAAATTATACATTTTTTTGTTCTTTTCGGGCAGAGAACATTGTGGGAATTGGAGAAATTGCTTGTCGTAAGCAATCTCTTCATTTTCCTCAATGTTTTCAAATGCCTTTATTTTGAGCGGACGTTGCAACGCCAATGTGTGGGAATGGGTTAACAATTTCCCACATACCAAAATTTGGACTGGATATTGAGGAAGATTGGATTTTTTGTATACTAGTATTTTACAGTAAAAAAAATTGAGACAAAAGGAGAACAAGATGTTATCAGCATTTTCTTACTGTCTCAATGTTTTCCCGTGTCATTATTTTAACAACGTCAAAACCAGGCCTTGTTTGGGAGAAGTTGAGGTTATTGGCTTTTACTTCAGACCTCCTCAAAGAAGTTCTGAGTCAGAAATATGGAAACGTGAGAGAGGAGGGGTTTGAATCCAGCAAATCGATGCTTTTCAACGAAAACTTCGTAACTGCAGCTTGTTTTAAGCAGCAGTTACGAGGTTTTCGTTGAAAAGCGACGAAATTTTCTATACTGTAGACCAACCGGGAATACCAACGCATAGTTACCATTTTTAATCCTTTCTCAAACAAGACATGGCTGTTTTGACGTTCCTAACTCAAAAATGTTTTGTAAAATATTGAGGCAAAGGCAAGAAATATTGATGACCAGCTTGAAAAATCGCTTCTTTTGCATTAATATTTTCTGTGATAAATTGTACAACATTTTTTATATTTATTTTCACATGTTTGTTTTGCTCCACTGAAAAAAGAAGGCGGACTCGTGGCCACAAACAAATACCCGTCGTCAAGTTGGTAGGCCTACCCACCGAGTTTTTGGTTACGATATCGTAACTAGTAGCAGACGTGTATGAAATGCGTACATGTAGCTGCCTAGACTAGACTGGTAGCTGCCATGTATCAACACGTAGGGCCTACATGGTGCGTATATGTATGAAACATGCCCAGGCGAGCTAAAAATGCTCGGAGATACATAGAGACAAACGTTGAAAATGTTCAGAAGATACAATGTACACAAAGGCATCTGTATAAACATAAATTTTGTCATCTTCAACAGCTTTCACATGAGCGCAGTTCAAAATTTGCTGTTTGTGAAAGGGTAAGGACTGGATAGTCCATCCAACGTCTGGAGAAGAGAACCGTGACAAACAAGTCTTTTTAAAAGTGATTAAAACGATGTACTGCAGTTGGTACTATTGTTTTTTTTTTTACTAATCCCTTTGACAAGAGGACCATGATGGTCATAAATAGCTCACCTGACCCAAGCCTGAGCCACTGTCTTGTTGAGTCAATAAATATTTGTGACTGTAGGACTGTAAACAAACTTATGGTCACCAATATTGTATCCAAGTTGCATCTTGATTGGTCACTATTTGTGGTTGTTAGAATAAAAACAAAGTCAAACAAGAGGGCCAAGATGGCCCTGTATCGCTCCACTGGCTTTTAGACTACAAACTTCTTCAAGGAATACAATAGAGGTCTATCCAAAGAAGATTCATGCTACACCAGAATGGAATCCAGTAAGTAATTAAGGAGCAGAAATGTTTTTAAAATTTTGTTAAAATTACACTGCTTCATATAGCGAAAAATAAGCCTAGCCCACAGCGGCCAAGCTTTTCATCCGATCGTGAAGTAAATTGGGAGAGATTCATGCAAGGAAGATTCCTGTGAAGTTTGGTTGAAATTGGTCCTGTAGTTTTGGAGAAGAAGATTGTTTAACAATTATTCGAAAATTCAATTTAATTAAATTTATTAAAATTTAAGTTCTACACGGAAATTATTTTTTTAATGAATTTAAAAGAGATTCATGCAAGGAAGATTCATGTGAAGTTTGGTTAAAATTGGTCCAATAGTTTTGGAAAAGAAGATTTTTCAATAAAATAATCTAATTTAATTAATCAAAATTTAAGTTTTACACAGAATTTATCTTTTTTTGAAAGAATTAAGAAGAGATTCATAAAGGAACATTTCTGTAAAGTTTGGTTGAAATAGTAGTTTTGGAGAAGAAGAATTTTAAAAGATTTTTCGAAAATTTAAATCAATCAAATTAATTAACATTCAAGTTCTGCGCGGATTTTAATCTTTTGAAGGAATTTGGTAGAGATTCATGCAAGGAAGATTTCTGTGAAGTTTGGTTGAAATTGGTCCAGTAGTTTTGGAGAAGGAAAATTTCAAAGATTTTTCGAAAATTTAATTCAATTAAATCAATTAAAATTCAAGTTATACACAGAATTTATCTTTTTGAAGGAATTAAGAAGAGATTCATACAAGGAAGATTTCTGTGAAGTTTGGTTGAAATTGGTCCGGTAGTTTTGGAGAAGAAATTTTTTTAAAGATTTTTCGAAAATTTAAATTAATTAAAATTCAAGTTATACACAGAATTTATCTTTTTGAAGGAATTAAGAAGAGATTCATACAAGGAAGATTTCTGTGAAGTTTGGTTGAAATTGGTCCAGTAGTTTTGGGGAAGAATTTTTTTTTAAAGATTTTTCGAAAATTTAAATCAATTAAATTAATTAAAATTGAAGTTCTGCGCGGATTTTATTCTTTTGAAGGAATTTGGTAGAGAATCGTGCAAGGAAGATTTCTGTGAAGTTTGGTTGAAATTGGTCCAGTAGTTTTGGAGTAGAAGAATTTTAAAAGATTTTTCAAAAATTTAAATCAATTAAATTAATTAAAATTCAAGTTCTGCGCGGATTTTATTCTTTTGAAGGAATTTGGTAGACAATCATGCAAGGAAGATTTCTGTGAAGTTTGGTTGAAATTGGTCCAGTAGTTTTGGAGAAGAAGAGTTTTTTAAAGATTTTTCGAAAATTTAAACTTAAATTAATTAAAATTCAAGTTTTGCGCGGATTTTATTTTTTTGAAGGAATTTGGTAGAGATTCATGCAAGGATGATTTGTGTGAAGTTTGCTTGAAATTGGTCCAGTAGTTTTGGAGAAGAAGATGTTTGAAAATTGTTTACGCACGGACGCATGGACGGACAGACGCACGCACGGACGCACAATTGACACAGGGCCATGACATAAGCCCCGCTGGCCTTCGGCCAGTGGACCTAAAAACGGCAATTTTGTCGGACGGACAGACAGGTTGATTCCACTTATACTCCCAAAAACATTAGTTTTGCGGGGGTATAAAAATAAAGGACTTGTCTCCACAAATACCCCTGAGTAATATAACCACTTGTCCAGCGGACTATGAATTATGTTTCAAACAAATTGCCAATTTCAATAAGTTTATATCAAGTTTTGTCTCAATAATTGAGTAGAAAGCAGACAGTGTAGGACAAGATCCGACTGCACATATGTGCAGGCTGATCTCATCCTATACTGACTGACAAAGCTTTGTTCACCACAGGAAATATGATGTGAACAGCATGAGAAGGGTGATTAGTTTATTGGGGTTTTACACTGTTTTCAACTGCTATGGTCATATCACAGCGGCTGGAGCTCCTAACCATGGATTCCTGTTGTTTCTTATACCAGTACAACCACAACACCCTAACCGAGCCTCCAGCTGCTGGCCCACATAGGTTAAGATATCAAACCATTGGTGGGTGACATTTTGTCAGAAAGGATATTTGCCACGACCGGGTATCGAATCTGAAAACTCTCAATTGATAGGCAGATGCGCTACCAACTGCGCTAAGGCTACGAGAAGGGGAAAATCTTGGTTAGAAGAATAAAGGTAAACACTAATCTAAGCTTTTTGAACATATTTTAATAAATTAGGTGAAGTACATTACTACAACGAATTTGCCGTCACATAATGTTATACCATCATCAATATTAGACAATAAAAGTATACAGTTGAACAAAGAGAACATGGGGCTAGTAACTAGCAAGTTCACAGCCAAGAATCATGTGACACAACAACAATAATAGTTGCAGACAAGAGCCGTCAGAGACGGACAATGCTCCCCGATTAAGGCATTGTCACAATAAATGTATGCCATGCAGAGCTAAGATTAAGCTAACAAACGTTAAGCCCCCTTTTTCCATGACATACTTTTTATACGCAAATTTAAAGTAGTTTATTGTCAAAGGCATCTGATTTGCTACTCAAATATGAAATTTCATCAAATTCTGACCATTAGACTATGAGAAATTAGAGAAAAAGTGTATTTGACCTTAAGTCCCCTTTTCCCATGACGAGGCCTCAAATCCAAAAACTGGGAAAAGTACATCGGCATTATGTCATAGGGAGTTCACATGGTAAGTTTCATTTGATTTGGCCCAAGGGTTATAGAGAAATCGCTTCGGACGGACGGACGGACGGATGGACGGACGGAATGACGGACGGACGGACGGACAGACGAAGCGGCGACTATATGCTCTCCCTTCGGGGAGCATAAAAATATTGAATCCATTTGTTAATACTTGTCCTCTCTGAAACTGGTATAACTGTCACAGATTTGTTTCATTAGATGGTTCTTGTAAAATGCACCTAATCAGAAGGCTATTGACGAGCAAACAAAAGCTTTATTTGCTTGTCAATGACGTCTTATGCCAGGTACTGTTTAAATGATCCATCACATGACATCCAACAAATCCCTAATATTTCAACATCTTTCAGCTTCAAATCAGTTTCAAATCGCTCATGTATCAACAGATTTATTTAAATTTTCAGCAACTTGTCGCTTTTCAATGAAAACCTTGTAACTGCAGCTTGTTTAAGCTGCAGTTACAAGGTTTTCCTTGAAAAGCAGCAAATTGCTGTTGTTGTTTCCTGTGATTGCCAGCTATGAAGTTTCAATATTTGTTTGTTACTGGTGCACATTACAATATTCTGATTCATCATTTCCCAAACGAGACATGGTTTTAAAGACTCTAGTCTAAAAGATGTTAAGTTACTTATCACATGAACATACACATCATCGCTTTTCTTTGAAAACCTTGTAACTGCAGCTTGCTTTAAGCTGCAGTTACAAGGTTTTCGAAGGAAAGCCACATCATACAATGCTTATGCATACTTGTACAACTTGAGTATTTAAATTCTGATTAACAAAATTCAAATGAAATGATTTAACCCTGCAAGCCCAAATCCATTATTTCAGTTTAATTGTGATAGTATTTTATTAATTTCAAAAACAATATCAGATTTAGATCATTAATGGAAAAGATTTGTGAGACATAATAATAAAATGCATACATTTTATTAAATCATTTTGTCCTTTCTCATATTTATGTGTTTTTAGGCTTTAACATAAAAATTCTATTGTAATCATGTAACATGGCCATGATCAGATGACAAAAACTTAGACATGTCCAAAAAGATGTTGTAGACGACAATTTCAAGTGAATGAAATTTTACTTTTTTTGCTCTTGCTGGGTAGACAACATTGTGGGAAATGAAGAAATTGCTTGTCACATGCAATTTATTCATTTTTCCACATTGTTTGCCAAAGCCTTCATTTTGTAGGGTATCAAAGGGGATCAAAGTTAGGGAATGGTTTAACGGTTATAATCACATACATGTAGAAAATCTTAAAGACATGTCGATTCTTTTTCTTACTTTTACACAATGTTTTACCCTGATGAAATAATATTCAAGAATCCATATATTTCATTGTGCTATTGAAGTATATTTTCTGATTAACCCTTTCCCAAACAGGAAGTATTTAGGGTAGGTCCATTCAAAAGCAGCTGCAGACGACCAAATGGGTGAGGGCGAAGATTGTTTGTGCCCAATATACCATGGAAAATATTGAGGCAAAAGGAGAAAATGCTGATTATCAGCATTTCCTTCTTTTTCCTCAATGTTTTCTTAAGCCATTTGGGTCTTGTTTGGGAAAGGGTTAACTATTCTACACTGCCTGCTTCTTCTGACTCCGCATGATAATGGTTAACCCTTTCCCAAACGGCAAATTTTCAAAATTTGCATTTCACAAGCTGCTGCAAATGACAACTGGACCTTGTTTAGGATAGAATTTGTGTCCAATATAGCATGGAAAATTTTGAGACAAAAGGAGAAACTGCTGGTAATCAGCAGTTTCTTCTTTTGTCTCAATATATTCCCAAGCCGTTTCTCTAAGGGACGTCAAAACCATGTCTTGTTTGGGAAATAGTTAACCCATTGCCATATAATGACGCTTTTACACGCTCAACAAAAGGACGGTTAATATTGTAGAAAGTGAAGAAATTGCTTGAGATGATTTCCATCCAGAACGACCATAAGAATTGTAAATTTTACACACTTGAAATTGTTGTCTGAAATATCTTTGAATTTGGATCAGTCTAAAATTCTGCCATCTGGCAATGGGTTTTAAATCTAGCAACAGAAACAATTTAAAGAATGAATAGCATTAACTCTTTCCCAAACAAGACCAAATTACCAGGTCTTGTTCCGGAAAGTATTGAAGAATTTTGTTAAGCATAACACATAAGCATTCTCACTTTATTTCCAGCAGCAATAATCAAGGCATGTGAACCCTTTCCCAAACAAGACCATGTTTTGGCACCCACCAAGTTTGCGGCTACTATATTGCAGCTAGTAGCTGACGTGTATGAATTGCGTACATGTAGCTGTCATATGTAGCCTATAAACACGTAGGCCTACATGTTGCGTACATCAATGAAACATGCCCAGGTGAGCTAAAAATGCTCGGGAAAACATAGAGACAAACGCTGAAAATGTTCAGAAGATTCATTGTTCACAAACCCATCTTTATGAAACATATATTTTGTCATCTACAACAGTTTTCACATGAGCGCAGTTCAAAATTTCGCTGCTTTTCAATGAAAACCTAGTAACTGCAGCTTAAAACAAGAGGACCATGATGGTCCTAAATCGCTCACCTGAATCAAGATGACAATAGTGAAAATGGCAATTAGGTTAAATTCAAAGGCATCAAACTAAGGGCTTTCTGTTTGGAAACAATTAGGGAATAATTTTTTTATCGATCCTGTAGAGTTGGGTATGAATTAACACAATAAATGAGGTTATTTTTTGATTTCCCAATATACACCATAGGGCTAATTTTCAAAGCATACTGATCTGTTAGAGATTGATCATTTATGATATATCATTATAACAAATTATAAGCACAATTTACAAGATTTGGTCCGTTATTTAAAAAATATAGCAAAAATCAACATCTGATGAGCTAACCTAATCCTTTCTTATTTGTTTACATAAGATAAACATAGGGACAGCCAGAGCAACAGATAATAGAAATAGATTAAAAGAAATAGAAATAGCACTCTAAATTTATTATTCATATCCAAACACTATATGTAGAATGTATTAATCTTTTCAAGCAGACGATTGAAATGATCACCAATAACATAGGGTTTGATGAATATTGAAACAAAATGTTGATTTTTGAAAAGCTATCATCTCCTTTTATCTGCAGCTTGTATGATTCCCAAATTAAATGGTTAAAAATTGGCTTGTAAATGTAGAACCAACAATATAGGGCTTAGTTTCCATGTAAAGTGATGATTTCTTGTATTCTGAAAGCCATTCATGACACGAGGTCTTACACAAAGTTTCAAGGTTCTAGGCCAAACAGTTTAGAAGAAAACTAAGTATCTCTGTGACAACCCGCAGTAAAGTATAATTTTCAATGCACAAAATTTCCCCAACCCTGCCGCACCCATATACATTTTATAAAATCAGAAATTCAAGGTAACATTTTGAAAAGAGTCACTTAAGGACCTTTCCAGCCAGTTTTGGTTCAAATTGGCCTATTGGTTGATTTTTAAAGAATTTTCTTATGATTTCTCTAAGTCCAATAAGCTCCTTCCTCCCTGCCACGCCCACATTTTTTGACAAATGTAAAAATTTGTAAAAAAATTTTGAGAAGAGTCACTCAAGGAACTTTCCTGCTACGTTTGATTTAAATTGGTCAAACGGTTGATTTTTAAAGAATTTTCTTGTGATTTCTCTTAGTCCGATAAGCCCCTTCCTCCCTGCCACGCCCACATTTTTTTACAAATGTAAAAATTTGTGAGCAAATATTGAGAAAAATGACTCATGAACATTCCTGCCGAGTTTGGTTCAATTGGGCCAAATGGTTAATTTTTAAACAATTTTCTTATGATTTCTTTAAGTCCGATAAGCCCCTTTCTCCCTTCCACGCCCACATTTTTTGACAAGTTTAAAAATTTGTGAACAAATTTTGAAAAGAGTGACTCAAGGAACATTCCCCCAAAGTCTTGTTCAATTGGGCCCAATGGTTGATTTTCTAAGAATTTTCTTATGATATCTTTAAGTCTGATAAAGCCCCGCCCGGCCACGCCCACATTTTTTGACAAATCAAAAAATCACGAATAAGTTTTGGAAAGTGTCACACAAGAAACATTCCTGCAAAGTTTGGTCAAAATTGGTCCAATGGTTTAGGAGGAGAAGATGTTGAAAGAAATTGTGAACGGACGGACGGACGGATGGACGGACGGACGACGGACAAAAAGCGACCACAATAGCTCACCTTGAGCACTTCATGCTCAGGTAAGCTAACAACCTGCAGTTAAGAGGTTTTCGTTGAAAAGCGACGAATTGTTAAAGGCTAAAGCCTATCTTACAACCAGTCGTACGTGCTCCTGTGTGCGGTCTGCATCTAAAACGTACGTTTAGTCGCGCGATGCACGCACGTGCAACGTACGATTTTGGTGGACGCAACCACGACGCAGACTGCACGCAGCAAAGAATTGACCGGGCATTTATTTGCTATGCCCATCTGTGTCTTTTAGAATGCTAGGAGCACGCAAGACAGAAGTACGGAGCACGTACGACAGGCGTGCGTGTGACGCAGGGAACGACATACTGAAATTCCAGAAAATTTACAGAGAATGCGTACTTTTCTCGAAAGAGATTCATACTTTTGACCTGCTTTGAATGTACATATTTTGAGGCGCTCTTACAACCCGTCGTGCGTCTTTATAAATCGTGCGATTTTGCAGTTTTAAAACGTACGAATTAAAAAGACGCACGACGGGTTGTGAGAGAGGCTTAAGTACTGGATAGTCCCTACCGATATTCATTGTCAATCATATAGTTATCATAAACATGTTAAAAGAGAATAAACCAACGTCTTGAGAGAAGAGCCGTAACAAACAACTCTTTTTCAAATTGATGAAATTAACGATGTAGTGCAGTTGGTACTCGTATTGTTTTTTTAATAACTCCTTTGACAAGAGGACCATGATGGTCATAAATCGCTCACCTGACCCAAGCCTGAGCCACTGTCTTGTTCGAGTCAATAAATATTTGTGACTGTAGGACTGTAAACAAACTTATGGACACCAATATTGTATCCAAGTTGCATCTTGATTGGTCACTATTTGTGGTTTTTAGAATACAAACAAAGTCAAAAAACTGCAATTTTGTCAGACGGACAGACAGGTTGATTCCAGTGTACTCCCAAAAACATTCATTTTGCGGGGGTATAAAAATAAAGGACTTGTCTCCACAAATACCCCTGAGTAATATAACCACTTGTCCAGCGGACTATAAATTATGTTTCAAACAAATTGCCAATTTCATTAAGTTTATTCTCAAGCTTTTGTCTCAGTAATTGAGTAGAAAGCTGACAGTGTGGGACAAGATCAGACTGCACATATGTGCAGGCTGATCTTATCTTATACTGCCTGCAAAGCTTTGTTCACTACAGGGAATATGATGTAAACTGCTGACTTAAAATTTTGTTTCAAATAAATTGCCAATTTCAAAAAGTTTATTTCAAGTTTTTGTCTCAATAATTGAGTAGAAAACTGACAGTGTAGGACAAGATTCCGACTGCACATATGTGCAGGGTGATCTTATCCTATACTAACTGCCAAAGCTTTGGTCACTACAGGAAATATGATGTGAACAGCGTGAGAAGGGCGATTGGTTTATTGGGGTTTTACGCTGTTTTCAACTGCTATGGTCATATCACAGCGGCTGGAGATCCAAACCATGGATTCCTGTTGTTTCTTATAAAAATACTATCACAACACCCTAACCGAGCCTCCAGCTGCTTGCCCACATAGATTAAGATATCAAACCATTGGTAGGTGACATTTTGTCTGACAGGATATTTGCCGCCGCCGAGTATCAAACCCGGAACCCGAACCTCTCAAGTGAGAGGCAGATGCGCTAACTACTGCGCTAAGGCCATGAGAAGGGTGAAATCTTGGTTAGAACAATTAAGGTAAACACTAATCCAAGGTTTTTGAACATATTTTAATAAATTAGGTGAAGTACATTACTACAACGAATTTGCCGTCACATAATGTTATACCATCATCAATATTAGACAATAAAATTATACAGTTGAACAAGGAGAACTACCAGCTTGTAAGTTGGCTTATTTCTTTAATAAATAAGCTCTTTTATGAAAGCAGAATTTTGAAGGGAACAAGGGAGGCAGATCAATAACGAAATTGTTTAGGAATTGCATGAGTTACTTCCCTTCTCTCAGCATCAGCAACCTTTTAGAGTGATCTCCCCTTTAAACCCAGCATCCATTAAAATAAAATCATAGTTGAACAGGAGAACATAGGGCTAGTAACTATCAAGTTCACAGCCAAGAATCATGTGACACAACAACAATAATAGTTGCAGAAAATATTGAATCCATTTATTAATACTTGACTTCTCTGAAACTGGTATAACTATCAGATTTGTTTGATAAGATGGATCTTGTAAAATGCACCTGATCAGAAGGCTATTGACAAGCAAACCAAAAAGTTTGTTTGCTTGTCAATAATGTCTTATGTCAGGTGCTGTTTAAAAGACCCATCACATGATATCCAACAAATTCTTATTATTTTAACAACTTCTCGGCTTCAAATCAGTTTCAAATCGCTCATGTATCAACAGATTTATTTAAAATTTTCAGCAACTTGTTGCTTTCCAACAAAAACCTCGTAACAGCAGCTTGTTTTAAGCTGCAGTTACCATTTTTTCATTTAAAAGCAGGTAACTGCTGTTGTTGTTTCCTGTGATTGCCAGCTATGAAGTTTCAACATTTGTTTGTTGCCGTGTACATTACAATATTCTGATGCATCATTTCCCAAACAAGACATGGTTTTGACAACTTTAGTCTAAAAGATGTTAGTTACTTATCACATCATCGCTTTTCTTTGAAAACCTTGTAACTGCAGCTTGCTTTAAGCTACAGTTACGAGGTTTTAAAAGAAAAGGGACAACATACAATGCTTATGCTTGTACAACTTGAGTATTTAAATTCTGATTAACAAAATTCGAACAAACTTATTCAACCCTGCTAGCCCATATCCATTTTTTCATTTCAATAGTGATAGTATGTTATTAATTTCCAAAATAATATCGGATTTGGATTATTCAAAAGGAAAGATTTGTGAGACATATAAGAAAATGCATATTTAAACCAGTTTCTCCTTTCTTATATGTGTTTTTAGGCTTTAACTTAAAAATGTAACCAGACCATGATCAGATGACAAATATTTAGACATGTCAAAAAATACCATGTCGACTACAATAACAAGTGAATGCAATTTAACATTTATTGCCTTTCTGGATAGACGGCATTGTGGGAAATGAAATGCAATTTATTAATTTTTCCACAATGTTTGTCAAGGAATTTATATTGTGATGCATCAAAACGATTCATTATGAGAGAAAGGGTTATATATTGGTCAAAGTAGGGTTGAAGTAGAACCAAACATCAGAACTACAGACAAGTAGGAGTGACAGCATTTCAAAATGCAATATTTCATTTATTGTTCATCAAACCCTATGTTGCAGATTCTCATTGGAATTGTTTCAGTGAGACAATTAAAATGAGTACCCACAAGATAGGGTTTTGATTTGAAATAACAAAATTATAATGTCTTTACCCCCTCTTATCTGTTGCTCTGAAGTATTGAAGTCTAACATACATGTAGAAAATCTTAAATAAATGTGTTATTATTCTTTTTTTAAAAAAATGTTTACCCTGATGAAAAAATATTCAAGAATCCATCTATTTTATTGTGCTACTGTAGTATATTTTCTAATTAACCCTTTCCCAAACAGGAAAATTTTAGGGTGGTTCCATTCAAAGGCAGCTGAAGAAGACCAAATGGGCGCTGGTGGAGATTGTTTATGCCCAATATACCATGGAAAATATTGAGGCAAAAGGAGAAAATGCTGATTATCAGCATTTTCTTCTTTTTCCTCAATGTTTTCTTAAGCCATTTGGGTCTTGTTTGGAAAGGGTTAACTATTCTACACTGCCTGCTTCTTCTGACTTAGCATGATAATGGTTAACCCTTTCCCAAACGGCAAATTTTCAAAATTTCCATTTAAAAAACTGCTGCAAACGACAACTGGACCTTGTTTAAGATAGAATTTGTGTCCAATATAGCATGGAAAATATTGAGACAAAAGGAGAAACTGCTGGTTATCAGAAGTTTCTTCTTTTGTCTCAATGTATTCCCAAGCTGTTTCTATAAGGGACGTCAAAACCATGTCTTGTTTGGGATATGGTTAACCCATTGCCATATAATGACGCTTTTACACGCTCAACAAAGGGACGGTAAATATTGTGGAAAGTGAAGAAATTGCTTGAGATGGTTTCCATCCAGAATGACCAAACAATATATAAATTTTACACACTTGAAATTGGCGTCTGCAATATCTTTGAATTTGATCTAAAATTCTGCCATCTGGCAATGGGTTTTAAATCTAGCAACAGAAACAATGTTAAGAATGAATAGCATTAACTCTTTCCCAAACAAGACCAAATTACCAGGTCTTGTTCCAGAAAGTATTAAACAATTTGATAAGCATAACACATAAGCATTCTCACTTTATTTCCAGCAGCAATAATCAAGGCATGTGAACCCTTTCCCAAACAAGACCGTGCTTTGACGTCCCTGAATGAGAATTTTCTCCCATTCCTTCAATATTTTCTGTTCTATAAAGTATACAAATTTCATATTTATTTTCACCATTTTTTTTTTTTTTGTATACAGCAGCTTTCAAATTGCTCCTGTCTAAAATTTTGCCACTTCGAAAAGGGTCAATTGATATTCAATTTGTCCTCTGCAGCAGCCATTGCAGAATCTAAACTTCTTTCTAAACAATAACTGGTTTTGATGTCTAATGGAAAAGACGAGGGAAAACATTGAGTCAAAAGAAGAAAATGTTGACAAACAGCTTTTTCTTTAATTGCCTAAATACTTTTGTGGTTCACTATACACAAATCATATTTCTATCAATATCCATTTTGTTACCTACAGCCGCTTTCGTTTGGACAGCCCTTGAGTTTTGATGTTTAGGAAAGGTGTAAGCTCAAGCAATTAGAGGCCACAGTGGCAGATCCAGAGGGGGTTCTGGGGGTGTATTTGGGGGGGGGGGATACAGATATTCAGTCATCATTGTGTAATACGTGTACTTGGAAAACATACCCCTCTTAGAATGTTCGAACCCCCTTAACAGGAATCCTGGATCCGCCGCAGAGCCATAATTAATATACTCTACTATATTCTACATGCTAATTTATCTACTATCTACCCTTGAATAATGTTTTCAACATTGAGAGGCTATATTTTCCATAAATACTTGAGCCAGGATCCAGAACAGGGTAACTAAAAGTATTCCCACACATTGATGCCTTTTTAAACCTCAAAGGAAAAGGGTTTGGGAAAAATTGTGGAAAATTAACAAATTGCTTGCAACAAGCAGTTTCTTCATTTCCCACAATGTTTTCTACCCCAAAAGACCAAAGAATGTCAATTTCTGTTCACTTAATCTTTGAAATTGGACCAGTCTAGATTTTTGTCGTTTGGTAATGGGCTAAAGTGCCTTTAGGGGCCTTTTCCAGATCCTGGCTCATTTACAATACAGTAAAACTTGTACTCAGTAACCCTTTCCCAAACGGCAACATTTTTGGGTGGTCCGAATTCAAAGATATTGCAGACGACAATTTCATGCGAATGAAATTTAAAATCTTTTGGACTTTTTTGGTAGAAAATATTGTGGGAAATGAAGAAATTGCTTGTCACAAGCAATTTCTTCATTTTCCACAATGTTTTCCCAAGCCCTTATTTGTAAAGGAGTCAAAAGGCGTCACTGTACAGTAATGGGGTAATCAGTATTGGGACTAACAAACAGCCACTTTGCCAGACAGAAAAACTTAAGTCTTGTCCAAATTCAAAGATGTTGAAGACAATATTTTCAAAAGATTGATTCTTTTGCAGGTTTTGTTATTAGGGGTAGAAAACATTGTGGGAAATGCAGAAATTGCTTGTCACAAGCAATTTCTTCATTTTTCACAATTTTTTCCAAAGCTTTATTCCTTTTGGGAGTCAAAAAGAGTCAAAGCGTGTGAATGGGTTACGCCCTTTCCAAAACAAGACTGGAAGCTGGTATTGACATCCCTAGTAGAAATAGTTTAACCATTGCGATAAAAGAAGAAATTGTTCATAATTACAAATTTCTCCTTTTCCCTCAAAATTTTCTATGTTGTAACATACATATCTTCTACTTTTGACATTAATTATTTTGTCTTCTGCAACAGCTTTCAAATTAGAGTAGTCAAAATTTAGTTGTTTGGGAAAGACTTAAGGACAATCTCAAGTGAGAGGTTTAATAAATTGTAGATTCTACAGTGTATCTATGTTTTGACATAAAATTTTAATTTGTATCATGTGTTGTCTAATGTTTTTCTATATTGACTGCAAAAGTGGCTGAAATAATTTGGAAAAGTTTGACAAATCATATAGCTTACCCTTGACACCCTTTTCAAAAACATAAATTTGAAATACAAATTTTTGAATACAAGATTTAGTGTATTTTTCTATAATACGATAACTTCAAGAAATATAAGGCCTCTGGCCCATTATTCTAGTAATATTTTAAATACATCAAGAGTATTCAAAAACACTTTTTAACAACAAGTTTGGAAATGCCTGCAGAAAGTTTCAAAACAGCAGATACAAAATCGTGGAATATACTCCCACAATCAGACACCATTGATTCTTTTAAGAAAGTCTTGAAAACTTTGTTTTTTAATGACTTCAATGCTCTGTTCAACTGAACATAAGACTGATTCATATTTCAAATGTATCGGCATACTTGTATTTATCCATTAAAGCACATTTTATTGCTGTACAATGCCAGTGAATATCGTTGGTTGGGAGTGAAAACCTCGTAACTACAGCTTGAATAAGCTGAGTTACAAGGTTTTGACTCCCCACCGACGATATAATTTGCGTAAAATTAGGCATTTAAGTAAATCAAACAGTTTCAGTTTAAGTGAGTGAGACATAACTGGAACTACAAACTGCGCAATGGCTTTTACCTCATTTAGAGAAAACATTCCAAATAATTACCCACAATATAGGGCTTGATCAAAGTAAAATGATATTTTGCATTTTAAAGGGCCATTACACACTTTTGTCTGTACCTTAATATTACATAATAACAAAGGACAACAGTTCACAAAATAAGGCTGTTTTCATACAATTGAACATTGGATCACATTAAATGAACAAAAGCATTAACCCTTTCCCAAATGAAACCGAGTTTTCACGTCTCTGACAGAAATGGCTTTCAAATCCATTGAGACAAATGAAGAAACTTCTGACAACCAGCAGTTTCTTCTTTTGTCTCAATATTTTCAGTGTTATATTTCACACAAATCCTATCTTTAATAACATCCCTTTTGTAGTCTGCACAAACTTTCAGATAGGATCACCCTAAAATTTTGCTGTTGGGGGATAGGGTTAATTGAACAAAAGCATTAAATACTTGTTATAATGACATACTTAACAAATGAACTACATAACAGCACATTGTAACATATTTTGATGCTTTTCAACAAAAATCTCATAACTGCAGCTTGTTTTAAGCTGCATTTACAAGGTTTTGTTGAAAAGCCACCATTTGCATTGTTTACATTAATGGAAAAAAGGCTGTATTCAATCATATTACACCAGACCTAACAACAGCAGGGAATGTTCAATCAGAAAACAAAACAACAACAATTGCAGATATCTTCAATAAGTCTGAGAATATGAGACTGATTTGAATTTATTTTGAAGCAAAGTAGATGAGCACATATCAGGGTTTTGTTGGATGTAATGGATCTTTTAACCCTTTCCCAAACAAGACCTGGTTTTGACGTCCCTAATAGAAAAGGCTTTGGAAACATTGAAACAAAAGAAGAAACTGCTGATAACCAGCAGTTTCTCCTTTTGTCTCAATATTTTCTGTGCCATATTTTACATAAATCCTATCTTTAATAACATCCATTTTGTCATTTGAGGCAGTTTTTGAAGTGGATCACCCTAAAATATCGTCGTTAGGGAAAGGGTTAAACAGCACCTGATAAAAGAGTTATGAATGAGCAAGCCAAATTTTGTTTGCTCATCAATGATCTTTTTTAAATTCAAGAACTGTTTAACCCTTTCCCAAACGACAAAATTCAAGGGTGTTTCAATACAAAAGCTGCTGCAGAGGACAAAATGGATGTAAGTAAAGATAGGATTTGTGTAAAATATGGCACAGAAAATATTTAGACAAAAGGAGAAACTGCTGATTATCAGCAGTTTCTTCTTTTGTTTCAATGTTTTCCCAAGCCTTTTCTATTAGGGACGTCCAAACCAGGTCTTGTTTGGGAAAGGGTAAAAAGACTAATCACATCCATATATTCCCTGGCAATTTTTCATCTTCTTTGCTTTAAACCATTTTACTATCTGTAATGCATTAATTAATAGAACTGATGAAGAGTTTCTGCAATTACTGTAATTATTCTAATAAACGCCCATATTCTAATAAATGCCCATCCCCCAAATTTAGGCTGAAAATCTGGCTTTTTTTAAGCACAATCTTAGCGGAAAAGGGTGATTCTAATAAATGCCCATCCCCTGGTTCCAGATTAAAATAGTGATTGAGTCATAAACAAAGATCATTTCCAAAAGCAATAAAATAGAGAATGCCTGGCCTTCAATCTGTTTGCAATGAATGAATTTCATTGAAAAATCGTATTTTGCAGTCCTTATAACAAAACTGCCAAATTCAATTTGCAGAAACTTGAGTCTATGAATTGACACTTGATTCCCAAATTTGACTAACAAAAGTAGAATACCTCTAATAAACGCCCACCCCCTACTTTCCCATCGACCATGTTTGTAATAAACGCCCAGGCGTTTATTAGAATAATTACGGTATTATTATTGTTCTTGTATCGAACAATTCCCGCCTTGCTCAGACCTAGTCACACATACATTCAGGCTAATCATGGACACAGCATGTCCTAAAGATTTAACCCATTCCCACACAGTGACGCTTTTTGACTCCCCAAGAGATAAAGGCTTTGGAAAACATCGTGGAAAATGAAGAAATTGCTTGTGACAAGCAATTTCTTCATTTCCCACAATATTTTCTAACAAAAAAGACCTACAAACCTAAAATTTCATTCACTTGAAATTGTCGTCTGCAACATCTTTGAATTTGGAGCACCCTAAAATTTTGTCGTTTGGGAAAGGGTTAACCTATGCAGTGTATTTTTGGATGTTACATGGGCATAATGTGGATGGGATGCCCAGCCCTTAACCCATTACCAAACAAAATAATTTTAGCCTAGTCCAAACTCGTTGGTGTTGCAGATGACAAGTTCCATTGAACCAAATTTAACATTTTTTGGTCTTTCTTGGTAGAAAACATTGTGGGAAATGAAGAAATTGCTTGTCACAAGCAATTTCTTCATGTTCCACAATGTTTTCAAAAGCCTTTATTTTGTGGGGCATCCAAAAGCGTCAATGTGTGGGAACGGGTTAATATCATAGAGCCAACAGGGCATAACAATTTGAGACATGATTTGGTCCAAATAAAAACAGAAACTAAAAGCACACTTGTGGAGTAAATTATATTATTCCATTATTAGACAGCAAAATTTAACACAGCCCCAAATACAAAGGTTTTGTAGACGATAAAATCAAGAGAAATTTTTTTTCCCAAACAAGACCTGGTTTCGATATCTTTAATACAGAAATCTTTGGAAAACATTTAAGCAAAAGGAAAAAATGCCGATAACCAGCATTTTCTGCTTTGGCCTCGATATTTTCTACTCTAAAATACAAACAAATCTCAATCTTATTCATGACAGCAGCAGCTTCCAAATTGGACCACCCTCAATTTTACTGTATTGGGGAGGGTTTAATTCTACTTCTATTTATCATAGTTTTGCACAGAATCATCAATTTGTTCAAAATGCTGAAGCAAATTAGAAATATTTATCATGAAAAAACATTTACAAACAACAGAAGTCCTAGAATTGCATAAGGTCCCCTGTTCAAAATGGCCTGGTTAAAAACTAAAACAACATGTCCGAGAATCACATGACACAAGATCTCACAGTAATACAATAATTCTATTAATGCCAGGAATTTAGTGAATACAAAGGATCTTTGAAAACCAGCTGATAAAGGTTGGTTGGCTGTCAATAACTCTTTTATCAGCTGATTTGTTAAAATATTTACCACATCCATCTGATACCTAATTTATACCTAATGCATTTCCACCCTCTCTGCTTTATACCAAATTCAAATTGATCAAATATTAACAGAATCATTGAAGATTTTCTGCAACTGTTGAGTCACGTGATACCCACCCATAAATAAGCACATTTGTTTGTTCTTTATTAGCACTCATCTGTCATGCACATTGTTGGTTCTCGTTCCAAAACCTCATAACTACAGCTTGTTTAATCCTTTCCCAAACGGCCAAAAATTAGGGTGATCCACTTCAAAAACTGCCAAGAATGTCAAAAGGAAAGTTATTAAAGATAGAATTTGTTTAAAATATGGGATAGAAAATATTGAGACAAAAGGAGAAACTGCTGGTTAACAGCAGTTTCTTCTTTTGTTTCAATGTTTTCCCAAGCCGTTCCTATTAGGGAGGTCAAAACCAGGTCTTGTGTGGGAAATTTTAATCTTAATAACTTCCATTTTGTCATTTGTGACTGTTTTTGAAGAGGATCACACTAAATTTTTGTCGTTTGGGAAAGGGTTACAGAATCATTGAAGATTTTCTGCAACTGTTGTGTCATGTGATACCCACCCATGAATATGCACATTTGTTTGTTCTTTACTAGCACTCATCCGTCATGCACATTGTTGATTCTCTTCCAAAACCTCATAACTACAGCTTGTTTTAACCCTTTCCCAAATGGCCAAATTTAAGGGTGATCCACTGCAAAAACTGCCACAAAAGACAAAATGGATATAATTAAAGATAGAATTTTTGTAAAATATGGGATAGAAAATATTGAGACAAAAGGAGAAACTGCTGGTTAACAGCAATCTCTTCTTTTGTTTCAATGTTTTCCCAAGCCGTTTCTATTAGGGACGTCAAAACCAGAGGTGCGTTCTTTAGAGCGAGATTTTTTAAGATTTCTTAAGATATTGTTGATACAGCGTTTGGAGCATTCGGAACTCCGCAGTTTATGAATCATGGAGCATTCGGAACAACTCTGTCAATTCTCTTTGATATAGATTCTACAGGATTTACCGAGGGGTTCTGAAAGAAGTATAGAGCAATGGCGGCTCCCAGTGATCGTCTTAAAAAATCTTGCTCAAAAGAACGCTTTATCCTAAAATATCTTAAGAAATCTTGCCCTAAAGAACGCACCTCAGGTCTTGTTTGGGAAAGGGTTAAGCTGCAGTAACTAGGTTTGGGATGAAAAGCAGTAATATAAATGGTCAATGTAAGACTGTTATAATACCTATACCAATCTTAATCGTTAGTCTAGTCCATATTGAAAGCATTTATAGACAACATACTAAATGTTACTTAAAACAGAATATCTATTATTCTCTTTCCCAAATGGCAAAAATTTGGACAATAAGTGTTCTTATTTGACAGCCTTTGCAGACAACAAAACAGATTTTCTTCTTTTGCCGACATGTTTCCTCATGCCTTTTCTACTTTTTCTGTTTATATTCTGTATGGTTATCGAAACTATGTTCTGTCTAGGAAAGTAGAATAGTCTTGCACTGGCCTTTTTCAGTGATATATTTTGAATTTCTTGATAAATTTGATGTAGTAGACTCTAAATGAAGAAAGAGCACTTACAGCATTTCAAACCAACACGATTCCAGATCAGCCTGCCTTTACAGTCTCATGCTGATCGATCCTTTCTTTAACCCTTTCCAAAACGACAAAATTTTAGAGTGTTAATGCAATGAATCACACAACGCAAACTCTTACTGTCCCCATGTTGTTTGACAACCAAGCATGGGTCCCTTTAAAACCCTTTTCCAAACAAGACCTGGTTTTGACGTCCCTAATAGATGTGGCTTGGAAAAACATTGAGACAAAAGAAGAAACTGCTGATAACAAGCAGTTTCTCCTTTTGTCTCAATATTTTTGGTGCTGAAATATACACAATTTCTGTATTTATCCACACCCATTTTTTCGTTTGAGAGCAGCTTTGAATTTGGGCCACCCTAAAATTTTGTCGTTTGGGAAAGGGTTAATTATTTTTCATTACTCATAGAACATTTCAAAGAAAATAAAGGATTTTTATCGAACTCACAGGCAGATCTGATTCTCCTGCTGTCGTCAATGCAGTAAGGGCCCTTCTTCACAAATACAGGCTCATTTTCATAAACCCTTTTCCAAACAAGACCTGGTTTGATGTCAATAATATAATTAGTAAATGGGAAATATTGAGAGAAAAGAAGAAATGGTTCTTCTTGTCCCTCAATATTTTCCATGCAATTAAATACAAAAACTTCATACTTTTGAAAATAATTATTTTGCGTGCAACACCTTTCTTACTGAATATATTAAGAATTTCATCGTTTGGGAAAAGGTTAATAAATTTACGAACTCCAATCACTCAATACACTTGTCGATAAAGTCTAAGAATCGTTTTGCGTATTGATCTGGATGTACGGTGGAGATCTCCGCCCCGGCCCCATGTTTCAGCGTCTTGGCAGCCTGCGCTGACCGTTTCTTCATGCCATATTTTGTAAGGATATCGATCAAGGCAAGGAAATAGATTTCTTTCTTTGGTCCTTCTGAAAAATATGATAGTCTTTGTATCAAAATCACATTCATTAACGACAAAATTTCAGGGTCGTCTAATATGAAAGCTGCTGAAGATGACGAAATAGATGTTGATGGAGGTGGCATATGTGTGCAATATATCACCATTTTCTTTTTATCTCTGAATGTTTTCCTTAGCCCCCCTCAATTTGGTTAGTCAAATTATATGCAAAGACAAAATAGCTGTACAAGGAAGATTTCAACTCAAAATACATTGAACTAATTAAAAGAACCCTTTTCTAGAATTAACACAATTTCAATTAAGCATGTTTTCATGAGACCATCTTGTTTTAAGCTGCAGTTATGAGTTTTTTGTTGAAAATTGACGTAATGTTGCATCTTACAGTACCTTCAGCACTTTTGAGAGCAAATCGTTCGTAGTCGGGATCTATATGTCCCTCGAACGCAGGTGGTGAGTAAGGTTGTGGACTGTCTGGCGGGGTAGGAGCGAAGCCGGCCATGTCCTGAATGTCCTCAGCGTCGAGGCCGTTCTCATCCTCGCTCTCCTCGTCAATAAAGTCGTCTTCGCTGATGTTCTGTTCTCCAAGCGCGTCCTGCTTCTCACAGTCGTGTATACCCACGATTAAACTGTAGTCCATCATGTGGGCATTCGATAAAAACTGCAAATAAATCCATACAGATAAATGAACTGGGGATTTAAAACTCAAACAAGACCTGTTTTGACATCCCCATTAGAACACAGGGCCAATTTGAAAAAGATTTGAAGCAGATAAGGCCAAGAAACACCATGTATTCGCTGGATGTGATGTTTTTGTGTGATGAGGTTACCCCTCGTGATTGTACTAATGCGACCCCCATTAAAAGAGTGACTAGTGAATTATCAGCCTGACAATTTAATGTAAACAGCATTCAAAATACCATGTTTTGGTAGTAAGCAGATGATTCCTGCAGCATGACGTGTTAATGTGTACACCATGAACAGACTAGCTGTTAATTCATCTACATACAAACTGTCAACTAGACTATCCCTGAACCTTCAGAGCGAGTCCTCTCCTGCATAACCAGTGGATCATTGACCTTTAAAGGAGGACGAGCTAGGCTGTCGAAAATGCAAATGGCACAATAATTACAAACCAGAAATAACGTATGAAATTACCAACCTGAAGGGGTAGATCATTTATGTCCATTAGTAGCACTCCACGAGCTTTATTAAGTATTAAAATCCAAGTCAATTAATAACATGCTGGTCGTCCTTGTTTTTGTTTTGTAACGGCTACATATGCCCAACCTTCAAAAATCAATTACGTCAGAGATACGTCATCTGTGCTCAGTGAGATTTAACACACCATACAACTGGCTGCGTAGAAAGTCAGCGAAGACAGATTCGGCATCTGATGTCATGTGCATGGTAGGTCAAATGAATTTACTTTTATAAATAAACGAAAGGATCTTTGGTATTCTATAGTTGATAAATACGCGTATAAATGTTCAGTGCTTGTACAAAATAAACCTTTTCATGTATTCCTCGCAAATAAGGTCACAGTCATCGACACAGCCGTTTGTACGGCGTGTTAATATCGCGGAGGTGTGTCTCGTTGACCTTGACCTTGTCTTGTTTTGAAGTAAAAATAGAATGTGTGAACACGCTTGTTAAGGATTGATCTATAGCAAAGGAAAGATGTTTTTTCGCCGAGATTGAGGTTTTTATGCATTGCTAATTGTTTTTCCATGCACAAATATGAGTTCCCGAACAGTTCGGAAGCATAAAAACATAGAATGAGCCCCTTTAAACATTCAGCCAAACTTGACATTTAATTGTAAACAGCGTTCAGAATACCGTGTTTTAGCAGTGCCAATGTTTCGTACAGCAAGATAACATGTTAATGTGTACACCATGAACAGACTAATTGTTAATTCATCTACATTCAAACTGTAAACAAAACAATTCCTGAACCTTTAGTGTGGGTTGTCTCCTGTATAACCAGTAGATCATTGACTTTAGAACCCTTCCCACAAAGTGACTCTTTTTGAAGCCCCACTAGAAAAATATGCTTGGGAAAACATTATGGAAAACCAAGAAATTGCTTGTGCCAAGCAATTTCTTCATTTTCCACAATGTTTTTCTCCAGATAGACCGTAATATGTAGAATTCCATTCACTTGAAATTGTCGTCTGCAACATCTTTGAATTTTGGCCAGTCTAAAATGTTGCCATGTGATAATTTAGTTTTTTATAATTCAAAATTTAGTTTTTCAACACTTTCCCAAACAACATCTGGTTTTGACGTCCCTTATACAAATGGCTTGGGAAAACATTGAGGCAAAAGCAGAAAATGCTGATAATCAGTAATTTCTCCATTTGCCTGAATATTTTTTTAGCTATATTTCACACAAATCCCATCTTAACCAAACATCCAAGTTGTCGTCTGCATCAGGATTCAAATTGGAGCACCCTAAAAATTTGGACAGTTCCAGTTTGAAACATGCTGCTGAAGACAAAATCAATGATAGAAAAGTTAGGGCTTGTGTACAATATAACACAGAAAATATTGAGACAAAAGGAGAAAATGCTGGTCTTCAGCATTTTCTTCTTTTGCCTCAATATTTTCGCAAGCTGGTTCTGTTAAGCCTCTCTTACAATTTGATGTGTGTCTTTATAAATTGTATGTCTTTGAAGATTTTTAAAACGCACCATTTATAAGGACGCACGACGGGTTATAAGAGAGGCTAAAGAATTGTACAGCCAATTCTTCACAACATGCAATCTGTGTCGTTGTTGCGTCCACCAAAACCATATGTTGCACATGCATGCATCTCACAACTATGCATAAGTTTTAGACGCAGACCGCTCATACGACCGGTTGTAAGAGAGGCTTTAGGGACGTCAAAACCAGGTCTTGTTTGGGAAAGGTTTAAGAAAGGGTTCAGTTTTTCAAGTACCCACCTCTACATCTTTGTTTAATTTATCTATCAACTTCCCCTTTGCCTCCACTCCCACATTGATTTTGGCTCCATCTGTTAAAAAGTCATTATCTTTATACGTTGGTAAGTCTTTGGCCTGTAAATATAGGTAGAATCTAAGATCAATTTTTATTGTCTTATACAAATACATGTATCTTCTCACACACAAACATATTCCTAATTTGAAATCACTTTAATGATAAGAGGAGCTAAAGGCATTCTTAATTCATTATATAAAATCCAAACCGAATATTTTTAAAGTCCCCACCAGATAAATCATAGAAAATATTGAGGCAAAAGTAGATACTACTGATAACCAGCATTTTCTCCTTTTGCCTTAATATTTTCTGTGCTTTAGAACACACAAAGCCCATCTCTATCAGTGTTTATTATTTATTTTGGGGGAAGGGGGTCAGGGCCAATAGGTGGCGGAAATTTGTGTGTGAATGCCCAAAAAGGGGAAATTTCCATGCATGCTTATACTCTCAAATACAGAGTTTTAAATGCATTTTACTTGTCTGTATATCAAATGGGACATTCTAACAACCCCTTGAACCTTTAGAGAAGCCTAGAATCTGATTATGATTTGGCTTTTTCTTCTCTTCTGTTGGCAACAGAGAAAACTAGTCCTAGGTGGGGAAAATAAATATGAAATGGGGGAAAAAAGTATATGTGACCCATCACGCTAAAAGGGACCTTATCCGAACTACAAAAATCCAAATTTTGACAAACTTGTTAGACTCAGCACAGGTAGACCAGATCCCGTATGCAAAAAATGAACATATAGTAAGATAGCGAAAACATTCCGGATTTAGAAATTTACATAAAAGTGAAAAGTGTTGGCCCTAGTCTGGCTGCGCGGACTGCGCAGACTGACTAGGGTCAATATTTTTCACACTTCCAATAAGGTCCCTTTTAGCGCGACGGGTCACATATATTACGTATTCAATGGAGAGTTGGAAGGGGCCCAATAACGACCATTTTTGGAGAGAAAAAACAACACTGTCAGTAAAGCTTCAATTTTGTCCTCTGCAGCTCCTTTCAAATCAGAACAGTAAAAAATTTAGCTGTCTTGGGAAGGGTTAATTATGAACACCTGAAATTACCTTTTCTTTATCACTTGCACATCTATCAACAGTGGACCCCTGAAAAGGTGAATAAACAATTCATAACTGATTATTCAATCTTGCAAATCAAACAAATTTCCAGATAAAGCTCACTCTTTTGCTGACACAAGGCTGCCTTCAATTTTATTTTGATTTTCAGTACGGAATATTTCCTTGTATCAATCAGTTAGAAATCAACTCTATAAGGTACCTGTTCAGTTGTTCACGATAGACACATTGCCACGTCAACCAAAGCTAGAAAGACCCATCCAAACAAGATGTGTTTGTGAAACATGAATGCCCCAGACATGGTCAATGTTAAATTTTCTGACAGACTGGCAGACAGAAGGATTGAAACCAGCAAAGAATATGCCCCTTATCTTTTGATAGGATGGCATAAAAATAATTCTGCCACCTGTATCTCATAACAATCTTCTACAAAGACATCTTTATTCATCTGAAATAAATCAAGATTTTGGTTTTGGAGATTATTCCATTAATTTAAAGAAGGTAGAAAATGCAGAATGACTAACAACCCTACAACAATCTTTTCAGTTTAAATGGCAAAACCTATCTCTGTCTATGAATTGGCTTCCGTTTGAGAAAGTAGCTTTCTTCAACTCAATCCTTACCTTCAAATCATATTTTTTATGTATAGGTACTCTAGGACTGAACACATTTCGCATAACAATAAGGTACGTTTCAATATCATTCACTGTAAGTCTGTACATTCCTAAATAGTGAGGCAACAGGGTGTCAGCATGGCACTCTACTATGTGCTGCAAAATATACAAAAGTTAAACATTTATTATCTCCCTTTATGATGATAACATGTTCATTAAGTCCCTTTATGATGACAATACAATAAATTATGTTTCTATATCATTCACTGTAAGTCTGTGCATTCCTAAATAGTGAGGCAACAGGGTGTCAGCATGGCACTCTACTATGTGCTGAAAAATATACAAAACAGTTAAACATTTATTATCTCCCTTTAACCAGTCATGGTGAATTTACCCTTTCCTTAACAAAATCAATTTCTATGTGTACATCCCTAAATGATGAGGCAGCAGGGTGTCGGCATGGCACTCTACTATGTGCTGCAAAATATACAAAACATGGTTATACAATTATTAACTCCCTTTAAGATTATTTACAATTATTAACCCAAAACAAGACGACAAAATTTTAGACTTGTCCAAATTCATAGATGTTGCAGACAACATTTTCAAATCAAAAAGAATTTCAATTTCTAAGGTCTTCCTGGGTAGAAAATATTGTGGTAAATGGAGAAATTCTTTGTCGCAAACAATTCCTTCGTTTTCCGAAATTGTTTCCTAATCCTTCACCTTGTTGAGATTGATTGGGTTTAATGCCTCTTTCAACTTCTATGATAATATCGCTTCAGCTGGAGCACCTGACAATGGATTCCTGTTATTCCTCATACCAGTACTACCACAACATCCTTACCAAGCCTCCAGCTGCTTGCCGACACATTTATAAAGAAGAAATAAATGTCAATATGAGTCAATGACTTTAGTAACAGCTGTTCAATAACTCATCACACCACAAAATACAACAATCATTTCCACAATCTGCTGTACGAACTTGCACAAGCTGCTTACATCCATATAATTGTATTGATGAAAATTAAAATGTCAATAAAGAGAAATATTTAAATCTGAACTTTACTTCAAAACTTCAAAACTGATAGTGATTGATTGGGTTTAATCCTCTTTCAACTGATATGCTCATATTGTTGGTGGGGAGTCAAAACCTCGTAACTACAGCTTGAAAAAGCTGAAGTTACGAGGTTTTGACTTCCCACCGACGATATGTTTCTCATACCAGTACTACCACAACATCCCTACCGAGCCTCAATCTGCTCTGCAACACATGTTGACAATTACCAAACCAGTGGTGGAAGACAGTTTTGTTTGCGAGAATATTTTTCGCGGCTGGGGATCTAACCAAGGACCTCATGGAAGAGAGTCCTGTTCATTACTTACCGCACAATGGCTGGGCCAGAACTTAAGTAGACTTAAGTCAAAATACTTGATGTCAATCGTAGAATTTGTTTTAGCACAGAAAGTATTTAATGAAAGCAGAAAGTTGCTGATGATCAGCAGTTTTTTTCCTCAAGGCAAAATTTTATACTGGTCCAAATTCAAACGTGTTGCGGTCGACAATTTCTAGTGAATGAAATTTTAATTTTTGGGGTAGAAAACATTGTGGGAAATGAAGAAATTGCTTGTCACAAGCAATTTCTTCATTTTCCACAGTTTATTTGAAAGCCATTTTCTTTGCGTGAGTCAAAAAGAGTGTATGTGTGGTAATGGGTTAATTCCCTTCTAAATATAAACAAGAGGGCCAAGATGGCCCTGGATCGCTCACCTGATAGAAGTTTGAAACTTGCTCCATGCAGAACAAGACCCACCTTTTACATGACCTAGGTATCTCTAAGACAAGAACACGAAATTTAAGATGCGAGATTATGATCCAGCTGAAAACAGCATTCTTAATCTTTAATAATCAATATTTGTGGCTGTTAAAGTGAAAACCAAGTCGATAAAAAACATCTATTTTGTCATAATCCAGGGCACATAACTCTGTTCTGATAAAGATATTCTCATCAACCTTATGTCCAAGTTGTTTTTTGATTGGTCAATATTTATTAATTACTGTTTGAGTGAAATTAACAACGAAATCGGTAATTTTGTCACAATCAAGGGCACAAAACTCTGTTTTTTCTAGTCTGATCAATATGAAAAATGAAAACAAATAAGATCTCATGGTCACCTAAATTGTGACCAAGTTGTGTCTTGATTGGTCAATATTTGTGTTTTTTTTAGAGTGAAAATAAAGTGGAAAAAAGCAATTTTGTGAAATTCAAGGGCCAATAACTCTGGTTTTTTTTGGTACGATCAAGCTGAAAATTTAACTCATTCAGCATCTTATGGTTACCATCATTGTTGCCAAGTTTTGTCTTTATCGGTCAATAAATGTAGATGCTAAAGTGTAAACAAAGTCGAAAATGGCAAATTTGTCAAATTCAAGGGCACATAACTCAAAATTTCCTACTTCAATGATACTGAAAATCAAACTCATTCATTATTGTATGGTTACCAACATTCTAGCCAAGTTTTGTCTTGATTGGTCAATATTTGTAGATGCTAGAGTGGTAACAAAGTTGAAACTAAGCTTTTTTTGGTATTCAAGGGCGCATAACTCCGGACTTCCTGATCTGATCTGATCTGATCCAAAATCAAACTCATCCAAGAGCTTATTGTCATACATGTTTTGACCAATTTTGGTCAAGATTGGTCAATATTTGTAGATGCTAGAGTGGTAACAAAGTCAAAAACTAGCGATTTTTGATATTCAAGGGCGCATAACTCCGGACTTCCTGATCTGATCTAATCCAAAATCAAACTTGTCCAAGAGCTTATTGTCATACATGTTTTGACCAAGTTTGGTAAAGATTGGTCAATATTTGTAGATGCTAGAGTGGTAACAAGGTCAAAAACTAGCGATTTTTGATATTCAAGGGCGCATAACTCCGGACTTCCTGATCCGATCTGACCCAAAATCGAACTCATCCAAGAACTTATCGTCATACATGTTTTGACAAAGTTTGGTTAAGATTGGTCAATATTTGTAGATGCTAGAGTGGTAACAAAGTCAAAACTAGTCATTTTTGACGTTCAAGGGCACTTAACTCTGGACTTCCTGGTCCGATCTGACTCAAAATCGAACTCATCCGAGAACTTATGGTCATACATGTTTTGACCAAGTTTGATTAAGATTGGTCAATATTTGTGGGTGCTAGAGTGGTAACAACAAATTGTGGACAGACGGACGGACGGACAGACGGACAGACGGACGGACAGACGCCGACGGACAAAAAGCGACCACAAAAGCTCACCTTGAGCACTTCGTGCTCAGGTGAGCTAAACATAATTATGGTATAATTCACATCCGCTACATGCGTACCACCAGACGGAGGGGATTACAATTACATGATATTGGAAACTCAATGACTTCATTATAGACATGCATCCATTTGCGGATTAATTCCCTCTTAATCACATCTTTTAACCCTTTCCCAAACAAGACCTGGTTTTGACATCACAAAGAGAATAGAATTGGGAAAACATTGAGGAAAAAGAAGAATGCTGATAATCAGCTTTTTCTCCTTTTGTCTCAATATTTTCCATGCTATATCATACACAAAATCATATCTTTATCAACATCCATTTTGTTGTCTGCAGAGCTTTTGAATTATACCACACTAAAATTTTGCTGTTTGGGAAAGGATTAAATATTATAATTCAGCATTTTTCAAGAACCTTTTTTTCCTCCAACTGCAGAACAGACAAAATGTGTCATGAACAGATGGGCTGAAAATGGCAATTATGACCCTAAACTGCTTTCTGTATGATTCCATAAAGAGCCTTTTTACTAAATATGGCAGGAAAACATTGCTCTGTATGGTTGTAAGTGAATTGTATTGGGGTTATACTCTGTTTTCATCTATGGTCATATCGCAGTGGCTGGTGCACCTTACCATGGATTCCTGTTGTTTCTTATACCATTACTTCCACTACTCTCTTATTGAGCCTCCAGCTGCTCCCCCACCTAGGTTCACGATATCAAACCATTGATGGGCGACATTTTTGTCAGAAAGGGTATTTGCCGCAGCCGGGTATCGAACTCGAGACCTCTCGAATGAGAGGCAGATGCGCTACTAACCGCGCATAGGTCGCCGCTGGTTGTAAGAAATGAATAAAGGCTGGTTTTCATTAAAAGTGAGAGCCAGAGGAACAAATGAGAGGGGAAGGAAGAAACTCTAAATTTGTTATTTCAAATCCAAACCCTATGTTGTGGGTACTCATTTGAATCGTCTCGATGAGACGATTCTAATGAGTACCCACAATATAGGGTTTGATGAAGAATAAATGAGATATCACATTTTTAAAATCCATAACACCCTCTTTTCCGTAGCTCTGTAAGAAGCCTCTAGAGATATGATGAAAACCAAGAAACTTGTAACTGTTTTATGTTAGTAACCTTATATAGGAAGAAAACAGACATTTTGCTGAGATCCGCAAATAACAAGCTACCACAACAATGCAATATTGCTGAGTTCAGCAGAATTTCTGATGTATTAATACCATAACAGCAAACACTGCGTTTTGCAAGGTAAGACAAGAACCAAATGTGAGACTCAAGGTTGAACGAAATTCTGGACAAATACAAAATATCGTTGAAAATACAGAGAGCAGCTAAATAAATAATCAGCATTATCCCATATCCCCATGTTTCTTCAAAAACCTCTAACATACAGCAACAAGTTTTTGGAATTTAAGCAGTGATACAATGGATAATGAATGGTGCTTTTAAGAATCCAAAATGGGGGTTGGTCTTTAACCCTGTGTTGTGGTCTTTTCTTCTTTTCTCTCTATGTTTTTCTCACCTGATGATATTGTTTGAGTAAATGATGCATTTGTTCCACTTCCTAACTGACTAGTTTTTATGAACTTGCATTTCATCGCTTTTCAACGAAAATCTCGTAACTGCAGCTTGTTTTAAGCTGCAGTTACGAGGTTTTTGTTGAAAAGCAGCAATTTTCTCCTTTTCTCTCTATGTTTTTCTCACCTGATGATACTGTTTGAGTAAATGATGAATTTCTTCCACTTCCTCACTGAATAGAGTTGTTATGAAATTTTTATCGCTTTTTCTGCAGTTAGGAGGTTTTTGTTGAAAAGCAGCAATTTTCTCGTTTTCTCTCTATGTTTTTTCTACAAAGTTAAACCCACCTGATGATACTGTTTAAGTAAATGATGCATTTGTTCCACTTCCTCATTAACTAGAGTTTTTATGAAGTATTTCATCCCTTTTCAACAAAAATCTCGTATCTGCAGCTTAAAACAAGCTGCAGTTATAAGGTTTTTGTTGAAAAGCAGCAATTTTCTCCTATTCTCTCCATGTTTTTCTCACCTGATGATACTGTTTGAGTAAATGATGCATTTGTTCCACCTCCTCACTGACTAGAGTTTTGATGAAGTATTTTCTGTCTTGTGACATCAACATTCTGGCCCCGCTCCGCCCAGGCGAGTCTGTACATATAGGCTGTTTTGTTAGGGAATTCTGAAAATATATAGATTAATGAATTTCTCCTTTTCTCTCAATATTTTCTGCCCTATAGTGTATATAACAGGCCTGTAGGAAGCAATTTTATATCGGGTAGGGGGAGCCTAAAGCACCTAAATCTGAACAAGTATCTAAATATTGGAGGGGCTTATTTGGACTTTCCCCCAATTTTCAGTGTAAATCAAAGAAAAATTTGGTATTTTTGGCCAACTTTGGGGGGGGGGGGGGGCTACTAATCCCCCCTAGCTCCCCCTGTTCCTACCGGCCTGCACAAAGCACAAACCCTATCTTTATTTATGTCCATTTTGCTGACTACAGCATTATTCAATGTTGGATCAGTACAAATATCATGCTTTGAGAAAGTGCTATGTTGACCACTTGATGAATAGGTCTCTTCCTCCACCAGACAAAGTATAAGGACCAAAATAAATGTGTTTAACTCTTTCCCACCAAGACCTGACTTTAATATTCCTAGTAGAATAGGCTAGGGAAAACATTGAGACAAAAGGAGAAAATACTGATAATCAGCATTTTCTTATTTTGCCTCAATATTTTCTTGTACTATATCCTCCCAAATTCATCTGTTCATCAATACCTATTTGGTAATCTGCAACATCTTTGATTTTGGACAAATCTAAAAGATTGCCATCTGGTAATGGGTTAATGTGTTAACATCCATTAACTACAAAATGCACTTTGCTATTGATTTTCACCCTCACAAGACTTAGTTCCCTGCTACTATCCCTTTCCTAAACCATAAGACTTTAGCAATAACTTTTTGGCTGCCTGGGACATAAGGCAAAGTAGGTGGGGGATTTTCTAAGTTTTCCTTATTAACCCTATGCAATATTTACAAAAGTAGCAGGGGAATGATACCTAAATAGAAGGGTAAAATTCCTGGCGAATGCCTTTCAATGAAACCCCTGTTAGGCCAGTCTGAAAAGTTGCACATGACAAAAATGAAATGTTAATGACAATAGAAAGCAGACAAATCACAATTCATAGCAATAACAAGAGCCGTCACAGACGGATTATGCTCCCCGAATAAGAGTTTGTCACAAAATAAAAACTATCATACATGAAGCCCCCTTTTCCCATGACACCTTTTTTGTACACACATTATATATAGAATATGGTTTAGAACATCCTATTTATTACATGAGCACAAAATTTCATTAAATTCTGCCCATTAGATGAAGAGAAATAAGAGAAAAACTAATTTTTACACTAAGGCCCCTTTTTCCATGACGCAGCCTTAAATTTACAAACAGAGAAAAAGGTCCCTAGGTATTGACCCAGGGAGTTCACATGTGAAGTTTCATTGAATTTGGTCCAAGGGTTGCTGAGATATGGCTGTGGACGGACGGACGGACGGACACACGGACGGACGCACGGACGGTAGGACGGACAACATGGCGACTATATGCTCCCCCGAAATTTTTTCGGGGAGCATAAAAATATTTGAGGTAAAGGAAGAAAATGTAGCCTTTCCCAAATGATTTCTAACCGCTTATAGTCAGTCTGTAGAGTCATCAAAAGAATCTGGTTTGGGAAAGGGCAATACAACTTAATTTACACCAAAATGCAGCCTTTATTGAAGGAAATTTATTCATCCTGAATGAGAGGATTTTATAATTTACTTTACTTGTGGTATCAAGTGTCTTAAATGCATCGCATGTTGGCTGTGTCACACTTTACAAGACTAAAACCTGTTAAAGCCGGCCACATAAGTTTCTGTGTCCATATCGCTATCAAATCATGTCCAAAATTATACTGCTTAGGTCCCCTGTTTTAGGCATGCTCCTGCCGTAATGTGAACGCGGAATGGCGTATGTGACCAGGCCTTAAGTCATTGTGTTTTTTTTGTTTCCGCTACACTTTTTAAAGGAGGAATGGCACTTAAAATCATGCAAATTTTCCGAGAACTTCGTACAAAATAAATATGTATTATGAAAATATGGCCTTTAAATTGCATCTATGCCAAATCTTAGCTTTCTATCTTGTGTATTGGCTAGGATGTCGATGGATTTAAAACCCCATATGTTCCATTATTGTAAATATTATCCCCGGGACAAAAAATCATGGGGTTTTAAATCCGTCGACATCTAACACGGGTGGTAAACATAGAAACTAGCTCCAAAAAGAGGTAGTTGCGTAGAGCGAAAATTTGTAGGTCACGAACACATTTTCTAAAATTATTTCTTTGAAAGCGAGTTTTTGAGAAATCCGGCGATGCTGTAATATGAAGAAACGGTCGAAGTTTGTTGTCCACGAGAGTATACGGTATTAGTAGCAGGGTTTTAATACAATCGTTGAGAAACATTTCAAAATCGAAAGTAAAGAAGTTTTTACTTTCGATCTTGAAATGTTTTTCAACGATTGTATTCAAACTCTGCTCACTAACACCGTATATTCTCGTGTACAACAAATTTCGACCATTTCTTCATATTACAGCATCGCCGGATTTTTCAAAAACTCGTTGTAAAAGAAATATTTGTAGAAACTAGATGCCGAAGGGCAACATGTCGAGCCCGCTCATTTTGAAGAAAGAAGACCATACCTATGTCTACAGCTGTCATTACAATGGCGTTGTAAAAGTGGGGACAAAATAAGTTGGAATGATGGGGATCATGGTGAGACAGTTTATTGTTCACAAAATATTACATGTCTATGTATTTATAACGAGATACCAGAATGGATTAATTTGAGTATACATATGTGACCCGTCACGCTAAAAGGGACCTTATGCTAAGTCCATAAAACCAAATTCCGAGAAATATACCAGACCAAGCAGAAGTCCATCCGATGTCGTATTTGGAAAACGAAAATATTGTAAGGTAGAGAAAACATTCTAGATTCAGAAAATACTTAAACGTGAAAAGTTTCGACCCTAGTCAGGCTGCGCGGACTGCGCAGACGGACTAGGGTCGATACTTTTCACAAATCCGATAAGGTCCCTTTTAGCGCGACGGGTCACATATAAGGAAAATAAGCCATGCCCCCTGGCACCCATTTTTTGTACGGATCGGAATAATTTGAACATTCTGAGAAGTACGAAAATTAGCTGCACGTAGCTGTACGTGGCCATGTTTTTTACGGATTGAGATAATTTGAACAATCTTGGTAGAGGGCCATCCAAAGAATATTTGTGCCAAATTAGTTTGAAATCTGGGCTGTAGTTTTGGAGGAGATGAATTTCAAAGTTTGACTATATACATAAAAAATCAACTCATTTTTTACATTTGACCTCAAAGTTTGACCTTGACCTTTCATCTTGGAATCTGGTTCTTGCACGCGACACGCCATCTTACTGAGCTTGACATTTGTGCCAAGTTATTTCTGAATCCCTCCATCCATGGTGAAGTTATGGCCCGGACAAGCAAAAATCATCTCATTTTTGACATTTGACCTCCAAGTTTGACCTTGACCTTTGAGCTTGGAATCTGGTTTTTGCACGCGACACTCCGCCTTACTGAGCTTGACATTTGTGCCAAGTTATTTCTGAATCCCTCCATCCATGGTGAAGTTATGGCCCGGACAAGCAAAAATCATCTCATTTTTGACATTTGACCTCCAAGTTTGACCTTGACCTTTGAGCTTGGAATCTGGTTCTTGCACGCGACACTCTGCCTTACTGAGCTTGACATTTGTGCCAAGTTATTTCTGAATCCCTCCATCCATGGTGAAGTTATGGCCCGGACAAGCAAAAATCATCTCATTTTTGACATTTGACCTCCAAGTTTGACCTTGACCTTTGAGCTTGGAATCTGGTTCTTGCACGCGACACTCTGCCTTACTGAGCTTGACATTTGTGCCAAGTTATTTCTGAATCCCTCCATCCATGGTGAAGTTATGGCCCGGACAAGCAAAAATCTTCTCATTTTTGACATTTGACCTACAAGTTTGACCTTGACCTTTGAGCTTGGAATCTGGTTCTTGCACGCGACACTCCGCCTTACTGAGCTTGACATTTGTGCCAAGTTATTTCTGAATCCCTCCATCCATGGTGAAGTTATGGCCCGGACAAGCTCCATCCGGACGGACGCACGCACTAACGCACGCACGCACTAACGCACGCACGCACTAACGCACGCACGCACTAACGCACTAACGCACATACACCGAACCGCCATTGTGACAACTATGTCGAGCTCACCGCAAGCGGGCTCGACAAAAATGAGTTCGTGACCTACCTTTGTTTACAGATTTTCGCTCTATGCAACTACCTCGGTAGAGGCCGGATGTCACGAGGAAACGAAATACCGTTGACTCTTTTTGGAGCTAGTTTCTCTGTTTACCACCTGTGTCTAAGCCAATACACAAGGTAGAAAGCTAAAATTTGGCATATATGCAATTTAAAGACCATATTTTAATAATATATATTTATTTTTTTGTACGAAGTTCTCGGAAAATTTACAAGATGTTAAGTGATATTCCCCCTTTAAGCTTTGGGTCATGTGTAAATTGAAAAGAGATGATGGCATTCACAACCTTAAGGCATTTTCGTAGGCTCTGACATACAGAAGGAAAATATTAGACTGATCCAACTTTAAAGGTGTTGCAGACGACAATATGAAATGCATGGAATTTTACAATTTTTGGTCTTTTTTGTATAGAAAACATTGTGTCTTCATTTTCTACCAAGTTTTCTTAAGCATTTATTTTGTAGGGCATCAAAAGGTGTCACTGTTTGATGTTTGGGAATGAGTTAATGCGGTGGTATAAAGGTTAAAATTAATTGCAAGATTCCATTAATATTAAAGTACATCCATGACTCATTTCACCAGTAAGATTCTATTGCATTCTACAGGTCAATTGAGCATGGTGCAAAATAATTATATCATCATAAAGTTACAACATTTGGCAACCCAACCAGTCTCATGAATTTTATATGCTTGATATTGACGTATAATGACCTATACCTTCAAGTTCCCCCATCATCTTGATGTCTTCAAGTTTGTTACAAAATAGAAAGAGTTTGAGGTATTTCAAGTCAAAAAAGATAAATCAAAAATTTTGGGAAAAGAAGAAATTACTCATGATCAATTTTTTTTTGTCCAAAATCTTTTCATAGAATAAGATAAACATTAAATTTATATAAACAATCTTTGTTTGAGGTTTATGCAAAAAGTTTTATGATACTTTTCTACCAATTTCGGATCATTCTCAAAAGGACCTTGATTGACTTGCGTAAGATTAATCCATTACCAGGAGACAACATTTTAGACTGGTCTTAATTCAAAGGAGTTGCAGACTACTCGTATTTCGAGTACTGTACATGGACTTACACATATTTTGCTTCTTTTGTGCAAAAAAGATTGTGGGAATACACCCAGCCTTTTGGGCGAACATGTTTTCCAATGCCTTTATTTTTTGGGGCATCAAAATGCATCATTATGTGGGAATGGGATAATGCAACTATCATGTTTAAATTCTTTTCAAATGACGTATTAGCACAGATTTGTGATAATTTATCAAACAATTATCATACAAGGCTTTGATTAATGTCCTTATTATCAGAGGTCGATAAACTATAAAGCACTTTTAAATTCATGTAGGGTTTCAAACAGGAATGCCTTACATATATGTGACTTATCTCACAAAAACGAACAGGCCTGGCCCGAACTATTTTTTTGTTTGGTCATACATAACTTTTTCACCAAGTGTTGTTCAATTCAAAAGACCTGTTTACCCATTACCAGACAGTAAAATGTTAGACTGGTCTAAATTCAAAGGTGTTGCCGACGCCGATTTCAAGTGACTGAAATTTTACATTTTTTGGTCTTTCTATATAGAAAACATTGTGGAAAATGATGCTTGTCACAAGCAATTTCTTCATTTTCCACAATGTTTTCCCAAGCCTTTAACTTCTTGGGTGTCAAAAGGTGTCACTAAGTGGGAACGGGTTAATCACGTTAAACAAGTCCTGACATTTTTATGCCCCCTTTCGAAGAAAATGGGGGTATATTGTTTTGCAAGTGTCGGTCGGAAGGTCGGTCGGTCGGTCGGTCGGTCGGTCCGTATGTCGGTCGGTCTGTCCGTAGACCAAACCTTGTCCGGAGCATAACTCAAAAAGTATTAAAGGTAGAATCATGAAACTTAATAGGTGGATAGATCTTATTATGGAGAGGTGCAGTGCACAAGAACCGTAACTCTGCCGATCAAAATTTTTGAGTTATTGCCCTTTGTTGATTTTATAACTTGATTCTTGTCCGGAGCATAACTCAAAAAGTATGTAAGGTACAATCATGAAACTTTACAGGTGAATAGATCTCATTATGGAGAGGTGCAGTGCACAAGAACCATAACTCTGCTGATCAAATTTTTTGAGTTATTGCCCTTTGTTGATTTTCAAACTTGATTTTTGTCCGGAGCATAACTCAAAAACTATGTTAGGTAGAATCATGAAACTTTACAGGTGAATAGATCTCATTATGGAGAGGTGCAGTGCACAAGAACCGTAACTCTGCCGATCAAATTTTTTGAGTTATTGCCCTTTGTTGATTTTCAAACTTGATTATTGGCCGGAGCATAACTCAAAAAGTATGTAAGGTAGAATCATGAAACTTAATAGGTGGATAGATCTCATTATGGAGAGGTGCAATGCACAAGAACCGTAACTCTGTCGATCAAATTTTTTGAGTTATTGCCCTTTGTTGAGTTTATAACTTGATTCTTGTCCGGAGCACAACTCAAAAAATATGTAAGGTAGAATCATGAAACTGTACAGGTGAATAGATTTTATTATGGAGAGGTGCAGTGTACAAGAACCGTAACTCTGTCAATCAAATTTTTGGAGTTATTGCCCTTTGTTGATTTTTACACTTAATTCTTAACCTTGCCTATATCTCATGTCCTTTTACACATACAGCCTTTATATCTCACACATAGATACCTCCTATCAACATCGTTCAGATTTAACCATGACCTTGGACCTTGTGACCTTGACCTTGGAGTTTGACCTACTTTAAAAAAATTAAACCCGGCAAATATCTCATGACCTTTTATAAATACAGCCTTGATATTTCACACATGGACACATCTTACCAAGACCTTTCATAATTGACCATGACCTTGGACTCAGTGACTTTGACCTTGGAGTTTGACCTACTTTTGAAAAACTTTAATCTGGCCGATATATCATGTCCTTTTACACATACAGCCTTGATATTTGACACATGGAAACCTCCGACCAAGACCTATCACATACGACTATGACCTTGGACCATGTGGCCTTGACCTTGGAGTTTGACCTACTTTTAAATAAATTAAACTGGGCCTATATCGTATGTGCTATTACACATACAGCCTTGGTATTTCATACATGGACACATCTTACCAAGACCTTTCACATTTGACCATGACCTTGGACCTTGTGACCTTGACCTTGGACTTTGACCTACTTTAAAAAACTTTAATCTAGCCGATATATCATGTCCTTTTACACATACAGCCTTGGTATTTCACACATGGACACCTACGACCAAGACCTTTCACATTTGACCATGACCTTGGACCTTGTGACCTAGACCTTGGTGTTTAACCTACTTTAATAATACATTAACCTGGCCTATATTTCATGTCATTTTACATATACAGCCTTGATATTTCACACATGGTCACTTCCAACCAAGATATTTCACTTTTTGACCATGACCTTGGACCTTGACCTTGGAGTTTGACCTACTTTTAAAAAAACTTAAACTAGGCCTATATCTCATGTCCTGTTGCTTATACAGTCTCAATATTTTACACATGGACACCCCCTACCAAGACCTTTCACATTTGACTATGACCTTGGCCTGTATGACATTGACCTTTGATTTTTACATACTTTTAGAAATCTTTAACATAGCCTTTATCTTATGTCCTATTACACCTACAGCCTTGATATTTCACACATAGACACCTCCTACCAAGACCTTTCACATTTGACCATGACTTTGAATATTGCAACCTTGACCTTGGAGTTTGACCTACTTTTAAAAAGACTGAAACCAGGCATATATATCATGTCCTTTTACACCTACAGCCTTGATATTTCACACATGGACACCGCCAACCAAGATCTTTCACATTTGACCATGACCTTGACATTTGGCCTACTTTTAAAAACTTTAACCTGGCCTATGTTTCATTTTACTTTTAAATATACAGCTTTGATATTTCACACATAGACACCTTGTACCAAGACCTTTCATATGTGACAATGACCTTGGACCTTGTTAACTTGACCTTGGACTTTGACCTACATCAAATGTAGGCCCTTGAGGGGGCATATATGTTTTACAAACATCTCTTGTTACACCTCTAATTCAAACCAATTTCACTTTTGTCACATATCAACAGAATTATTGAAGGTTTTCTGCAACTGTTATAGTTGTTGTGTCATGTGATTCCCCTATGTGCTACTGTTCTCATGCTGCAGATCTGGGATTTCTGTGAAAGGAGTTTGAACATACAAATAGGGTGGGGGGGGGGTTGCATTTTACTTTTTACAAATCCAAATTCCATGTTGTGGGTACTCATTTGAATCGTCTCATTCGATGATTCTAATGAGCACCCGAAACATAGGGTTTGGTGAACATTTAATGAAATATTTCATTTTGAAAATCCATCCCCCCCCTTTTATTTGTATTCCTGCTCTCCATACAGACATACATGTATACTAATGCACTCTCCTTTCCAAACAGAGACCCATTTCACTTCTGCAGTCAGGATATCATAAAGGCGATATTTTGACATTAATCCTTTCCCAAACAAGACCTGGTTTTGATGTCCCTAACAGATAAGGCTTGGGAAAACATTAAGGCAAAAGAAGAAAATGCTGATAATTCGCATTTTCTTTTTTTGCCTTAGTATTTTCTATGCTACAATGTTCACTAATTCTATTTTTATCAACACATGTTTTGTCGCGCAGAGGCATTAAAATTAAACCTACATTTCGTCGTTGGGGAAAGGGTTAAATGGGACACAGTTGTTATTGACCATTGAAAATCTACACAAATAGAAACTCTCACTCTCTTTGAGGCTTCGGCCATAGTGCAGTTGGTAGTGTATCTGTCTCTCACTCGAGAGCTCCTGGGTTCAATCCCCGGCGGCGGCAAATATCCTTTCTGACAAAAATGTCACCCACCAATGGTTTGATACCATTAACCTAAGAGGGCGAGCAGCTGGAGGCTCAGATAGGGTGTTGTGGTAGTACTGGTATGAGAAACAACAGAAATCCATGGTTAGGTGCTCCAGCTGCCGCGATATGACCCCAATAAACCAATCACTCTCTTCCATTTTGAATTACCTGTGTACCTACCATATAATCTTGGTCATCAATTCCGAATCTCTCTCGTAAGTTTCTGAACACGATAGGGCAGTATTCCTTCACTTTGAAGTGACTCGGCATATTGTCTCTGAAAATAAACAAACGTAAATATGTCAAGTAAAACAGTTTTGAATGTTTTTCTTCCTTTTTCTTTCAAGATTAAATGTGTCAAATATAGTTCTTGTTTCTTTTTTTGTATTTTTGCCGCTTTTAAAATGATAGATCTAGTTAACTTTTTTGGAAAATCATGGGTTAAGCCTGTGATATTAAACTGACAGAATGGGTGCTATAAAAGACAATGGGTGCTTATATAGATAGGATTAGTGTACAATATACTGAATATGGCACTGGATTTTGGATTGTATGGGGTTTTACGTCCCACTCAACAGCTAGGGTCATATGGAGACAGGACCTCGGTTTTAAGTCTCATCCGAAAGACCGGAGAAGCAAACGGATCGAACCAGCGACCCCTGTGTTATTAGTCCAGCGCGTTACCACTGCACCACCTCCGCTCCTAATATGGCACTGGAAATATTGAGCCAAAAGGAGGAAAAGCTGGATATCACCATAACTTTCATTTCCCTCAATGTTTTACAAACTTTTGTCTAGTATAGTGACCACATTACCAAGGCTTGTTCAGCTTTGTACAGAAAAAGGTTAACCCATTACTGAATGGCAATTTTTTTTTTTTTTGGGGGGGGGGGGAGATTTTAAACCTGCTTTAAACGATAACTTAAATGTTCATAAAGGTTACAATTGTGTATGATATTGCACAGAAAAAATTGAGGTAAAAGGAGAAAATGCTGGTCACCAGCATTTTCAGCTTTTGCTTCAATGTTTTCTCAAGCCATTTCTATTATTAGGGACATCAAAATACGGTCTTGTTTGGGAAATGGTTTAAGTTGGTGGCTTAAGAGCACTCATTAACTTTCAATTATCACAATTCGGATAAAGTGGTACAAATCTATTTCCACTTTCAATAGCATTTATCATCTGTTGAGCTTCTACTTTTTGTCTGCTAAATGATAAATTATCAGCTTTCAATTCAGATAATCCTTTTCTAAATGGTACAGATTTAGACTCTTCTAATTTATAGAAAATGCCTGCAGATGACAAAATGGACGTTTATAAATAAAAGGTTTTTGTGAAAAATGGCACAGAAAATAGTAAGGCATTATCACTTAGCCGTTTGCCTCAATGTTCCCCACACTTCATATCGTCGTTGTAAATGCAAAACCTCGTATCTCGTTTTAGGAAAATTTTAAAGGGGAGGGGAAAAAGTATAATAACTTTTCCCAAACTGAATTGTTTTACTTGAAATTTGGACATATTGTTCACAAATAATTTGTCATTAATACTGATCAGCAAACATACATGTATCTCAAAACCTGTGAGAATTGTCTAAACTGGGCGCACAAGTTTATACTTTGAAATTTGCACGAATCAACATACGAGGTTTTGCATTTACATTGACAATAATTATGTTAGTTCCAGCAACAAGCATAATTGTTCAGGTGAGAGCTACTTTGTATCTTAAGTTGAGTAAATGAAAACTTATCAGCTTTAATTCAATTAATGCTTCAAAACCAATGCAACATTTCACTCCGATTTCAATTTTTTAAAGTATGTCTTGATGCCAAGATTGGTTATTTTAATGAGTATAGGTACAATTAGTTTTTTGAAGTTGTTGCTCATAAGCGAGAAACACGCATTTAAAGTTGAGACAGAATCGATAAATTCCATATAAATCTCAACTGTTGTCCACAACAATTTGTTTAATTTTAACACAAAAATATATATTTCTCGTAAACGGTGCAATATTTAGCCTTGAAACTTTCAGAATTTTCATAAGGAAATATGCTCTTTCAGATAAAAATAAAAGTAAAATTTATAACAAAAAATTCTGAAATGTCACTTTAAGCTTTTAGTTAAAAAGCTTAATCATGAAAA